>CM038793.1:2638900-2813900 GCA_021764765.1 Vicia sativa
GGAAAGGATTTAATAGCCGGAATGCGAGCCTGAGTCATGTCTGGAGGAGAGATATCCGGAGAGAATACCCTTCCGGCTCGTCACCTTATCGATCCGATGTTGTCAATGTCAAGAATGGTAGCTTCAACTGTAGATCTTCAATGGTGGGAGGGTCTTGCTTGACGCCATGATAATAGGTAAACATCACCCATAATTCCAAGGGATGGCTTTGTCCGAGGAATATGGAACCGGTCTCTGAGAAGTGATACGAGAGGTGCCACCTAGGCACGTAATCAACAGGAAACTTATTGTGTTAACATCAAGATAGTCTTCGGGAAATCGTCACCCCATCCCACCGAACATCTTCAATAGGAATCTCAGTAGCTCCTGTGAATAGTTGCATCACCATGGAATCATACTCTTCCACTTGGTCTCAAGGTATCCCACATGATGGCATTACTGTCACAGATCTTCTCGATCTTCAACTTAGACATTCTCACGCTCGCATGGTTTCAAATAGATCTCACTGCTATCCATCATGCATTGAACACGCCTTTCCCAACCAAGACAACCATCAAAAGTACTTGGGCACCAACACAATTCCTCCCGGCATCCTGGATCGACACCGTCAAAAATAAATTCTTAACAGCCAATCGAGGAATGGTCAAGTCATCTATGTTGAAACATAAGTATCATCACCAACAAAGATTGAACCCTCACATTTCTCCCTCAAGATGGACACTTCCAGAGCTCAATATGGCCGACCACCTTAGGACCAATTTTCAGAAGGCCTCACCATGTCGAGAAGACCAACAACCTTCTTCTTCTCATTGATGAGCTTCTTCAAATCCTCTGGCCTTGGACCCGTCGTGAACATCCCAATAAACCGAGCATTCGAGTCAAGATCTTTGACAGACTGCTCAAGAGCCATTTCTCGCTAAAATAAATAGCTACGAGAAACCAATTCCAATGTACCGTGATGCAATGTTATGCTATGATATGCAATGTTTATGAATGCTTATGCAATGTTTTCAAGGACCTTAGAGATTTAAATTTGTTAAACAAGCAATGAACAAACATTTATTAGACCTTTTCATTATTATTCTTTTTTTGTACAAAAGATAGTTCAAAACAATAAAAGAAAACATAAACATCCTAAAGCTCTAAGTCTCCCATGGATGCCTCTTGCCGATGTCATTGATGTTTCGCCTCGTGAAGTAGCTTGGTCAACTTAACACTTTCTTCTCGCTTGATAGCATTGAGCTCAAAGGTATCCCTTCTTTTGTCGAATCCGTGATCTCTTCAAGTCTTCAAAATCGAGGCATGTCAGATGAGAACATCATGTGGTACGCCACCTATAGCAACAGTTCCATAATTATCGTAAACAGCGTGAATGGCATCATGAGGTTTCGAGCCGAGCTCCACCCATTTGAGGTAAGGTTCCCAAGGAATGGAGTTTTGGTGCCCCAAAGTCTTGTATCGCCTCTTACCATGCCCCAAGCTGTATAAACCTCTAATCGGTAATCGAGGATCGTAGCTCTAACACAACATCTCGGAGAAGCATATCATGCGGACCATCTCTTCGAGCAAAACCAAACCGACGAGAGCTAGAGAAGGGTTGTAAGTAATACCTCCCTATACCAAGGAGCAATGTTAGGAATTCTCCACAATGCTCAATGAATGTGAAGTCCTTTGAGAGAAAAGATTCCAATTGATATTCAACGAGAGTGACATCAATCTGAGACCATCTCAACCTTTGTTCATTCTTCAAACTGATGGAGGAAGGTGCTAAATAAACCACCCGGAAAGTAACCCAAGATACAACACATGAGAGTTCCTTGTTGGTGGTATGAGTGGGAGAGAATGAGGATGTCTCCAAGCAAAGTAGGCACAAGATTATGTAAGGAACAAGTCGATGGCATTGACATCTATGAATTGATCCGAGTTAGGGAATAGAACCAAACCATAAATTAGCAAGGCAACAATGTTTTCAAATGCATGGAAACTCATAATTTTGAGGAATTCCTTTCTTGGAGAACTTGGAAAGTAAACCCTTAACTCCACTTCTAGTTTCCCAATTGGCTTCAATATCTCGAACGCTTAAGATGTAAGCATGTATGTCTTCGCATTTAGGAACCTTTTCTAGACCGTGAATGACATTTGATCAAGAATAGGTATCCCAAGTAGCTTAGAGAACTCTTCCAAGGTAGGAACCAACTGATAATCGGAAATGTGAAGCAATGGTGTTTGGATCAAAGAACCTGGAATAGACATGCATCATATCTTCTTCAAAACCGGAGATACCCAATCAAGTAGATAACCATGTCTTTGATGAACCGAGCATGGCTGGAATTTCAAACCAATTCTTTTGAGTCGAGAAGGATACCTAAAGTTGATTCGATAGTTTCTGAAGCCATGATTCCTACAAACAGAAGCAAAGATAAACTAGGTCCTTGAAATAGTTAGAAATGATATGCAATGCAATGACATGTCATGTTTAGCACACATAAACAATTCACACAATGAGCTAGGTTAAGGCTTGCATGAGGTATAGGTGATTACCCCACCAAAAGTTTGAGTTGGTTCATCCCGTTCTATAATAGTAACCGGGTTCTGGAATCTCACATCATGATCTTTCCTCAGAGCGCTTATTTCAACACGACGCTGTGGTCGATCGAAAATGTCCCAAAAGTCTAATCTCAATGAGTGTAGCATCGAGCATCAACCAACCTCGGTCCAGACTAAAGCCGCCATCTCACTACCTTCTAATGGCCAAGATGGGTCACCAAGGTTCTAAAAGTTTAGTTAACATGACACCACGCAGAAGCCAAATACTATCTTCAACTTGGGAATGAAGAGTATCGACAACCAAAGTGTCACGCTAACGAGCCATCATGTTGACCGCTTAGTTATACGCCTAGCGGTCGCGATGATCTAATGCCACTTACCTAAAGGAAACCCGGATCCTGTAGGATCCCCCATAATACCCAAGCAACCCTTAAAGATAAAGCATACAATTCAAACAAAGCAAGAAAGTTATCTAGAAATCCTTAAGGCACTCTCTTTAGGCTTTTCTCAGCAGAAGTCGCCATTCCGGATACTGTGAACTCACTTTGAGGATTTTTGTATCCAAAATGCGGATAGCAAGAGTCGCCACCGACTTTTATTTTTATCCAATTAAGGAAAGGTAAAGTAATGTAAAAGACCTTCATAGATTCTCCGAGTACGGGAGAATGGTTATGAAAAGGGAAGGTATTAGCACCCATTTCCATCCGTAGTTACTCTACGGGCTCTTAGTTGCTCTAGATCACTTTTTAAAATTGCTTTCCGTGTTTGATAAAATGTTTTGAAAAAGGCATTTCGCTTTGACTTTGTAATGACTCATGTAGGAGTGTATACAAAGTGTTCGGAAATGTTTTTGTTTTGAAAAGAATGAACTTTGAAAAAGTGTGTGGTGTGAAAAGCATTTTGGTTAGAGCAAGCAACTAAAAGACTTATTTACCCACCTGTACCTGGTCGTTGTGACTTACGCTCCTTTAGAATAGCTTACCATACCATTATTAGTAGGTGTAGCTCCATCTGCTGGATGTAAGCGGACATCTCGAAGGGACATCGGATGGTCATAGAAGGCAACTTGAGGAAGTATCCCAGCATATCTGAAGGGCTCATCATCATTTTTCGTAGGCGACAATCGAGGGTCAAGATCATGTATTCGGAGGCTTACATCGTGGGTCTTATGATCTTTGTATCAAGGGACTATGATGATTTGTTTGAAGGCAACGGCAGAATACCTCTACGCTCGAGGGACATGACCATTTGAATCGAAGGCATCGAGAGAATTACCCTAAGGGTGTGTAGAAAAGGTGTCAAATTCAGATATTTATCTTGAAGATTAGTGTGGCTATGTTCATTATATCTTGCCATACACGCCTAATTACTAGCAATTTATAGGGTGCGGAATTAAAATGCGGAATGTAAAGGAAGGTAAACCACGCTATTACATGGCTTTCAGTATTATAATTTAAAACTCGCGGAAAATAAAGATCCTAAATTAAACTATTACATCCCATATGTAGTTACATTATTGGAAAATAACAGGAAAATAGTAAAGAAACGTCCGAATTGGAAGAACCTGTGAAACGAATGAGAAATCGGAAAATATGATGAAATCGAAATAAGAGAAATGTTAGAATAAATGCAAATTTTAATAGGAAAAATATGACATGTGAAATAATATAAATATATTAAATAATTTTTTGATTTTAGATGCAATTTAATAATTAAAAATGAATTTACAATGATTTAAATGCAAAATTATAAATAAAAATAAATATGCATGCAAAAATATATTTTTTAATTTTATAAATTAAATAAAGGTTTTCTAAAAATAAATGTAAAAGAAAATTAATTTTTGATGATTTTTAAATGCAGAAATAAAATTATGAAATTAATTAAAATAGTATGAAAATATTAAAAATAAGAAAATATAGAAAAATATGAAAAATAGTTAGAGTTTGTAAAAGAAAAGTGAAACCGGCAAAGGTGGATTCAACCTGTGTCACGAGAGAGCATCTTGAACAATGCCACTTTTTACCACTACGCCAAATTAAGGTTGTCATGGAACGGAAACAGATGATCATGAGATGACACGCCGTCAGCTGCCCGATAAGTCAAAGCACAATCACCATGGGGTCCTCGCTGATGGAGCGACGAATCAGAAGCGCCATAACGCCACGCACGCCTTGCCGGGTCAACACGCTCAACGACGCCGAGCCCTAGCTCCTGCCAGTTTTCTCCTATAGGCACGATCCAACCTCAAAATGCGAAATTTAAAAGCAAAAGAAGGGTCACGTCCCTATTTCTCACCCTTCCAATTCAATGAAGGTGTCCGTTTTAATTTAAACCGCCAGATTGACTGCCTCAACCAAACAGCCTCGAGCCCCAACCATGGCATTCTCGATTTATACGTTAAAACTCATATGTCATAAGTATCAACGTTTCTAAGTGGGACACCCGAACTCAAACAAACACACAGAATAAAGACAATGCATATTTACAAGAATCGAAAATCAAGAAAATTCAAACCGTGAGAGTTCAAGTACACGATCCGCGCTTCGGGCACGAGTAAAGGTTGCTGATCCGGGAATCTTTATAATGTGGAATGATCAAATTGGCTCTAAACTTGCCGTTTTGAAATTAATTCTCCAATTTTGAAAAATTTTGCAAGAGTTTGGGTGGTTTTGTGGTTGTGGGTTTCGTCCTCAGGTGGCCGCAATGCTCGATATTTATAGATATAATCGGGAAAAGCAAGCAAAAAAAAGATTGTATATTGATTGTGCAAATATTTCTTCCAATAAATAAAATTTCTTTAAAAACTTGATTTTCTTTCATATGCATGAGCCATTTAATTTGGCAATTGTGTGGGCTTTCGGACATTAAGAAAGATATAAATCCAACTTATTTGAAAATAACCTTTATTTTCATATTTATGTAATTTAATTTGGAATTAAATGGTTTAAAACCAAAATAAAATCAATAAAATAGAAAATTGCCATGGCCAAGCATTTATGGGTCAAGAATATTGTCATGAACAAGTTTGATCAAAAGATTATAGGCCCATTTGGAAAATTTTGCAATTGACAAAATGTCCTTGTGCATTGTCCAAAATCGCCCAACTCTCCCAATAGTGTATCTTGCTTAATTTTCCACATTTTTGAATGTTCTTGAACTTTTGAAAGCTCTAGTCCTCTAACCAACCCTTTTTCTCTCATCTCAATTGAGTTTCCATGCTCAATATATCTTCAAAACAAAAAGTTGACTTTTGTTGACTTTGAAACGACCGAATGTTTCGAAATATACCTCTCAAATGAAGCATTTTTGGACATTTTGTGAGACATGAAGTTGTAGAGAATTGAATTTCCTTCAAAACAAGAGGTGGTGGAAAATTTCCGAGAAAGTATGAGAAACTTATTATCACCAAAGTTCATTGACTTTTCACCTTAAACCCTAATTTAGAAAGTTTGACTTTTGAGCAAATCTCGAGTTTTCTTGATGAATCATGATCAACCCTTGATCAAATGATGAATGTAACTCAAAATGAGGATGTTGACCAAAAATTATGAAGTTTGACCAGTATGTTGACCACGTTGACTTTTGTCCATCACAACCGATTTTCAACCATCCGAGCAATTGTCCGAGAAACTTGACTCAGGAAGCTTGAAACTTGACATGGAGAATCTTTGAAACATATGTGGAGGCATGAAGACCATTGGAGATATTGGAAGTCTATTTGACCGAGAATCACAAACCCTATTGGGTCGATTGTTCAGAGAGAGTTTGTCCGATCAACTCTCAGGAACTTCTATATGTATGTATGAAACTTCTCAGTGATGGAGGGAAATTTTGGGGTATGACACCTATTAACGCTGGCCGACCTTTTAATACAAGCTTCCTTGTCGATGCAAAATCTCGAATGATGGGATTATCATACACCGAGATCGGGAGGAGAATATTCCCAAAGAAAAATCAAAACTGATGGATAAAGCTCACGATGGAAATACCCGTATTTCATGCAAACCCCAATCTAAAAGCAAGGGGCCTCATGCTCAGTGGAGCTGTGGATGGCATGGAGTGAGATTCACTCAAGACACCTGACATTGAAAAGAAGTCCCGAGGTTTTTTAAAGAGTCATGTGGAGCCTCCAAATTCTAACCCATGTTGATATTCAAGCCCTGTAAGGAAATCACCCGCCAGATAGTCATGCCAACCTTATCAAACCCGTGACAAAGGATGAAATTTGGAAGTCAGGTAAAGTACGGATGATAAACTCATGGCATCGATGGTTTTAATGCCAAATTTTTAAGAGAATTGAATGTGATTAAGAAAGATTTGATTAGAGCAATACAGATTTCTTTGAGAATCAGACTGTATAAAGCAACAAACCTGTATGCTGGTACTTTGATCCCAAAACCAAAAGGCAAGAAAACCATTACTCCAGATGAGACCACAATAACAGATCATTAATATAAAATTATTCCAAAATTCTCACAACTAGGCTTAACTTTGTCATCAATAAAAGATCAGGATGACAACCAACCGCATCTCGCCACCAAGATCCATTCATGACAACATTATTATGGCTGATTTAGCTTAAGAGGTTATAACAGAAACACGCCTCCCAGATGACTTAAAAATTTATCTTCGTAGCCACGACATCAATAATGGAACACCCCTAACAAATCATCCACTTGTCAGGTTTTCCTGCCAAGCTACCCTAGATGGATCATGACTATTGAGAGAATGCTTCATGACACCGATAAATGTCCAAACGAGTGACTGGAAGAAAAGGGACTGATCATGTCAAGGAGATCCCATATCCCCTTCATTGTTTTGATAATGGAGTACTCGTGACAGATGCCTTTAAACTCGAAAAGATAATTTCGATTTCAATTTTCTTTAGAAATGTATAAATTAGCATAACTCAACATCTGCTTTTGCAAGATGATTTACTTCTTTTCTCTCATGTAAGCGACGATGCGGTTTTTTTGCAACTCATGATGGAAAGGTTTAACAACTTCTCAAAGGCAACTGGGCTCAAAGCTAATCCAGCAAAATGCAAGCTTTATTTCGAGGCACCTCCAATATCGCTCAAAAGGCATCGCTAAGGCATCTTTGTTCCCAGGAAGGAACTACCTTCAAATATTCGGGAGTTCCACTATCTAAAAGAAACCTACCTAAATCAATGTCTTCCTCTCCTTGATAAAATGTTCAGCAACATTCACCATGGTCCGCCTCTCCTCACCTATGCAGAAAGTGTGTTTTCTCGAGTCAGGAAATGTGTGTCGTAACATCTCTAATTATCACAGTGTCTTCCTCTTCCAAAGAAAATTATGGAAAATTGATTTATCTGCAACTACCTTTGGTCAAGTAAAGCTGGTGGTCTCAAGTCCTCAACGCGCTGACAAAATCTATATTCCTACTTTGCCTTAAATTTAAAGTGTTTGTGGATTCAATTTAGCTACCATGTTGAAGTTGCTCTCGAACATCCATTAAAAAGCTAATAAACTTGATCCGCGGATTAATGCGATTTTACAAAAGGTGTATGATATTTCATGCTAAGTGTACTTTAGGATAATATTTCTCGATGTTTAAAAGCATTTGACGGGAAGGATTTGATCCAATAGAGTAAGCATCGGATCGAGTTAATCTCAATAAAGTGTGTTCACTACAAAGAAAATGTACGATGACATTAGAGAAACACAAGGTCGTAAATTGGAGGAAAATGTTCTATAACAATGCTGCAAGACCACGGGCCTGTTTTAACCTTTGGATGACTATCTGGAACTGAATTCCAACTAAAGAAAGATTCGAGAAAATCGGGATTCTCACTGATGGAAACTGTCTGTTCTGTGATAAAAAAGAATCCATAAGATGGTAAGTTCAGAAGTCATATATCATATTTGGAAAAATAGAAATAGCTTGGTGTTCAACCAGAAAGTGGCAAATAACAACATCATTCACAACATCAAGTTTATGTGGCAATGCGCAACAGCATGAAGAATACTCTGAAGATTATTTAATCTTGCTGTTTTTTTTTTTAAGTTTTGTAGTTGGGCCTAGTGTTCTTGTTGTTTTTGGGTCGGATTTTGGCCTTGTACTCTCTTGATTTTTGTAATAAAGTTTCTTTTGCACAAAAAAAATATTTTTAACATTTATATTTACTTCAAATTTCATCAGATTTTCTGAAGACTTATATTCACTTCAAATTTCATTAGATTATCTTAAGATTTATGTTCACTTCAATTTCACTAGATTTTTTAAAGACTTATATTCACTTCCATTTTCACCAAATTTTCTGAAGAGTTATATTCACTTCAAATTTCATCAGATTTTCTAAAGACTTATATTCACATCATTTTTCATCAAACTTTTTAAGATTTATATTTACTTCAAATTTCAGGAATTTTTTTTAAGATTTATATTTACTTCAAATTTCATTATATTTTCTTAAGATTTATGTTCACTTCCAATTTCATCAGATTTTTTGAAGACTTATATTCACTTTAAATTTCATCAAATTTTTGTAAGATTTATATTTACTTCAAATTTCATTATATTTTCTTAAGATTTATATTCACTTCAAATTTCATCTTATTATCTTAAGATTTATGTTCACTTCAATTTTCACTATAATTTCTGAAGTCTTTTATTCACATTAAATTTCATCATATTTTCTAAAGACTAATATTCTCTTCCAATTTTATCAGATTTTTTGAAGACATTCAATTTAATTTTCAACAAATTTTCTTAAAATTTATATTTAAATTCAAATTTCATCAGATTATGTTAAGATTTCTGTTCACTTCAATATTCCCCAGATTTTCTAAAGACGTATATTCACTTCAATTTTCAATAGATTTTCTGAAGACTTATATTCACTTTAAATTTCATCAGATTATCTTAAGATTTATGTACACTTCAATTTTCACCAGATATTCTGAAGACTTATATTCACTTTAATTTTCACATGATTTTCTGAAGACATTCACAAAAAATTTCATCGGATTTTCTGAAGACTTATATTCAGTTCAAGTTTCATCAAATATTTTAAAGATTTATATTTACTTCAAATTTCATCATATTTTCTGAAGACTTATATTCACTTCAAATTTCATAAGATTATCATAAGATTTATGTTCACTTCAATTTTCACCAGATTTTCTTAAGACTTATATTCACTTCAATTTTCACCTGATTTTTTGAAGACTTATATTCACCTTAAATTTCATCAGATTTTGTGAAGACTTATATTCTCTTCAAATTTCATCAAATTTTCGAAAGACTTATAATTTCAATTTTCAACATATGTTTTGAAGATTTATATTCACTTCAATTCCATCAGATTTTCAAAAGACTTATATTCATTTCAATTTTTTATACAGATTATCTTAATATTTATGTTCACTTCAATTTTCACCAGATTTTCTGAAGACTTATATTCAACGTAAATTCTATCAAATTTTAAAGACTATACTTCAAATTTCATTTTATTTTCTTAATATTTATATTCATTTGAAATTTCATCAGATTATCTTAAGATTTTTGTTGACTTCAATTTTCAGCAAATTTTCTGAATACTTATATTCACTTCAATTTACACCAGATATTCTGAAGGCTTATATTCACTTTAAATTTTATTGGATTTTCTGAAGACTTGTATTCTCTTACCATTTCATCAGATTTTCTAGAGACTTATATTCACTTCAATTTTCGACAGATTTTCTGAAGACTTATATTCACTTCAAATTTCATCAGATTTCTTGAAGACTTATATTCACTTCAAATTTCATCGGGTTTTCTAAAGAGTTATATTCTCTTCCAATTTCATCAGATTTTTAGAAGACTTATATTTACTTCAATTTTCAACAGATTATCTTAATATTTATGTTCACTTTAATTTCCACAGATTTTCTGAAGACTTATATTCACGTTAATTTTCACCAGATTTTCTAAAGACTTATATTCACTTCAAATTTCAAAGATTTTCTGAAGACATATATTCACTTCAAATTTCATCAAAGTTTTATAATATTTATATTTACTTAAAATTTCATCATTTTTTCATTAAGATTAATATTCAATTCAAATTTCATTAGATTATCTTAAGATTTATGTTCACTTCAATTTTCCCCTTATTTTTGTCAAGACTTAATTTCATCAGATTTTCTGAAGACTCATATTCAATTCAAATTTCATCAAATTTTATGAAGTCTTATATTCAGTTCAAATTTCATCAAATTATCTTAAGATTTATGCTCACTTCAATTTTCACCAGATTTTCTGAAGAATTATATTCACGTCAATTTTCACCAGATTTTTAAAGACTTGTTATAGTCACTTTAATTTCATCCGATTTTCTGAAGAGTTACATTCACTTCAAATTTCATCAATTTTTTTTAAAGATTTATATGTACTTCAAATTTCATTTTATTTTCTTAAGATTTATATTCATTTCAAATTTCATCATATTATCTTAAGATTTATGTTAATTTCAATTTTTACCAGATTTTCTGAAGACTCATATTCACTTCAATTTTAACCAGATTTTCTGAAGACTTATATTCACTTAAAATTTCATCTTATTTTCTGAAGAGTGATATTTTCTTCCAATTTCATCAGATTTTCTGAAGACTTATATTCACTTCAATTTTCTACAGATTTTTTAAATACTTATATTCACTTAAAATTTAATCAGATTTTCTGAAGACTTATATTCATTTCAAATTTCATCAATTTTTTTTAACATTTATATTTACTTCAAATTTCATGAGATTTTTTGAAGACTTATATTCACTTCAATTTTAACCTGATTTTCTGTAGACTTATTTTCATTAAAATTTCATAGGATTTCCTGAAGAGTTATATTCTCTTCCAATTTCATCTGATTTTCTGAATACTTATATTCAGTTTAACTTTCAATAGATTTTCTGAAGACTTATATTCACTTCAAATTTCATCAGATTTTCTAAAGACTTATATTCACTTCAAATTTCATCAAATTTCATGAGATTTCCTGAAGACTTATATTCTGTTAAAATTCCAACATATTATTTTAAGATTTATGTCCACTTTAATTTTCACCGGATTTTCTGAAGACTTATATTCACTTCAACTTTCACCAAATTTTCTGAAGACTTATATTCACTTTAAATTTGATTGGACTTTCTGAAGACTTATATTCACTTCAATTTTAAACAAATTATCAAAAGACTTATATTCACTTTAATTTCATCAGATTATCTTAGGATTTATGTTCACTTCAATTTTCACCAGATTTTCAGAAGACTTATATTTACGTCAATTTTCACCAGATTTTGTAAAAACTTTTATTCACTTCAAATTTCATTATATTTTCTTAAGATTTATATTCATTTCGAATTTCATCAGATTATCATAAGATTAATGTTCACTTCAATTTTCACCAGATTTTCTTAAGACTTATATTCACTTCAATTATCTCCAGATTTTCTAAAGACTTATATTCACTTCAATTTTAAACTGATTTTCTGAAGACTTATATTACTTTAAATTTCATCGAACTTTCTGAAGACTTATATTCTCTTCAAAATTCATCAGATTTTCTGAAGACTTATATTCACTTAAAATTTCAACAGATTACCTTAAGATTTATGTTCACTTCAAATTTCATCAAATTATTATAAGATTTATATTTACTTCAAATTTCATAATATTTTCTTAATATTAATATTCAATTCAAATTTCATCAGATTATCTTAAGATTTATGTTGACTTCAATATTCACCATGTTTTCTTAAGACTTATATTCACTTCAAATTTCATCAGATTTTCTGTAGACTTATATCCTCTACCAATTTCATCAGAATTTATTAAGACTTATATTCTCTTCAAATTTCATGAGATTTTCTAAGGACTTATATTCACTTCAAATTTCATCATATTATCTTATGATTTATGTTGACAATTTTCACCAGATATTCTAAAGACTTATATTCACGTAAATTTTCACTAGATTTTCGGAATACTTATATTCACTTCAAATTTCATCAGATTTTGTGAAGACTTATTTTCACTTAAAGTTTCCTCAAATTTTTTAAAGATTTATATTTACTTCAAATTTCATGAGATTTTTTGAAGACTTATATTCACTTCGAATTTCATCAGATTATCTTAAGAAATATGTTCACTTCAATTTTCACCAGATTTTGTGAAGACTTATTTTCATTATATTATCTTAAGATTAATATTTATTTAAAATTTCATCCGATTATCTTATAATTTATGTTCAGTTAAATTTTCAACAGATTTTCTGAAGACTTATATTCACTTCAATTTTTACAAGATTTTCTGAAGACTTATATTTACTTCAATTTTAAGCAGATTTTCTGAAGACTTATATTCACTTCTATTTTCACCAGATTATCTGAAGATTTATATTCACTTTAAATTTCATCTGATTTTCTGAAGACTTATATTTTCTTCCAATTTCATCTGATTTTCTGAAGACTTATATTCACGCTCTTAAATGTGATTTTTGAAGATTGTTCATCAATTTTCCGCATTTTCCTATTATTTCGCTTACAAAAATTTTCTAAAGACTTATACTCATATCATATTTCATCAGATTTTCTGGAGATTTATATTCACTTCAAGTTTCATCTTATCTTTTTAAGATTTATATTTACTTCAAATTTCATTATATTTTCTTAAGATTTATATAAATTTCAAATTTCATCAGATTATTTTAAGATTTTATGTTAACTTCAATTTTCACCAGATTTTCTGAAGACTTATATTCACGTTAATTTTCCCCAGATTTTCTAAAGACTAATATTCACTTCAAATTTCATCTCTTTTTTTGAAGAGTTATATTCACTTCAAATTTCATCAAATTTTTTTATGATTTATATGTACTTTAAATTTCATTATAAATCTTAAGATTTATATTCATTTCAAATTTCATCAGATTATGTTAAGATTTATGTTCACTTAAATCTTTCCCAGTTTTCTGAAGACTTATATTTAGTTCAATTTTCACCAGATTTCTGAAGACTTATATTCACTTCCAATTTCATAAGATTTTCTGAAGACTTATATTCACTTCAAATTTCATCAATTTTTTTAAAGATTTATATGTACTTCCAATTCATTATATTTTCTTAAGATTTATATTCATTTCGAATTTCATCAGATTATTATAAGTTTTATGTTCACTTCAAATTTCATCAAGTTTTTATCAGATTTATATTTACTTCAAATTACATTATATTTTCTGAAGACTTATATTTACTTCAAATTTCAACAGATTTTCTGATGACTTATATTCTCTTCCAATTTCATCAAAATTTCTAAATACTTATATTCACTTCAAATTTCATTAATTTTTTTTCAAGATTTATGTTTAGTTTAAATTTCATGAGATTTTTTGAAGACTTATTTTCACTTCAAATTTCATCAGATTATCTTTTGATTTTTGTTCACTTCAATTTTCACCATATTTTCTGAAGACTTATATTCACTCCAAATTTCACCAGATTTTCTAAAGACTTATATTCACTTTATATTTCATCAGATTTTCTAAAAACTTATATTCTCTTCCAATTTCATCAGATTTTTTGAAGACTTGCATTCACTTCAATTCTCAACTGATTTTCTCAAGACTTCTATTCACTTCAAATTTCATCAGATTATCTTATGATTTATGTTCACTTCAATTTTTAACAAAGTTTGTGAGGACTTATATTCACGTCAATTTTCACTAGATTATCCGAAGACTTATATTCACTTTAAACTTCATTAGATTTATTGAAGACATATATTCACTTCAAATTTCATCATATTTTTTTAAGATTAATATGTACTTCAAATTTCATTATATTTTCTTAAGATTTATATTCGTTTCAAATTTCATCAAATTATCTTAAGATTTATGTTCACTTCAATTTTCACCATATTTTTTGAAAACTTATATTCACTTAAGTTTTCACCAGATTTTCTAAAGACTTATATTCACTTCAAATTTCATTAGATTTTCTGAAGACTTATATTTACTTCAAATTTCATCAAATTTTTTTAAGATTTACATTCACTTCAATTTTCACCTAATTTTCTGAAGATTATATTCACATTAAATTTCATCAGATTTTCTGAAGACTTATATTCACTCCAAATTTCATCACTTTTTTTGAAATTTTTATTTACTTCAAATTTCATGAGATTTTCTAAAGATTATATTCACTTAAAATTTCATAAGATTATCTTAAGATTTATGTTCACTTCAATTTTCACCAGATTCTCTAAAGTCATTTATTCCCGTCAATTGTCACCAGATTTTCTAAAGACTTATATTCACTTCAAATTTCATCAGATTGTGTTAAGATTTATGTTCACTTCAATTTTCACCAGATTTTTTGAAAATTTATATTCACTTCAATTTTTACCAGATTTTCTGAAGATTGATATTCATTTCAATTTTAACCAGATCTTCTGAAGACATATATTCACTTTAAATTTCATCGGACTTTCTGAAGACTTATATTCTATTCCAATTTCATCAGATTTTCTGAAGACTTGAATTCAATTCAAAAATAATCAAAATTTTTTAAGATTTATGTTTACTTCAAATTTCATGAGATTTTCTGAAGACTTATATTCACTTCAAATTTCATCAGATTATCTTAAGATTTATTTTCACTTCAATTTTCACCTAATTTTCAAAATACTTATATTCTCTTCAATTTTCACTAGATTTTCCGAAGACTTTTATTCACTTTATATTTCATCGGATTTTCTAACGAATTATATTCTCTTCCAATTTCATCAGATTTTCTGAAGACTTGTATTCACTTCAATCTTCAACAGATTTTCTGAAGACTTCTATTCACTTAAGATTTATGTTCACTTCAATTTTCACCATGTTTTTAGAAGACTTATATCCACTTCAAATTTCATCAGATTTTCTGAAGACTTATATTCTCTTCAAATTTCATCATATTATCTTAAGATTCATGTTCACTTCAATTTTTACCGCATTTTCCCGACTTAACTTATTTTCACTTTAAATTCTCAATTTTACTTCCAAGACTTAAATTCTCTTCCAATTCCATCAGATTTTTTGAAGACCTATATTCATTTAAAATTTCATGAAATTTCTTTAAGATTTATATTTACATCAATCTTCATGAGATTTTATGAAGACTTATATTCACTTCAATTTTCTCCAAACTTTTTGAAGACTTATATTCAATTCAATTTTCACCAGATTTTTTGAAGACTTATATTCACTTTAAATTTCATCAGATTTTTTGATGAGTTATATTCACTTCTAATTTCATCAAATTTTTTTAAGATTTATATTTACTTCTAATTCATGAGATTTTCTGAAGACTTATACTCACTTCAAATTTCATCAGATTATCTGAAGATTTATGTCACTTAAATTTTCACTAGTTATTCGAAAGACTTATATTCACTTCAATTTTCACCAGATTTTCTAAACACTTATATTCACTTTAAATTTCATCAGATTTTTTTAAGACATGTATTCTCTTCCAATTTCATCATATTTTTGGAAGACTTATATTCACTTCAAATTTCATCAGATTATCTTAAGACTTATGTTCACTTCAATTTTCACCAGATTTTCTGAAGACTTATATTCAATTTAAATTTCATCGGACTTTCTGAAGACTTATAATCTCTTCCAATTTCATTAGATTTTCTAAAGACTTATATTCACTTAAAATTTAATCAAATTTTTTTAAGATTCATATTTACTTCAAATTTCTTGAGATTTTATGAAGTCTTATAGTCACTTCAAATTTTATTGTCTTAAGATTTATGTTCACTTCAATTTTAACTAGATTTTTTGAGAACCTATATTCACTTCAATTTTCACCAGATTTTCTGAAGACTTATATTCACTTTAAATTTCATCCGATTTTCTGAAGACTTATATTCTCTTCCAATTTCATCAGATTTTCTAAAGACTTATATTCACTTAATTTTCAACAGATTTTCTGAAGACTTATATTCACTTCAAATTTCATCATATTATCATAAGATTCATGTTCACTTCAATTTTTACCAGATTTTCTGATGACTTATTTTCACTTTAAATTTCATCAGACTTTCTGAAGACTTATATTCTCTTCCAATTTCATCAGATTTTCTAAAGACTTATATTCACTTCAATGTTGATGATTTACATTAATGCATCAGGTCAGAAGTCTCCATGATAAGAAGTTGTATGCTGTTGTCAAAGCAGTTTTGGTTTTGGGTTTAGCTTTTAGGCATGTCATTTCAGTGATGGCATTGCGGTTGATCCTTCCAATGTTGATGCTGCTAAGATGGAGACCCTAAGTCTCATATCGAGATTTAAGTTTCGGTTTCGATGTTACTACAGAGGTCTTCAAGGTTTTTCTAAGTCAGCACTCAAAGTTAACTTGTAAAGGAGCCGCTTTTGTGGGATGTCGTGTGAAGAAAGTTTTGTTGAATCAAGCAGGTTGACAACGGCACCATCCTGATTCTACCTAATTCAAGAACCATCTTCGTTGTTTATCAGATGCTTCTATGATGGGTTCGGGCAGTGCTTTATGCATGCTGGCAAGGTGGTCAGTTTATGCTCTTATAGGCAATTGAAGATCATGAGAAGAACTATCCTATCACGATTTGGAACTTAATGCCATTGTTTTCAGCTTAAGATTTGAGGCATTATCTTTATGGTTCTAGATTCGGAAGGTTTAGTGACCATAAAAGCTCAAATATTTGTTCGATTCAAAAGCCGATTCATATGAGACAAAAGCAGGTACGTAATCTGTTGTTGATTCATGATTCTCGGATTGAATTACCATCCTAGTAAAGCAAAATGTGGTACGGGCTTTCAAAAGACTTTGCCACGTCGCTTCGATGGTAAATGAGTCTGAAATGATTCAACAATTTAGAGATACGAGTCTCTGGATGTATATTGACTCAAGAGTGTTATTTTGGGAATGTTGAAGATCAATAAATATTTCCTTGATAGCATTAGAGTTCAAAGTTTTGATGAAACTTGTGATCTGTTGGTTATATCGAATCAAACCGAAACGAGGATTTCAAGTTTGATTGTGTGTTTTAAGATTCCAGGTAGGATTTGATTCTCGATGATGTTGATTTAAAGAGGATGATTTTGGAAGAAAGTCATAGAGTAGTTTTATATTCATCCCGAGCGACCAAATATCAAGATTCAGAAACGCTTTTGGTGGCTCTGCATGAAGCAGAGTGGCTCATTGTTTATGCTTATTTTCACTCATTGTCAAAGTTGAGCACCAGAACCTCAATAGCAGGTCGATGCAACCATGAAGATCCTTAATGAAATGGATAACATTTCTATGGATTTTATAACGGGTCACGAATACACAAAGAGGACACGTACTGTGATTGCTGATAGCTACAAAAGTCGACTCACTTTATTCCTATTAACATCACTTATCCCGATCAAGTCACAAGATTTATACGCATGTGATTGTTAGATCATGTATTCTTTGGTATTGCTCGATAGAGATCCGAGGTTCATCAATTTCAAAAGCTTGTACGAGGCTTTAGGTTCCTAAGTCGAGGTCGAGTTCGCTTATCATCCTCAAACCGATGGTCAAACAGAAAGGATCATTCAATCGCTAAAGACTTGTTACGCTTGTATTTCGAATATGGTTCTGTGATATATCTTTGATTGTTTCACTTATACAAGGCCACCAAGTATTGGAACGCACCTTTTGAGGCACTGTATGGTCGAGATGTAGAATCTGTCAGGTTGGTACTTCTAGGCCTTGAAAGGTGCTCGGACCCGAATCAATAGTGGAAACCACGGAAGCTTGTGAAGATGATTAGGAAAAGATGAGAATTTCTCAGTCATTAAAAGAGTTATCATGATAAAAGAAGAAAAGATTTGGAATTTCAAGAAGGTGATCATGTGTTTTCGAGTTACTCCTACAACCGCTGACTTAGCCTCGTCGAAGTTGCTAACTCCTTATCGTCCTTATCAAATCACTAGTAAGGTGGGAAAAGTGGCTTATCGTGGCGTTATCACGCCAAACTCGCATTGACAATGCTCTATGTGTCACAACTTCAAGTATGTCCCTGATCCTTCACATGATCGTGATGGATTACATTCAAGTTCGAAAATCTTATGGTGGAAACGATGCCTTTGAGGATCGAGGATCGCAGAAGTCCCTTCGTGGCAAAGAGAGATTTCATTGGTCAAGATTGTTGGATGGAGCAACCGTGAAAGTGCCATACGGGAATTGAGAGTAAGACGGATTCATATCCCAGCTGATTCGTGCAATTTTTGACTTAAACCTTTTGAGTGGGAGAGTCAGAATGCCCATTTTATTTAATATTATATGATATTATTTTTGAATTATCGTTTTCATGTATTGTTTTGTAAATGTACAATTATATTAACCCTAAGATATTTATTAATATATTTAAGTTATGTTTTGTTCAAGTTCAGAAATATTTTCTTAATTTTATATTTAATTTATTTCAATTAAAGTAACAAATTAAGTTAATAATAATTAGATGGTACGCTTAAAGTATATTAAGAGTCGATGAGGGGTTTGGGACAATTTATCCGTTGGCTAGTAAGACATATCATAAAATCATTTCTCCACCATTTTCCAAACACAACACAAACACCAAAGTTAAGATATGGAGAAAAGCTAGGGTCGGGTCAGGAAAAGTTAAGAAAGGAATGAGAACAAAGCTTCATTGAGAATCATCTTGAATACCCAAAGCTTTCTGCTAGGTAAGGGTTTGATTTGATTTCTTTATATTTAGTATTTCATGGATTTTAGTTTGATTTGGGGAAAAAAATTGATAGTAGATAGGTCAGGTTGTGTGATTGTTGTAGGTTTGTAAGATCTGATTTAGTATAGTTATATAAGTGTTGTTGCCTGTATGATGTCAAGAACAAAATAGAAATGGAATTAGTATTAAAATGGAAATGAAATTGGAAGGTTAATCAAACAGGAAATTAAGATAAACAGAAAATAAAAGTGATAATAAAATATAAAAAAAAGAGAAAACTCAGGTTGCAAGCTTCCAAGCCAAAAACACAGGGAATTTTCATTTTTCATTTTGAGGATGGCGTGAAAGCCCACCACTATCAGGACGCCAATTTCTATGCTGAGACCCCATTACTTCCAATTGTAAGAGAGCAGGGACGTCATTCCATCATTTTATAGGAGTTATGCTTCATTTTTATTTTCCCCCAATTTGTATACTGTATTTTATCAATATGGAACTGCATAATTAGCCAACGGGTTTTCTATTTTGCCAAATCCCACCTAGTAACTCTTGGTACCTATAAAATATAATTAGGGAAACTAGAGTCGATTAAATTTAGAACCCGATTATGTTCCGATTTTTCCGACTTTAATTCACGGACGGAGCAAGTCATCCTAATCCAACTAAAATCGACGCTATTAGCTTAATTTTGACCTGTAGTAACCCATAAGTATTAGTTTTCGAAATTATGAGTTTCACGAATCCATCCCAAACAGGCCAAATACTTTGAATTGACCCATCGAGTTTTAGTCATCTTTAGATCGCATATAACCATCCCGACTCGAGTTGAAAGTTCATAAACTGCGCCCAGAACAAGAATGGTTTTCATGACCCATCATTAGATGTTCTCACTAACTTCCTTTGGAACCGATGGATCAACTGATCTTATGTCTACAATGCTGCATACAATCACTTAACACCGCTTGTTCATGCCACGGCATGCCCATGCCGATGGAATAAACATACGGGTAGACCTTATGTCAACTGTGATGAGCGATGATTGCATGGTCCTCATGTATTGAGTCACACACATTTCATGTTTAAGAGGCCTTTATGCCAATCCATGACGGCTTCATGAGCAAGTTGGATTTCCCCGGTGTCCTAATTACTGAAAAGCACCAAAAATTACGCATAACATAGCCTGTCTCATGGAGTCCATTATGTTTATTTTGGAGTTCAGTTATGTTTATGTTCGAGTTGTTTATCATCGAGTTCTTGATTGATGAATGATAATTGAATCATGATTTCACATGTGTTTTGTGTCAGATGTGAAGATAATGATTATGTGACGAAGTTGATGTGTTGATTTATACACCAAATGCTAATTTAAAGTATGTGTTTAAATATATGTCGACATACTTTATTTAACTTATATCAATTATAATTTCCAACTATTTATATATTCCATCATTGTTTCAATTATATGTTTTGGAATTATCTCACCCCTTTATTGTTTCGCCACTTACTATATCGGTAACGCAAGATCCCCGTGGATGAGGAGGACTAGCCCGAGTCACTTTATTTTGGTCGCCTCTTCCGGCTCTAGCAACACTCTGGACCATGCTTAATATATTATCTTTGATAGATAACTTGTATACTACCATTTTATTATGTGACAACATTGTGTATGACGACACATGATGTTATGATATTTTGTAAACATATCCACTGTACGTGAATATTCATATGCTTATATGATGAATTACGATGATCTAAGATATCCGATTTTTGATGTGCATTATAAATGCTAATTGTTGGAAATGCGAAGATGTGATGCCTTAATTTTATTAAATGGAATTTTGAAACTCTGATTTTATTATATAATTATGCGGGGTAGAATTGGGGTGTTACATCAAATTTCATCAAATTTTCTAAAGACTTATATTCACTACAAATTTCATCAGATTTTCTGAAGACTTATATTCACTTCAAATTTTATCAGTTTATATTAAGATTTACGTTCACTTTAATTTTACCAGATTTTCTGAGGACTTAAATTCACTTCAATTTTCACCAGATTTTTTGAAGACATATATTCACCTTAAATTTCATCCGATTTTTTAAAGAATTATATTCTCTTCCAATTTCATCAGATTTTCTAAAGACTTATATTCACTTATATTTTCAACAGATTTACTGAAGACTTATATTCACTTTAAATTTTATCGGACTTTCTGAAGACTTATATTTTCTTCTAATTTCATCAGATTTTCCTAAGACTTATATTCATTTCAAATTTCATCAAATTTTTTAAAGATTTATATTTACTTCAAATTTTATGAGATTTAATTAAGACTTATATTCACTTCAAATCTGATATGATTATCTTAGAATTTATGTTCATTTAAATTTTAACCAGATTTTCTGAAAACTTATGTTCACTTCAATTTTCACAAGATTTTTTGAAGACTTATATTCACTTTAAATTTTATCCAATTTTTTGAAGAATTTTATTCTTTTCCAATTTCAGCAGATTTTCTAATGACTTATATGCACTTCAAATTTCATCAGATTATCTTAAGATTTATGTTCAATTCAATTTTCACCAGATTTTCTGAAGAGTTATATTCACTACAAATTTCATGTGATTTTTTGAAGACTTATATTCACTTCAAATTTTATCGGATTATCTTAAGATTTATGTTCACATCAATTTTAATTAGATTTTCTGAAGACTTCAATTCACTTCAATTTTCACCAGCTTTTCTAAAGACTTATATTCACATTAAATTTCATTCGAATTTCTGAAGACTTATATTCTCTTCCAATTTAATCAGATTTTCTAAACACTTATATTCACTTCAATTTTCAACAAATTTTCTGAAGACTTATGTTCACTTCAAATTCCATCAGATTATCTTAAGATTAATGTTCACTTCAATTTTCACAAGAGTTTATGAAGATATATATTCACGTCAATTATTACCAGATTTTCTGAAGACTTATATTCACTTCAAATTTCATCAGATTATCTTAAGATTAATGTTCACTTTAATTTTCACCAGAGTTTCTGAAGATTTATATTCACGTCAATTTTCACCATATTTTTTGAAGACTTATATTCACAATAAATTTCATCAGATTTTCTGAAGACTTATATTCTCTTTCAATTTTATAAGATTTTTTGAAGACTTATAATCACTTTAATTTTCAAAAGATTTTCTGAAGACTTATATTAACTTAAAATTTCATCAGATTTTCTGAATACTTAGATTCACTACTAATTTCATCCAATTTTTTAAAGATTTATATTCATTTTAAATTTCATCAGATTATCTTAAGATTTATGTTCACTTCAATTTTCACCATGTTTTCTAAACACTTATATTCACTTTAAATTTCATCAGATTTTCTGAAGACATATATTCTCTTCCAATTACATCAAATTTTCTAAGGACTTATATTCACTACAAATTTCATGAGATTTGCTGAAGACTTATATTCACTTATAATTTTATCATATTATCTTAAGATTAATGTTCACTTCAATTTTAACCAGATTTTCTTAAGACTTATATTCACCTTAGTTTTCACCAGGTTTTCTGAGGACTTATATTCACTTTAAATTTCATCCGATTTTCTGAAGACTTATATTCTCTTCCAATTTCATCAGATTTTCTAAAGACTTATATTCACTTAATTTAAAACATATTTTCTGAAGACAAATATTCACTTCAAATTTCATCAGATTATCTTAAGACTTAAATTCACTTCAATTTTCACCAGATTTTCTGAAGTCTTATATTCACTTTAAATTTCATCCTATTTTCTGAAGACTTATATTCTCTTCCAATTTCAACAGATTTTCTGCACACTTATTTTTACTTCAATTTTCAACAGATTTTTTGAAGACTTATATTCACTTCAAATTTTATCGGATTATCTTAAGATTTATGCTCACATCAATTTTAATTAGATTTTCTGAAGACTTCAATTCATTTCTATTTTCACCAGCTTTTCTAAAGACTTATATTCACATCAAATTTCATCAGATTATCTTAAGATTAATGTTCCCTTTAATTTTCACCAAAGTTTCTGAAGATTTATATTCACGTCAATTTTCACCAGATTTTTTGAAGACTTATATTCACTTTAAATTTCATCAGATATTCTGAAGACTTATATTCTCTTCCAATTTTATAAGATTTTTTGAAGACTTATAATCACTTTAATTTTCAACAGATTTTCTGAAGACTTATATTAACTTAAAATTTCATCAGATTTTCTGAATACTTATATTCACTTCTAATTTCATCCAATTTTTTAAAGATTTATATTCATTTCAAATTTCATCAGATTATCTTAAGATTTATGTTCACATCAGTTATCACCATGTTTTCTAAACACTTATATTCACTTTAAATTTCATCAGATTTTCTAAAGACATATATTCTCTTCCAATTTCATCAAATTTTCTAAAGACTTATATTCACTACAAATTTCATGAGATTTGCAGAAGACTTATATTCACTTAAAATTTTATCATATTATCTTAAGATTTATGTTCACTTCAATTTTAACCAGATTTTCTTAAGACTTATATTCACTTTAGTTTTCACCAGGTTTTTGAGGACTTATATTCACTTTAAATTTCATCCGATTTTCTAAAGACTTATATTCTCTTCAAATTTCATCAGATTTTCTGAAGACTTAAATTCACTTAATTTAAAAAATATTTTTTGAAGACATATATTCACTTCAAATTTCATCAGATTATCTTAAGACTTATACTTTCTTCCAATTTCAACAGATTTTCTGAAGACTTATTTTTACTTCAATTTTCACCAGATTTTCTGAAGACTTATATTCACTTCAAATCTTATCAGACTATCTTAAGATTTATGTTAATTTCAATTTTAACAAGATTTTCTGAAAACTTATATTCACTTAAATTTTCACTAGATTTTCTGAAGACTTATATTCACTTTAAATTTCTTCCGATTTTATAAAGACTTATTTCGCTTCCAATTTCATAAGATTTTCTAACAACTTAAATTCACTTCAATTTTCAACAGATTTTTTGAAGACTTATATTCACTTCAATGTTCCACAGATTTTTTCTAAAGAGTTATATTCACCTCAAATTTCATAAGATTATCTTAAGATTTATGTTCACTTCAATTTTCACCAGAGTTTATGAAGATTTATATTCAATCCAATTTTCACACAACTATCCAAGACTTATATTCATTTTTAAATTCACTTCAAATTTACATTTTCAAGACTTATATTCACTTCAAATTTCATCATATTATCTTAAGATTTATGTTAACTTCAATTTTCACCAGATTTTCTGAAGACATATATTCACGTCAATTTTCACCAGATTTTCTAAAGACTTATATTCATTTAAAATTTCATCAACTTTATTTAAGATTTATATGTACTTCAAATTTCATTAGATTTTCTTAAGATTTATATTCATTTAAAATTTCATCAGATTATCTTATGATTTATGTTCACTTCAATTTTCACCATATTTTTAAAGACTTATATTCTCTTCCAATTTGATCAAATTTTCAAAAGACTTATATTCACTAAAAATTTCATGAGATTTTCTGAAGACTTATATTCACTTTAAATTTTATCAGATTATCTTAAGATTTATGTTCACTTCAATTTTAACCAGATTTTTTTAAGACTTATATTTACTTAAATTTTCACCAGATTTTCTGAAGACTTATAATCACTTTAAATTTCATCCGATTTTCTGAAGACTTATATTCTATTCCAATTTCATCAGATTTTCTAAAGACTTATATTCACTTTAATTTTCCACAGATTTTCTAGAGACTTATATTCACTTCGAATTTTATAAGATTATCTTAAGATTTATGTTCACTTGAGTTTTCACCAGATTTTCCGAAGACTTAAAATCACTTTCCATTTCATCCGATTTTCTTAAGACTTATATTTTATTCCAATTTCATCAGATTTTCTGAAGGCTTATATTCACTTCAATTTTCCACAGATTTTCTAAAGACTTATATTCTCTTCAAATTTCATAAGATTATCTTAAGATTTATGTTCACTTCAATTTTCACCAGAGTTTATGAAGATTTATATTCACGTCAATTTTCACCAGATTTTCTGAAGCCTTATATTCACTTAAAATTTAATCCAATTTTCTGAAGACTTATATTCTCTTCCAATTTAAAAAGATTTTTTGAAGACTTATTTTTACTTCAATTTTCAAAAGATGTTCTGGAGACTTATATTCACTTCAATTTTCATCATATTATCTTAAGATTTATGTTCACTTCAATTTTCACCAGATTTTCTGAAGACATATATTCATGTCAATTTTCACTAGATTTTCTAAAGACTTATATTCATTTCAAATTTCATCACCTTTATTTAAGATTTATATGTACTTCAAATTTCATTAGATTTTCTTAAGATTTATATTCATTTCAAATTTCATCAGATTATCTTATGATTTATGTTCACTTCAATTTTCACCATATTTTCTAAAGACTTATATTCTCTTCCAATTTCATAAAATTTTCAAAAGACTTATATTTCACACAAATCAGATTTTAGAAGACTTACATTCACTTTAAATTTTATCAGATTATCTTAAGATTTATGTTCACTTCAATTTTAACCAGATTTTCTGAAGACTTATATTTACTTAAATTTTCACCAGATTTTCTGAAGAGTTATAATCACTTAAAATTTCATCAGATTTTCTGAAGACTTATATTCACTTCAATTTTCAACAGATTTTCTAAAGACTTATATTCACTTCAAATTTCATAAGATTATCTTAAGATTTATGTTCACTTTAATTTTCACCAAATTTTCTGAAGACTTAAAATCACTTTCAATTTCATCCGATTTTCTAAAGACTTATATTTTATTCCAATTTCATCAGATTTTCTGAAGACTTATATTAACTTCAATTTTCAACATATTTTCTGAAGACTTATATTCTCTTCAAATTTCATAAGATTATCTTAAGATTTATGTTCCCTTCAATTTTCACCAAAGTTTCTGAAGATTTATATTCAAGTCAATTTTCACCAGATTTTCTGAAGACTAATAATATTCACTTAAAATTTCATCCAATTTTCTAAAGACTTATATTCTCCTCCATTTTCAACAGATTTTTTAAAAACTTATATTCACTTCAAATTTCATCATATTTTCTAAAGACTTATATTCATTTCAAATTTAATCAACTTTATTAAAGATTTATATGTACTTCAAATTTCATTAGATTTTCTTAAGATTTATATTCATTTAAAATTTTATCAGATTATCTTAAGATTTATGTTCACTTCAATTTTCATCATATTTTCTAAAGACTTATATTCTCTTCCAATTTCATCAAATTTTCAAAAGACTTATATTCACTACAAATTTCATGAGATTTTCTGAAGACTTATGTTCACTTTAATGTTTATCAGATTATCTTAAGATCTATGTTCACTTCAATTTTAACCTGATTTTCTGAAGACTTATATTCACTTCAATTTTCACCATATTTTCTGAAGACTTATAATCACTTTAAATTTCATCTGATTTTCTGAACACTTATATTCTATTCCAATTTCATCTGATTTTTTGAAGACTTAAATTCACTTCAATTTTCAACAGATTTTCTAAAGACATATATTCACTTCAAATTTCATAAGATTATCTTAAGATTTATGTTCACTTCAATTTTCTCCAAATTTGAAGATGACTTATATTCACTTTAAATTTCATCCGATTTTTTGAAGAGTTATATTCTATTCCAACTTCTTCAGATTTTCTGAAGACTTATATTCACTTCAATTTTCAACAGAATTTCTGAAGACTTATATTCTCTTCAAATTTCATAAGATTATCTTAAGATTTATGTTCACTTCAATTTTCACCAGAGTTTCTGAAGATTTATATTCACGTCAATTTTCACCAGATTTTCTGAAGACTTATATTCACTTCAAATATCATTAAATTTTTTAAAGATTTATATTTACTTGAAATTTCATGAGATTTTCTGAAGATTTATATTCACTTCGAATTCCACCATATTGTCTTAAGATTTATGTTCACTTCAATTTTCACCAGATTTTTTGAAGACTTATATTCACTTCATTTTTCACCAGATTTTCTGAAGTCTTATATTCACTTTAAATTTCATCCGATTTTCTAAAGACTTATATTCACTTAAATTTTCAACAGATTTTCGGAAGACTTATTTTCACTTAGAATTTCATCAGGTTATCTTAAGATTTTTGTTCTCTTCAATTTTCACCAGAGTTTCTGAAGATTTATATTCACGTCAATTTTCACCAGATTTTCTGAGGACTTATAAGAACTTCAAATTTCATCAAATTTTCTGACGACTAATATTCACCTCAAGTTTCATCAAATTTTTATAATATTTATATTTACTTCAAATTTCATTATATTTTCTTAAGAGTTATATTTAATTCAAAATTTATCAGATTATCTTAAGATTTAATTTCACTTTAATTTTCACCATGTTTTTTGAAGACTTATATTTACTTCAATTTTCACTAGATTTTCAGAAGACTTATTTTCACTTTAAATTTCATCGGACTTTCTGAAGACTTATATTCTCTTCCAATTTCATCAGATATTCCGAAGACTTATATTCACTTCAAATTTTATTACGATTTATATTTACTTCAAATTTCATGAGATTTTCTGAAGACTTATATTCACTTCAAATTCAATCATATTATCTTAAGATTCAAATTTCATAAGATTTTCCAAAGTCTTATATTCACTTTAAATTTCATTCGATTTTCTAAATACTTGTATTCTCTTCTAATTTCATCAGATTTTCTAAAGACTTATATTCACTTCAATTTTTAACAGAATTTCTGAAGACTTAAATTCACTTCAAATTTCCTCAGATTATCTTAAGATTTATGGTCACTTCAATTTTCACCAAAGTTTAAGAAGATTTATATTCACGTCAATTTTCACCAGATTTTCTGAGAACTTATATTCACTTTAAATTTCATTCGATTTTTTGAAGACTTATATTCTCTTTCAATTTCATCAGATTTTCTGAAGACTTATATTCACTTCAATTTTCAACAGATTTTCTGAAGAATTATGTTCACTTTAATTTTAACCAGAGTTTCTGAAGATTTATATTCACGTCAACTTTCACCAGATTTTTTGAGGACTTATATTCACTTCCAATTTCATCAGATTATCTTAAGATTTATGCTCACTTTAATTTTCACCATAGTTTCTTAAGACTTATATTCACGTCAATTTTCAGCAGAGTTTCTAAAGACTTATGTTCTCTTCAAATTTCATCAGATTTTCTGAAGACTTATCTTCACTTTAATTTTCAAAAAGATTTCTGAAGACTTATATGCACTTCAAATTTCGTCATATTATCTTAAGATTTATGTTTACTTCAATTTTCACCAAATTTTCTGAAGACTATAATTTTTATCAGATATATATTTACTTCAAATTTCATTATGTTTTCTTAAGATTTATATTCAATTAAAATTTCATCAGATTATCTTAAGATTTATGTTCACTTCAATTTTCACCATGTTTTTGAAGACTTATATTCACTTCAAATTTCATCAGATTATCGGAAGACTTATATTATCTTCACTTCAGTTTTCAATAGATTTTCTGAAGACTTATATTCACTTGAAATTTCATCAGATTATCTTAAGATTTATATTCACTTCAATTTTCAACATATTTTCTGAAGACTTACATTCACGTCAATTTTCACTAGATTTTTTGAAGACTTATATTCTATTCAAATTCCATCAGATTTTCTAAAGACTTATATTCACTTCAAGGTTCATCGATGTTTTTTAAGATTAATATTTACTTCAAGTTACATGAGATTTTCTGAAGACTTATATTCACTTCAAATTTCATCAGATTATCTGTAGAGTTATGTTCACTTCAATTTTCACCTGATTTTCTGAAGACTTATATTCACTAAAATTGTCACCAGATTTTTCTGAAGACTTATATTTACTTTAACTTTAATCATATTTTCTGAAGACTTATATTCACGTCAATTTTCACCATATTTTCTGAAGACTAATATTCACTTCAAATTTCATCAGATTTTCTGAAGACTTATATTCACTTCAAATTTCATCAAATTTTTTTAAGATTTATATTTACTTCAAATTTCATTATGTTTTCTTAAGATTTATATTCAATTCTAATTTCATCAAATTATCTTAAGATTTATGTTCATTTCAATTTTCACCATGTTTTCTGAAGACTTATATTCATTTCAAACTTCATCAAATTTTCTGAAGACTTATATTCACTTCAAGTTTCATCAAATTTTTTAAGATTTATATTTACTTCAAATTTCCTGAGATTTTATGAAGACTTATATTCACTTCAAATTTAATACGATTATCTTAAGATTTATGTTCACTTCAGTTTTCACAAGATTTTCTGAAGACTTATAATTACTTTAAATTTCATCAGACTTTCTGAAAAATTATATTCTCTTCCAATTTCATCAGATTTTCTGAAGACTTATATTCACTTCAATTTTCAACAGATTTTCGTAAGACTTATATTCACTTCAAATTTTAACAGATCTTCTTAAGACTTATATTCACTTCAAATTTCATCAAATTTTTATAAGATTTATAATTACTTTAAATTTCATTATATTTTATCAAAATTTATATTCAATTCAAATTTCATCAGATTATCTTAAGATTTATGTTCACTTCATTTTTCACCGAAGTTTCTAAAGACTTATATTCACTTCAAATTTCATCAAATTTTTATAAGATTTACATTTATGTCAAATTTCATTACGTTTTCTTAAGATATATATTCAATTCAAATTTCATCAGATTATCTTAAGATTTATATTCACTTCAATTGTCACCTTGTTTTCTGAAGACTTATATTCACTTCAAATTTCATCTAATTTTCTGAAGACTTATATTATCTTACAATTTCATCAGATTTTCTGAAGACTTATATTCACTTCAAATTTCATGAAATTTTCTAAAGACTTATATTCACTCCAAATTTAATCAAATTATCTTAAGATTTATGTTAAATTCAATTTTCAACAGATTTTCTAAAGACTTATATTCACTTCAACTTTCACCAGATTTTCTGAAGACTTATATTAACTTTAAATTTCATCAGATTTTCTAAAGGCTTATTCAACAGACTTTTAATTTTCGACAGATTTTCAGAAAACTCATATTCACTTCAAATTTCATCAGATTATCTTATGATTTATGTGTAGTTCAATTTTCACTAAATTTTCTGAAGACTTATATTCAAGTCAATTTTCACCATATTTTCTGAACACTAATATTCACTTCAAATTTCATCAGATTTTCTGAAGACTTATATTCACTTCAAATTTCATCAAATTGTCATAAGATTTATATTTACTTCATATTTCATTATGTTTTCTTAAGATTTATATTAATTTTAAATTTCATCAGATTATCTTAAGATTTATGTTCACTTTAATTTTCGCCATGTTTTCTAAAGACTTATATTCATATCAAATTTCATCAGATTTTCTGAAGACTTATATTCTCTTCCAATTTCATCAAATTTTCTGAAGACTTATATTCATTTCAAATTTCTTGAGATTTTCTGAAAACTTATATTCACTTGAAATTTTATCAGATTATCTTAAGATTAATGTTCACTTCAATTTTAACCAGATTTTCTGAAGACTTACATTCACTTTAAGTTTCATCATACTTTCTGAAGACTTCTCTTCACTTCAAATATCATCAAATTTTTTAAAGATTGATTTTTATTTCAAATTTCATGAGATTTTCTGAAAACTTATAATCAATTCAAATTTCATCAGATTATATTAAGATTTTTGTTCAATTCAATTTCCACTAGATTTTTATAAGACTTATATTCACTTCAATTTTCACCAGATTTGTTGAAGACTTATATTCACTTTAAATTTCATCCAATTTTCAGAAGACTTATATTCTCTACCGATTTCATCAAATTTTTTGAAGACTTATCTTCACTTCAATTTTCATCAAATTTTCTGAAGAGTTATATTCACTTTAAATTTCATCATATTATCTTAAGATTTATGTTCACTTCAATTTTCACCAGATTTTCTGAAGACTTATATTCAAGTCTATTTTCACCAGATTTTCTGAACACTTATATTCACTTCAAATTACATCAGATATAATGAAGACTTATATTCACTTCAAATTTCATCAAATTTTTTTAAGATTTATATTTACTTCAAATTTTATTATGTTTTCTTAAGATTTATATTAAATTCAAATTTAATCAGATTATCTTAAGATTTATGTTCATTTCAATTTCACCATGTTTTCTGAAGACTTTTATTCATTATAAATTTCATGAGATTTTATAAAGACTTATATTCACTTCAAGTTTCACCAAATTTTTTTAAGATTTTTATTTACTTCAAATTTCATGAGATTTTAATATGATTATCTTAAGATTCATGTTCACTTAAATTTTCATCAGATTTTCTGAAGACTTATGTTCACATCAATTTTCACCAGATTTTTTGAAGGCTTATATTCACTTTAAATTTCATCCGATTTTCTGCAGACTTATATTCTCTTCCAATTTCATCATATTTTCTGAAGACTTATATTAACTTCAATTTTCAACAGATTTTCTGAAGACTTATATTCACTTCAAATTTCATCAGATTATCTTAAGATTTATGTTCACTTCAATTCTCACCAGAGTTTCTGAAGACTTATATTCACGTCAATTTTCACCTGATTTTCTAAAGTCTTATATTCACTTTAAATTTCATCATATTTTCTAAAGACTTATATACTCTTCCAATTTCATCAGATTTAGTGAAGACTTATCTTCACTACAATTTTCAACAAATTTTGTGAAGACTTATATTCACTTCAAATTTCATCATATTATCTTAAGATTTATGTTCACTTCAATTTTAACAAAAATTTCTGAAGACCTATTTTCACATAAATTTTCACTAGATTTCTGAAGACTTATATTCACTTTAAATTTCATCCAATTTTCTAAAGACTTATATTCTCTTCCAATTTCATTAGATTTTCAAAAGACTTATATTCACTTCAATATTAACCAGATTTTCTGAAAACTTATTTTCACTTCAAATTTCACCTGATAATCTTAATATTTATGTTCACTTAAATTTTCACCATATTTTCTAAAGACTTATATTCACTTCAAATTTCATCAAATTTTCTGAAGACTCATATTCACTTCAAATTTCATAAGATTAATTTAAGATTTATATGTACTTCAAATTTCATTATATTTGTTAAGATTTATATTAATTTTAAATTTCATCACATTATCTTAAGATTTATGTTCACTTTAATTTTCACCATGTTTTCTAAAGACTTATATTCACATCAAATTTCATCAGATTTTCTAAAGACTTATATTCTCTTCTAATTTCATAATTTTCTGAACACTTATATTCATTTCAAATTTCTTGAGATTTTCTGAAGACTTATATTCATTTGAAATTTTATCAGCTTATCTTAAGATTTATATTCATTTCAATTTTAACCAGATTTTCTGAAGACTTACATTCACTTTAAATTTCACCAGACTTTCTGAAGACTTATATTCTCTTCCAATTTCATCAGATTTTCTGAAGACTTATACTCACTTCAAATTTCATCAATCTTTTTTAAGATTTATTTTTACTTAAAATTTCATGAGATTTTCTAAAAACTTATAGTCACTTCAAATTTCTTCAGATTATCTTAAGATTTATGTTCAAATCAATTTTCCCTAGATTTTCTGAAGACTTATATTCACCTCATTTTTCACCAGATTTGTGGAAGACTTATATTCATTTTAAATTTCATCCGATTTTCTGAAGACTTATATTCTCTTTCAATGTCATCAAATTTTCTGAAGACTTATCTTCACTTTAATGTTCAAAATTTTTTTGAAGACTTATATTCACTTCAAATTTCATCATATTATCTTAAAATTTATGTTCATTTCAATTTTCACCAGATTTTCTGAAGACTTATATTCACATCAATTTTCACCAGATTTTCTAAAGGCTTATATTCAGTTTAAATTTTATCCGATTTTCTGCAGACTTTTATACTCTTCCAATTTCATCTGATTTTCTTAAGGCTTATATTCAATTCAATTTTCAACATATTTTCTGAAGACTTATATTCACTTCAAATTTCATCAGATTATTTTAAGATTTATGTTCACTTCAATTCTCACCAGAGTTTCTGAAGACTTATATTCACGTCAATTTTCACTTGATTTTCTGAAGACTTATATTCACATTAAATTTCGTCTAATTTTCTAGAGACTTATATACTCTTCCAATTACATCGGATTTTCTGAAGACTTATCTTCACTTCAATTTTCAACAATTTTTCTGAAGACTTATATTCAATTCAAATTTCATAATATTATCTTAAGATTTATGTTCACCTCAATTTTCACCTAATTTTCTAAAGACCTATATTCACATCAATTTTCACTAGATTTTCCGAAGACTTATAATCACTTTAAATTTCATCCGGTTTTCTAAAGACTTATATTCTCTTCCAATTTCATCAGATTTTTTAAAGACTTGTATTCACTTCAATATTAACCAGATTTTCTGAAGACTTATTTTGACTTCAAATTTCACCTGATTATCTTAAGATTTAAGTTCACTTCAACTTCCACAAGATTTTCTAAAGACTTATATTCACATCAAATTTCATCAAATTTTCTGAAGACTTATATTCCCTTCAAATTTCATAAAATTAATTTAAGCTTTATATGAACTTCAAATTTCACTATATTTTCTTAAGATTTATATTCATTTTAAATTTCATCAGATTATCATAAGATTTATTATCACTTCAATTTTCACCATGTTTTCTAAAGACATATTCACTTCAAATTTTATCAAATTATCTTAAGATTTACGTTCACTTCAATTTTAACCAGATTTTCTGAAGACTTACATTCACTATAAATTTCATTGGACTTTCTGAAGACTTATATTCTCTTCCAATTTCATCAGATTATCTGAAGACTTATATTCATTCAAATCTCGTCAATTTTTTTTTAGATTTATTTTTACTTCAAATTTCATGAGATTTTCTAAAAACTTATATTCACTTCAAATTTCATAAGATTATCTTAAGATTTAGGTTCAAATCAATTTTCCCTAGATTTTCTGAAGACTTATATTCACCTCATTTTTCACCAGATTTGTGGAAGACTTATATTCACTTTAAATTTCATCCGATTTTCTGAAGACTTATATTCTCTTCCAATGTCATCATATTTCTGAAGACTTATCTTCACTTTAATTTTCAAAAATTATTTGAAGACTTATATTCACTTCAAATTTTTTCATATTATCTTAAGATTTATGTTAACTTCAACTTTCACCAGATTTTCTGAAGACTTATATTCACATCAATTTTCACCATATTTTTTGAAGGCTTATAATCACTTTAAGTTTCATCCGATTTTCTGCAGACTTATATTCTCTTCCAATTTCATCAGATTTTCTTAAGACTTATATTCACTTCAATTTTCAACATATTTTCTGAAGACTTATATTCCCTTCAAATTTCATCAGATTATCTTAAGATTATGTTCACTTCAATTCTCACCAGAGTTTCTGAAGACTTATATTCACGTCAATTTTCACCTGATTTTCTGAAGACTTATATTCACATTATATTTCATCTGATTTTCTGAAGACTTATATAATCTTCAAATTACATAAGATTTTCTGAAGACTTATCTTCACTTCAATTTTCAACAAATTTTCTAAAGACTTATATTCTATTCAAATTTCATAATATTATCTTAAATTTATGTTCACTTTAATTTTCACCTAATTTTCTAAAGACCTATATTCACATCAATTTTCACTTGATTTTCCGAACACTTATAATCACTTTAAATTTCATCCGGTTTTCTAAAGACTTATATTCTCTTCCAATTTCATCAGATTTTCTAAAGACTTGTATTCACTTCAATATTAACCAGATTTTCTGAAGACTTATTTTCACTTCAAATTTCACCTGATTATCTTAAGATTTATGTTCACTTCAACTTTCACAAGATTTTCTAAAGACTTATATTCACTTCAAATTTCATCAAATTCTCTGAAGACTTATATCCACTTTAAATTTCATAAAATTAACTTAAGATTTATATGTACTTCAAATTTCATTATATTTTCTTCAGATTTATATTCATTTTAAATTTCATCAGATTATCGTAAGATTTATTATCACTTCAATTTTCACCATGTTTTCTAAAGACTTATATTCACTTCAAATTTTATCAAATTATCTTAAGATTTACGTTCACTTCAATTTTAACCAGATTTTCTGAAGACTTTCATTCACTATAAATTTCATCGGACTTTCTGAAGACTTATATTCTCTTCCAATTTCATAAGATTAAATGAAGTCTTATATTCACTTCAAATTTCATCAAATTTTTTTAGATTTATTTTTACTTCAAATTTCATAAGATTTTCTAAAAACTTATATTCACTTCAAATTTCATCAGATTATCTTAAGATTAATGTTCAAATCAATTTTCCCTAGATTTTCTAAAGACTTATATACACCTCATTTTTCACCAGATTTGTGGAAGACTTATATTCACTTTAAATTTCATCCGATTTTCTGAAGACTTATATTCTCTTTCAATGTCATTAAATTTTCTGAAGACTTATCATCACTTCAATTTTCAAAAAAATTTTGAAGATTTATATTCACTTCAAATTTCATCATATTATCTTAAGATTTACGTTCACTTCAATTCTAACCAGATTTTCTGAAGACTTTCATTCACTATAAATTTCATCGGACTTTCTGAAGACTTATATTCTCTTCCAATTTCATCAGATTAAATGAAGACTTATATTCACTTCAAATTTCATCAATTTTTTTTAGATTTATTTTTACTTCAAATTTCATGAGATTTTCTAAAAACTTATTTTCACTTCAAATATCATCAGATTATCTTAAGATTTATGTTCAATTCAATTTTCACTAGATTTTCTAAACACTTATATTCACTTCAATTTTCACCAGATTTGTGGAAGACTTTATTCACTTTAAATTTTATCCGATTTTCTGAAGACTTATATTCTCTTCCAATTTCATCAGATTTTCTAAAGACTTATCTTCACTTGAATTTCAACAGATTTTCTGAAAACTTATATTCAACTCAATTTTCCCCAGATTTTCTGAAGACTTATATTCACATCAAATTTCATCATATTTTTTGAAGATTTATATTCAATTCAAATTTCATCAGATTATCTTAAGATTTATGTTCATTTAATTTTCACCATGATTTTTGAAGATTTATATTCATTTCAAAATTCATCAGATTTTCTGAAGACTTATATTCACTTCAAGTTTCATCAAATTTGTTTTAGATTTATATTTACTTCAACTTTCATGAGATTTTCTGAAGACTTATATTCACTTCAAATTTAATATGATTATCTTAAGATTTATTTTCACTTCAATTTTCACCAGATTTTCTGAAGACTTATATTCTCTTCCAATTTCATTAGATTTTTGAAGACTTATATTCACTTCAATTTTCCACAGATTTTCTGAAGACTTATATTCGCTTCAATTTTCACCAGATTTTCTGAAGACTTATATTCACTTTAAATTTCATCTGATTTTCTGAAGACTTATATTCTCTTCCAATTTCATCAGATTTTCTGAAGACTTATCTTCACTTCAATTTTCAACAAATTTTCTGAAGACTTATATTCACTTCAAATTTCGTCATATTATCTTAAGATTTATGTTTACTTCAATTTTCACTAAATTTTCTCAAGAGTAATATTCAAATCAATTTTCACAAGATTGTCTTAAGAGTTATGTTTTGTTAAGATTTATATTCAATTCAAATTTCATCAGCTTATCTTAAGATTTATGTTCACTTCAATTTCCACCATGTTTTTTGAAGACTTATATTCACTTAAAATTTCATCAGATTTTCTGAAGACTTATATTCACTTCAAGTTTCATCAAAAAATTTTAAGATTTATATTTACTTCAAATTTCATGAGATTTTCTGAAGACTTATATTCACTTCAAATTTCATCCGATTATCTAAAGATTTTTGTTCACTTCAATTTTCACCATGTCTTCTGAAGACTTATATTCACTTCAAAATTCATCAAATTTTCTGAAGACTTATATTATCTTCCAATTTCATTAGTATTTCTGAAGAGTTATCTTCACTTCAATTTTAATTAGATTTTCTGAAGACTTATATTCACTTCAAATTTAATCAGATTATCTTAAGATTTATGTTCACTTCAATTTTCAACAGATTTTCGGAAGACTTATATTTATGTCAATTTTCACCATATTTTCGGAAGACTTATATTCTTTTCAAATTTCATCAGATTTTCTAAAGACTTATATTCACTTCAAGTTTCATCAAAAAATTTTAAGATTTATATTTACTTCAAATTTCATTATATTTTCTTAAGATTTATATACATTTCAAATTTCATCAGATTTACTTAAGATTTATGTTGACATTAATTTTCAACAGATTTTCTGAAGACTTATATTCACTTTAATTTTCACCAGATTTTAGTAAGACTTATATTCACTTCAAATTTCATTATATTTTCTCAAGATTTATATACATTCCAAATTTAATCAGATTATCATAAGATTTATGTTCACTTCAAATTTCATCAGATTTTTTGAAGACTTATATTGTCTTCCAATGTTATCAGATTTTCTGAAGACTTATATCACTTCAAATTTCATGAAATTTTCAGAAGACTTATATTCACTTAAAAATTTCATCATATTATCTTAAGATTTATGTTTCAATTTTCACCAGATTTTTTGAAGACTTATATTCACATAAATTTTCACCATATTTTCTAAAAACTTATTTTCACTTCAAATTTCTTCAGATTTTCTTAAGATTTATATACATTTCAAATTTCATCAGATTATCTTAAGAATTATGTTGACTTCGATTTTCACCATGTTTTTTGAAGACTTATATTCACTTCGATTTTCAACAGATTTTCTGAAGACTTATATTCACTTCAAATTTCAATATATTATCTTAAGATTTATGTTCTCTTCAATTTTAATCAGATTATCTTAAGATTTATATTCACTTCAAATTTCATCGGATTTTCTGAAGATTTCTATTTACTTCAAATTTCACCAGATTTTTGAAACAATTATGTTCACTTCAAATTTAATTAGATTTTCTTAAGATATATGTTACCCTCAAATTTCATCATATTTTCTTAAGACTAATGTTTATTTCATTTTTCATCAGATTTTCTGAAGATTTATGTTCACTTCAAATTTCATCAGATTTTCTGAAAATTATTATTCATTTCAAACTTTATCATATTTCTAAAGATTTACGTTCACTTCAAATTTCATTAAATTTTCTTAAGATTTAATTTCACTTCAATTTTCACCAGATTTTAGGAAGATTTATATTTACTTCAAATTTCATCAGATTTTCTTTAGATTTATATTCACTTCAAATTTAATTAGATTTTCATAAGATATATGTTCACCTCAAGTTTCATCATATTTTCTTAAGATTTATGCTTATTTCAATTTTCCTCAGTTTTTCTAAATATGTTCACTTCAATTTTCATCAAAGTTTCTTAAGATTTATGTTAATTTCAATTTCACCAGATTTTTTGAAGATTTATGTTCACTTCAAATTTAATCATATTTTCTTAAGATTTATGTTTATTTAAAATTTCACATATTTTCTTAAAAATTAAGTTCATTTCAATTTTCATCAGATTTTCTGACTATTTATGTTCATTTCAAATTTCATCAGAATTTCTAAAGATTTATATTCACTTCAAATTTCATTAGATTTTCTGAAGATTTATATTAACTTTAATGTTTTTCATATTTATTTAAGACTTATGTTCAATTCAAATTTCATCATATTTTCTTAAGATTTACATTCATTTCAATTTTCACAAGATTTTCTTAAGATTTATATTCCACTTCAAATTTCATCACATTTTCTTAAGATTTATGTTCGGTTCAATTTTCACCAGATTTTCTAAATATTTATGTTCACTTAAAATTTAATTAGATTTTCTTTAGATATATGTTCACCTCAAACTTTATCATATGTTCTGAAGACTTATGTTTCTTTCAATTTTCATCAGAGACTTATGTTTCTATCAATTTTCATCCGAATTTCTGAAGACATATGTTCACTTTAAATTTCATATGATTTTTAGTAGATTTTATTCACTTCAAACTTTATCATATTTCTTAAGATTTACGTTCACTTCAAATTTCATCAAATTTTCTTAAGATTTATATCCACTTCAATTTTTTCCATATTTTCTAAAGGTTTATATTCACTTCAAATTTCTAAAGCTTTTCTTCAGATTTATATTCACTTCAATTTTCATTATATTTACTTAAGATTTATGTTCACTTCAAATTTCATCAGATTTTCTTAAGATTTATGTTCACTTCAAATTTAATCAGTTTTTCTTAAGATTTGTGTTAACTTCAAATTACGTCATTTTTTTCTTAAGAAATAAGTTCATTTCAATTTTCATCAGATTTTTTGACTATTTATGTTCATTTCAAATTTAATCAGAATTTCTGAAGATTTATATTCACTTCAAATTTCATCATATTATATAAAGATTTATGTTCACTTCAAATTTCATTTGATTTTCTTAACATTTATACTCACTTACAATTTCACCAGATTTTCTGAATATTTATATTCCTTTAATGTGTTTCATATTTATTTAAGATTTATGTTCAATTCAAATTTCATTAGATTTTCTTAAGATTTATATTCACTTCAATTTCACCAGATTTTCTTAAGATTTAGATTCACTTCAAATTTCATCACACCTTCTTTAGAATTATGTTCGGTTCAATTTTCACCAAACTTTCTGAAGATTTATGTTCACTTCAAATTTAATTAGATTTTCTTTAGATATATGTTCTCCTCAAACTTCATCATATTTTTTTAAGACTTATGTTTATTTTAATTTTCATCTGAGAAAATTTACGTTCACATCAAATTTCACCAGATGTTCCTAAGATTTATATTCACTTCAATTTTCACCAGATTTTCTTAAGATTTAAATTATCTTCCAATTTAATAAGATTTTCTTAAGATTTATATTCATTTAATTTTCAACAAATTTTCTTAAGATTTATGTTCCATTCAAATTTCATAAAATTTTCTTAAGATTTATGTTCACTTAAAATTTCATCACATTTTCTTAAGATATATGTTCACTTCAAATTTCATCGTCTTTTCTTAAGTTATATGTTCACTACAAATTTCATTATATTTTCTTAAGATTTATGTTCATTTCAATTTTCATCAGATTTTCTGACTATTTATGTTCATTTCAACTTTCAGCAGATTTTCTGTAGATTTATATTCACTTCAAATTTTATCATATTTTCTAAAGATTTATGTTCACTTCAATTTTCATTAGATTTTCTTAAGATTTATATTCTATTCAATTTTAACCAGATTTTCTGAGGATATATATTGACTTCAAATTTTATCATATTTATTTTAGATTTATGTTCGTATAAAATTTCATCCGACTTTCTTAAGATTTTTATTTACTTCAATTTTCACCATATTTTTTGAAGATTTATATTCACTTCAAATTTCATCACATTTTCTTAATATTTATGTACATTTCAATTTTCTCCGGATTTTCGGAAGATTTATGTTCTATTCAAATTTAATTAGATTTTCTTTAGATTTATGCTCACCTCAAATTTCATCATATTTTCTTAAGATTTATGTTCATTTTAATTTTCATCAGATTTTCTAATTATTTATGTTCACTTCAATTTTCCCCAGATTTTCTGAAGATTTATATTGAGTTTAAATTTTATCATATTTATTAAAGATTTATGTTCAATAAAAATTTAATCACATTTTCTTAAGATTTATGTTCATTTCAATTTTCACCTGATTTTTTGAAGATTTATGTTCAGATTTGTGTTTATTTTAATTTTCATATGTTTTTCTGAAGATTTATATTCACTTCAATTTTCATCAGATTTTCTTAAGATTTATGTTAATTTCAATTTCACCATTGAAGATTTATGTTCAATTCAAATTTCATCAAATATTTTTAAAATTTATGTTCACATCAATTTTCACCATATTTTCTTAAGATTTAAGTTCACTTTGAATTTCATCATATTTTCTTTTTATTTATGTTCACTTCAAATTTCATCATATTTTCTTAAGATATGCGTTCACTTCAAATTTCAGCATATTTTCTGACTATTTATGTTCATTTCAAGTTTCATCAGAATTTCTGAAGATTTATATTCACTTCAAATTTCATTAGATTTTCTTAAGATTTATATTCACTTCAATTTTCACCAGATTTTCTGAAGATTTATATTTGCTTCAAATTTTACCATGTTTATTTAAGATTTATGTTTTTATTAAATTTCATCAGATTTTCTTAAGATTTATATTCGTTTCAATTTCACTAGATTTTGTGAATATTTATATTCACTTCAAATTTCATCACATTTTCGTAAAATTTATGTTCATTTCAATTTTCAGCAGATTTTCTGAAGATTTAAGGTCACTTCAAATTTAATTAGATATTCTTAAGATATATGTTCACCACAAATTTCATCATATTTTCTTAAGACTTATGTTTATTTCAATTTTCATCTGATTTTCTGAATTTTATGTTCACTTCAAATTTCATGTGATTTTCTGAAGAGTTTTATTCACTTCAAACTTTATCATATTTCTAAAGATTTACGTTCACTTCAAATTTCATCAAATTTTCTTAAGATTTATATTCACTTCAATTTTCACCAGATTTTCTCAAGATTTATATTTACTTCAAATTTTATCAAATTTTCTTTAGATTTATAATCACTTCAATTTTCATCAGACTTTCTGAAGATTTATATTCACTTCAATTTTCATCACATTTTATAAAGATTTATGTTCACTTCAAATTTAATTAGATTTTCTTAAGATATATGTTCACCTTAAATTTCATCATATTTTCTTAAGATTTATGTTTATTTCAATTTTCATCAGTTTTTATGAAGATTTATGTTCACTTCAATTTTCATCATATTTTCTTAAGATATATGTTAACTTCAAATTTCATCATATTTTTTTGACTATTTATGTTCATTTCATAGTTCATCATAATTTCTGAAGATTTATATTCACTTCAAATTTCATTAGATTTTCTTAAGATTTATATTCACTTCAATTTTCACCAGATTTTTTGAAGATTTATATTTACTTCAAATTTCATCAGATTTTCTTTAGATTTATATTCACTTCAATTTTCACCAGATTTTCTTAAGATTTACATTCATTTCAATTTTCACCAGATTTTGTGAAGATTTATGTTTATTTCAATTTTTACCAGAGTTTTTGAAGATTTATATACACTTCAAATTTCATCAAAAAATTTTAAGATTTAAGTTCACTTCAATTTTCACCAGATTTTTTAAAATTTATGTTTACTTCAAATTTCATCAGATATTCTTGAGATTTATGTTCACTTCAAATTTCATAATATTTTCTTAAGATATATGTTCACTTCAAATTTCATCATATTTTCATAAGTTATATGTTCATTTCAAATTTCATCATATTTTCTTAAGGTTTATGTTCATATCAATTTTCATCAGATTTTCTAACTAATTATGTTCATTTCAAATTTCATCAGATTTTCGGAAGATTTATATTCACTTCAAATTTCATCATATTTGCTAAAGATTTCTGTTCACCTCAATTTTCATTAGATTTTCTTTAGATTTATATTCAATTCAATCTTCACCAGATTTTCTGAATTTTTTATCATTTCCAAATTTTCACCAGATTTTATGATCATTTCCAATTTCATCAGAATTTTTGAAGATTTATATTCTCTTCAAATTTCATCATATTATATAAAGATTTATGTTCCCTTCAAATTTCATTAGATTTTCTTAACATTTATGTCCACTTCAATTTTCACTAGATTTTCTAAAGATTAATATTCACTTGAAATTTTATCATATTTATTTAAGATTTATATTCAATTCAAATTTTCTTAAGATTTATATTCACTTAAATTTTCCCAAGATATTCTGAAGATTTATATCCACTTCAAATTTCATCACATTTTCTTAATATTTATGTTCATTTAAATTTTCGCCAGATTTTCTGAAGATTTATGTTCTCATCAAATTTAATTATATTTTCTTAAGATATATGTTCACCTCAAATTTCATCAAATTTTCTAAAGATTTATGTTTATTTCAATTTTCATCAGATTTTTTGAAGATTTATTTTCGCTTAAAAATTCATCAGAATTTCTGATTATTTTTATTCACTTCAAATGTCATCATATTTCTAAAGATTTACGTTCTATTCAAATTTCATCAAATTTTCTTAACATTTATATTCACTTCAATTTTCAGCAGACTTTCTAAAGATTTATATTCACTTCAAATTTCATCACATTTTGTTTAGATTTATGTTAATTTCAATCTTCACTAGATTTTTTGAAGATTTATGTTCACTTCAAATTTCATCAAATGTTTTTAAAATTTATGTTAACTTCAATTTTCACCGGATTTTCTTAAGATATATATTCACTTCAAATTTTATCAGATTTTCTTAAGATTTATGTTCACTTCAAATTTCATCATATTTTCTTAAGATATATGTTCACTTCAAATTTCACCAGATTTTCTTAATTTATATGTTCACTTCAAATTTCATCATATTTTCTAAAGACTTTCGACTATTTATGTTCATTTCAAATTTCGTAAGAATTTTTGAAGATTTATATTCACTTCAAATTTCATCATATTTTCTAAAGATTTATGTTCACCTCAAATTTCCTTAGGTTTTCTTAAGACTTATATTCACTCCAATTTTCAACGATTTTCTGAAGATTTACTTTCACTTCAAATTATATCATATTTATTTAAGATTTATGTTCAATTAAAATTTCATCAGAGTTACTTAAAGATTTATATTCACTTCAATTTTCACCATATTTTCTGAAGATTTATGTTCTATTCAAATTTAATTAGATTTTCTTAAGATTTCACTCAATTTATTCTTGTGTTGATTCTTAGATGATCAACATCCTCTCTTGTACAACATCGCAAGCTTATTGTAATCCAATATATTTTTCCCTCCACCTTAAGCAATGCCTTTGTATTACATAAAACCCCTGAGGTTATCCTCAATTTCAGCCACACAACTTGAATTTGATGTTTACATTCCCTTATATTTCTTTGTCTTTTTTTTTTATGAATCTACAATATTTGAACCTCATGAATTGTGGGATGATATGGTCTCCAACATCCACCTCTAAGTTAGAAACACTTTTCCTTTTGTTGAACTTACATTTCATATACTTTGTCTTACTTCTGTTTAGTCTCGTCTCCAAGTCTCAAACCTCTCATTTATATACCAGAATAAAATCCACTTCGTCTAGAATAAATAGAAAGATTCAACAATGGGTGGAACATCCATATTTTGAAAGATGAAGTAGAATTTGAGGCCTCAACCATATTCTAGAGAGAGAATGTGTGAATGGTCTATGTTATAATTTTTTTAACTTTTAAATTAGTTCTTCCATTACTATGGTAGGTAAATCAGCTTTCACACTAACTAATCTTGTTGAATTCTCATCAAGTTGTATAACTTTGAAGTTTCCATCAGAGAATAGTCTCTGGTGTTGACCTGAGTTTCTTATCTTGTGGAACTCACCTTTTGGTACATTGAGGCTATTCTGAAAATAGAGAATGTATGATCTTCATCTTGTTTTTTGGAGGCGAGGGTGGTCACATTAGAGTTCTTCAGTATTGTTTTGTGCAACATATTAGCCACGCATAAATCATTTAGAATGAAGACAAGTTCACTAAAGTCGTTGTGATACTTCCTCTTTTGATGGACACTAGAAGCCATAGCATTTACCCCTGCAAGGAAATATCTCCCCAAGATGCAATTATAGACGGCTTAACAAGGAATTAAAAATAAACACACATTCATGTTCATCTCATTGTTCTCTTCTCTAAAAGAAATTGGTAATTACACACCCTTGCAAGGGCAAGTAGTGAAATTGTTGAATGCTAGAAGGTTGATGCCTTCATATGGTATAAGGTCCCTATCAAGTAACTATAGCTTCATAGAGATGTTGAAGTATGTGAAATCGCAAGAATTCTCGTTGTCAATAAGGATCCCTGATGCCGAGTGGTTTTCTATAAAGGTAGTTACGACCAATGGAAGCATCGCTTGGGGATCTTGTTCTCAATGGCGGATCCAGACAATATATATTGGTGTGGATAAACATGAAAAAATGTATAAACTAAATTATATTGAACTAAAAAAAACTTAGTAGCTACAAGAGATGTGTTTACACGAATGCGATATCTAACATTCATTTGCTTAGTTTAATTAACAAACATAACCTTAATACTTTGGTATGGGTTTATGAGAGCATAACACATATGCATACGATCAATATGACTATTGAACGAAATAATATGATTAGCCAGTCTTTTAACATTCTTTCTGTCACCAACTTCGTCTCCCACAAAATGACCTCATATTTTGAGACATTTTTATACAAAAAACATGGGGGGAAATGATAAGTCTTTAGATTCACTATAATCAATCAAGTCATACAAATCAAACTAATTTTTACAAAATCGACATCTTTGTTTACCTTGAACAGTTCAAGGGTAAACAAAATTTTGAGGAGATTAAAGACGACCTATTTTTAAATAAACTTTTCTTACCTCACTTTGGATGCCAGGATGTGGAAGGCTAATTCTTAGATTCATAATCAACAACTTTCATACTCTTACTTGGATGTTAATTTTCTAATGCTTCCAGATTAGTCAAAGAAGTGACATTGTCTCTAGAAAGGAGAATATTGTTTTCATAATCCTATGAAGAAAACAATGAAACTATTTAAATAGTTATTTAAAATAATTAATTCTCTCTATTTTTCTCACTTTCTCCATTATTCTCTTATCTTGTGATTGTGTTTTTCATAGCCATTTTTTATCTAATGAAATAAATGAAAATGAAAACAAATAAATAGATTATTTTTGTGAGAAATGAAAACAAATAATCTTAGCCATTAATATTTGATCTAATGAAATAAATGGATTAGATTAATTTCTCTGTCATAGTCTCTTTCCTTGTAACTTTATGTACTTTATGCTAAAATTTAATTCTTCATATATTTTAAGAATAAATATATTTATTGCATTTTAATAATTATGATTACGAATTTTATTATATTTTTATAGATTTTTAACATAAAATATTTTTATCAATAGCGTTTTTTATTTTTTTTATTAATATACAAATATTATTACTATAGTATAAAAACCAATTAATCTTAATCTATTAATTTAAACCGTTAATATAGTTATGCATCAATCTGATAAATATTTGCTACTAACATTTCTTTTTTATTGTATTCAAAAAAAAGAAAAATTAATAAATTAATATAACTTCATCTAGTTAACATTTCCCAAATTATTAATATAAATATTTAATAATAATATATAGTTATATTAAGGATTGTGACTAATATATGGTTATATTAATTTTTTTGATTATTAGATAATTATAATAAAGATTTTTATTCATATAAATATTTTGTTTTTTAAATACAAGGATATATAGTAGTAGAAAATATTTTTTGATTAAATATAGATCCATATTAACGGTTTTAATTAAGACGTTAATTTTTTTATACAATGATAATAAATACTTATAGTTTAATTACTTAACAATAAAATTCATTGATAAAATTATCCTATGCTATAAAATATATAATATTAATAATATAAAAGAAAATTTATTTGTTGCATTTGTAAAAGTACAAATATTCATTATCATTGAATAAAAAAATAACAATGAATATATTATTCCAACCATTAATATAGTTAATATAAATTCTAAAAATATTAATATCTATTTTTATACAATAACAATAAATATTTGTATATTAATTAAAAATTAAAAAATATCAAAAATAAAATTATTTTACGTTAAATTTTTTTTCTCATAAAATAAAATTGGTAAAATTTTATAAGACTACTATGATAAAATATTATCAAATTTTAAAAATTTATAAATATATAATAAAATTGATAATAGTTATTATTAAAATGTAATAAATAAATATATTTATTTTTAAAATATATGAAGAAATAAATTTTAGTATAGAGTACATAAAGTTACAAAGAAATAGACTATGGAAAGAGCAATTAATCTAATTCATTTGTTTCATTAGATCAAATATTAATGGTTAAGGATTATTACTTTTAATATATAAACCATGTAAATGTAAATTATTACTTTTAATATAGTTTCTAAAGTTTATTACTTTTTTAAATTATATTGCATTACAAAAGAAAACTACAGTATAATGCAGAAAATAACTACATCTAAAACATCTAGATGGCTCCATTTCTTGTTAAAGAATGCTTATCCAATTGTACATAAATATTTTCTATGACAATATCTAAAACATTAATATAAATTATAAAAAATCTGGTGTTTCTTTAGTCACACTAAACCTCTATATAGATCTGCCTATGCTCGTTCTCCTTCTCGCCGTGTCAAAATTTTAAGATAGGTTTGTCTTCTTCTTGTCTCTTAGTTCCTCAAAAAATCTCTAAATACAGTGTGATAAAATGCACAATGATTTTAATAGTTGGATCAAAAATCATCATATTTTTCAAGCAATATTGCGGTAGCCAATATGTGGTTTTAGAATCAAAAGGATTTGATCATAGAAATTCGTGAGAATTGAAATTCGAATCCAACATACGAAGCCATTGTTTTATACATGAACCATAAATGACAGTTATGTAGACATTGTGTTGAATCGAGTGTCAGTAAGTATTATCCAGTACGACATAGTAGATAGAACATACACGATTAACACTCAAATACTCAAGTCAATAAGATGTGAGAAAAATTGTAATATGTGTTATGATTAGAACATACATGCGATGCGATCAATACAGGTCAATATTTATATATGGGGATGGTTAGAACTTCCATATGTTCCTCGACGTGAGACACTTGAGACTGTTTGATAAAATCTAACACCGGACACTCATCAGACAATAAAAATAACATATTCTCTTCTTAATCAGGGGCACTCCTGATTTTTATCATTCCAATAAAAATGTCTTGGATTGAAGTAATTGAGTTTCTCTTTCATTTGGACCAATGACCAGCCTAGAATAAGTTCATTTAATCAAGAAACCAAAATAAAAAATATCAATCCTATAGACAACAAATCATATGAAACATAAACCTAATTTATAGTTTAAATAAAATTAAATGACACCATATATTTAAATTTGTCGTAAGCATGTTTAAGGTAGTAACTATATGCATTAAAACACTTTTGTAGTCAAACAAGCGTCTATTACATAATAATGGCCATCCACTTAACAAACAAGCATGTAACTAAGGAAAGATAGTTTGGAATTAAATCCCAATATTTTAAATATTTTGATAATATAAAGAAAAATAAAGTGGGGGCGTGTGGATCAATTTATTTATTTGTCATTTTGATCTGTAAGGCACTTATAGGTCAGTGCATAAGGTTACATTAATTAGTATTTTCTTAAGATTTTGTGACAATGAGAGTGTGGAAGGAATAGGGTGTGTTAATGGGCTCATTTTAATGGTGGACCATGATTAATTGATTATTTTTTCTAATAAATTGATTGTTTGATATTTATCATCAATTATATCATAAACAATTAATTTCTAATATACCTATAAAAGTATAATATTTTATATTACAAACCACGTAAAATATTATTTGTCTTGGTCAACACTCATGTGGATTTTGTTAACAAGTGTCTAAATTGGTCCTTAATTTTATGAGTTTCTATTAAACATTTCTCCGACTCTATCGATATCGATATATTAAAACTTATTATTAAACTTAGAAAAACAGTTAAAAAGAATTAGAAACTTCATTAATTCTTGAATGAAAGGAGTACAATGCCTCTTAGAACCATGCTCTAGCACATATCATAGCATAGTCTATAACTACCTCTCAATTGTCCTGACAAATTATTTCCAGTTAGTTACACAATTAAGCTAAGTTACTTATTATGAACATTGGCCATTTTTGTTTGACACTGAAAAAATTATCGATTGAGTCGCGGATTAGGACAACAAATATTTTGTGGTATTGCTTAAAAAATTGTGTAAAATAGTCATTCAACCACGATGTCTCCACAATAAAATAATACATTTCTATAATATATAATTACTACTTGTACGGTAGATAATCAATTTAGATATACAATATATGACGCTACAAGGACCATTCGAATATGGTATAAATATCACTCGTAGTATCTAATATAAAAACCTTTTGTTATAATTTCTCAAACGAAGAGAAATTCAAAAAATTCTTCAAAGAGAATTCAATAATAGTCATTTGACCACTCAAAATGATTTCTCAAACAAAGAGAAATAAAAATAATTCTCCAAAAGAATTAAAAAATTAATACTTGAAAATTTTTCAACTCAAATGAGGAGAAATTAACTAAATTCTCTAAAATTCAAAAAAAAAAACTCAGAAATTTCAAAGAAGCAGAAAGAAAATGGAGAAGTTGGCGCTTGGATAATCCAAAAGACGCGGAGTTATGACAGTGAAGAACGAAAAACTTAATAGAAATTTTAGTGTATTTTGGAATGAAACGAGTGGTTTCTTTATTAATGAAGAGAGCTAGCCAAGATTCCTAATCTAAGCAATGTGGGGCTAATGAATATTTTCAACTAACACATAAACACACTTATATTTTCTAACAATGCGGGACTTAAAGAAACTTTTTCAAATTCATCTCCCTATCAAAATATTGACATGTTTCAACAATCCCCCACTTGTATTTAAAAAGTATTTTAGAAGTAACGTCAAACGTTTTTAAGATTGTGCATAAACAAAGGTGTGTATGACTTGAAGCTTTGTGTATCAAGTAGGATTTTGCTTTAAAAAGGTAACACAATTGTCTTGAATTATACCTCAGACATTAAACCCATATGCATCTTTTGTTGAGGTGTATGTAAGAACAAGAAGTGTTTCTACATCTGACCTTCAAAGTTTGATGAAAACTTTACATGGTATCATAAAGAACAATTGTATACTCTAATAGTTTCGTTCTAGTGTGTAGTTATTGTTGTAATGTTCTAACTCAGGTATCAAGGCGTGTGACGTCATCAAGTTCTAAACATAAACACTACTGGAAGAAAACATTGGTTATATGTTACAGTTGAAGTCAAGATTTTGGGATTCGTCTTATGCAACAGCTCTTAGGAACGTTAGTAAAAGAGGTTTTGATTATGACTTTGTGGTTAAGCTTTGAAGGCTTTCTAAAGATTTACTTCTATATGCTGAAGACTCTAAGCTTTGAAAGCTTTCTGAAGATAAAAAGTTCATACGGCCAAGCTTTGAAGGCTTTCTGAAGATAAAAAGTTCTTACGACCAAGTGCTGAAGACTCTGAAGACAAGGTTATGTTGGGACGGGTTCTTAAGACTCAAAGATTTAGGTTATAAGACTTACGAGTGATTCTTTTATAACAAGATTCAAACATTCAAATTATCTGAAACCTCTAAAGATTTGAAGAAGTTCAAAATGTTTAATGTGTGATGGTGTACAAAAGGTACAAAAAATGCTTTATGACCTCTACTCTTTAGGCTGGCGTAAGGACAATCCTTTCGTTTTGTATTGTCAACCACTCTCATTTTGATTGTTGGGAACAAACAGCGGGATTTCTGATTACCTTTCTACCCCTTCAACGGATTTATTTTACACGTTATAAAAGGAATACTTGGAAGCTTAAGAAAAGTAAGAATCAACATTACAACGAAAAATCTATCGGATTAAATCAAGCTCAAACAAAACTACACCAAAGTGTTGTGCAACTCTTTAGAGAAATCTTTTGTGTATAGTTTTGTAAATATGAAAAAAGTTGTTGCTCTTAACTTGATGTAAAACACTTAGGTGTTTTTATTTTTACTAAAATGTTTGTGTAATATTCTTAAAGGAATAAAATTGTAATACACTAAAAGTATTCAACGGTTGTTGATTCCCTGAGTAACCGAGTGAAGGTCTGAGCTCAAGAAGACTCTTGATGTAGTTTGAGTGGATTCGCAATAAGGATCGACTGACTTATTGGGTGTGGCAATAAGTTTGATCTGATTTATTGCGGTTTGGCTCCAATTTGTTTGGTTATAGTGGATTAAATCATTGTTGAAGGTAAATTACCTTGAGGGGTGGACTGGAGTAGCTTAGTTAACAGTGAACTAGGATAAAAATAATTATGTTTATTTATTTTCATGTTATAAGTTATCTCGGTCTTTCATCAATGAAAATATTTAATTTAATTTGGTGAAACCCAATTCAAACCTCATTTCTTGTGTTGCTCACACCTTCATTATATTCTAATATGCTTGTGCTTTGATGGTCTTTCACGTCTATGCTAGTTTAGTGAAGGATCTAGGTTTTCTTCATCGAAATTCCAAAGAAATGGTCTAATTTATATAGTCTCTCTAAATAAGGTTTAGGAGATGCCTCATTTCATGCATAAATTTATACATAAATTGTTCGGAAAGTGAGTACAATCAAAATATTACAACAACAAAAAAAAAAACATAATACAGGCTATTGTGTATACCTAATCCTAACTCTCTGCGCCCCCTCTTCCTGATGTACTACAATGCACGAGATGCCTCTCTAACCATCCTCTCAACTATGGAAACCACCTCAGGACCGCCCGTCTCGATAATCCCTGTATCCAACGCCTCTTGTCCAAGTAGGCAGGTCCACTGACAGATCGACAATAGATCAATGACATGGTCATCCTCAGCTTGCTCGTTCTCCAAGAGATCCTTATGGGATGGCCTAGGTGGACGTCCAGGATCATTCAGTGTTATGAGAGGGTGTGATATGTTAAACAACCATCTCACATAACCCTCTACACAGTGCCAACTTTGGGATGTTTGTATCATCTGATACTCTTGTGGCACCAAATAATTCTCCCAATCTTGGAAGATGCCATTGATATCCCGCTATATCATGGTGTCGGGAGCAGCCTAAAAAGGAGATTTAGGTATCATCTTCACATAGCCAAACTAGCGGATACACCGCTTTGGAAGATACTTAACCATAATATTCGAGGGCTTTTTTGAGGGATCTCTTCAAGCATTTACCCTATTTGGCAAATGAATGTGCTTCTAAAGCAACCTTTTTTAGGAGTTACTTTATATATTTTCACTCATTCCCCAAGGATGTCAGCGCAATCTAACACTCTTAGAGGTGCCATGTGAAAAAAAAAACTAGGATTTCAACTTACCAGTTGGAGACGCTTCTCCAACAAGATTATATCTACCAAGAGATGTCTCGTCATTTGTATTTATAGAGTCTCTTAAACTCAGAAGGAGACTTATTGAGGAAGGGTTGATAATCACCGGGAAAATTCTATGTAAATGGAGGAAATGCCCGGTGAAATCGGTAATGTTAAAATAAGGGTCACTCCACAATGAGGGTCGGTGAGCATCCATCGTCAAAACAGGCTCTCCACTTACCCCTCTTCCCTTAACGATTATTTGATTATTTTCTGAAGGCTCCAGGGTATCTTCCTCCGACCTTTGGTTTTTTGGAGGGAGAGCATTACCCTTAAAGGATACCTCTCCTACCTTCTTCTTCTAGCCACAAACAAAATGCTAAGGAAATCATGAGAGATAGTCATTGGTTGATGTTCAAACTACATCTGAATCAAGCACTATCTCCTTTTGGCAAGTGAGGTTCTAAACATTTCCCCTAAAAAAACAAAGACACCAAAATGTGTAAAGTAGTTAAAGGGGAGAGATATAGTAATAAGATTTCATCCATGCCATAAAGCTTATCTAAGTACTTGTCTACTCCATCATCATCTCTTTGGTATAGGGTGATTAGAGTGCTTGAGTTCATAAGCAGAAAATAGCTCAACACTTGGATCACCTCTTGCTCAAGGGGAGGAAGGTTGACAAAATCTATTTCTCCGCATAGGCCCCAACTAATCCATATTAGGCAAAGATCATTGAGTTACCCAAACACTGAGGGGAAGACTTTTGTGCTATAAAAATAAAAGAATAACTTGACGGTGGGGAGGATGCCCATGTGGTGACAAATGATCTAAAATAGTCCAAACTTTATTGTGACCCATAAATCATGAATGATATAAATGTGAAAGTAAAAATAAGGGGTGGATAAACCACCTAAAGTAAACATATCGACTCTTTCCATTTTTTAACACGATTTCAGGATCACATCATTTTCATGATATGTACTTTAGGACCTAATATTATGAAAAAGAACTACGGTCCTACATGAGTCATAATATAAAGATATAATATCACAAACACATTCGCATTTGGAATTCTCTATGGACATTGATTCCTTATTCAATTGGAAGAGGTTAGAAAACGAACATCGGGATCCTTAGAGTACTTGGATCCATAGAAGCTTCATGCATCTTATGACTTTTCCCTCTCTTATCCTTACTTAAAGATGAGAAATCTCCCCACCACCTTGATACTTCTCTATTGAACAATGGAGATTCTAAAGCAAGTGGGAAATTTGAAAGTTTTTTTGGAAAAGAAAAACCAATGCCCACTTTAAGGAAAAAACAAGAACACAAGTAAAATACTTTCCCGACAGCACAACAATTTCAAGAAGCGGGTAAAATGTTTCACATGTCAGGGACACATATAAGGAAAAATCTAGAATGAGTTTCCCCAGGAAAGCCATTATGAACAACATTAAATGCCACTAACGCTTCTTTCCCACTAAAGATCAAGTTTTCGTAACTGATTGATGTTTTGACGTTTTAAATTTAATTAACTAATAGTATATCACGTATGAGACACTTGTAGGTTTACATGATCCCCCATCATGATGCACCTACTCTTGAGGGACTCGCCTCTAATTGAGGGACTCTCCTCTAACTAAGGTACTTGCCTATAATGAATGGACTTTCCTTTAACTGAGGAACTCACGCATAACTGAGAGACTCGCCTCCGACTAAGGGAGTCACCTCTAACTGAGGGACTCTTCTCTAACTGAGGGACTCACTCTCAATTGAGGAAATCGACCTCACTTGAGGGGATCACCCTCAACCGATAGAATTAACCTCAATGTATGGAATCACCCTCAACTAAGGGAATCAACCTCAACCAGGAGAATTAGACACAACATAGGGAGTCACCCTTAACTGAGGGGCATACCTCTATTTATGGGACTCATTTGGAAAGAAGAAAAGTTTCAAAAATGTGTAGAAGACGAGCTTAATCACTTCACCTTTTACAAATCCTCGTGCTTGAGGGACTGTGTAGTGATATATTTGTATAAGGTACGCGTTGGAAGACACGAGAACCTGTCTTTATTAGGCGCTCGCCTAAGGGTATGTCGCCTAGACATGACTCCGACTAACCAATGGCTCGCCCTGGTGAAAAGCGTGGATAGTGACATGCAGGCAGCTCATACCCACGTGTGGAAGTAGTCAAGACCTTTATTCTCTGAGAATTATGTAGTCATAAATTCCACAATCAAGGTGTGATGGTTACTACTTCATATGAGCCTTCGAATTCAAGCCCAAGAATCTCTATAAATACATCACCCTTAGGTGGAGGAGAATCAATCTCAAATACACTGAAAACATCCTTAAAATAGAGTTTCTCACTCTTTTGAGCTTTCTCTAACCCCACAAAAAATCAAAGAATCTGAAAATTCTTACTAGCTAAGGGTTGCTACGGGTTGCTACGCAGCTGTACTTTTTTTTAACAAGTATACATTCACTTTATATTTATGCTAGTTAAAAGTAACTTTTATTTTTACAGTTCTACAAACAACATATACTTTAAAAGTAACCGAAATTTTATATGATAATTTGTTACATTTTACAAATAACATATAATTTAAAATGTACACATATTTAACTTAAAGTATAAAAATATAAGAAAGATTCAAAACTGTTTGAATTTAAAATAAGTGTATTAATTTCGTGAATGAGATAAAATAAAGAGACCAAAACTATAATTAAGTTAAGAAAATAATAAATAACTATTTATTTTTAATATATTTTCATTTTAAATGTATCTTAATAAATATATTAAATTCAAACATATTATTTAAATTGTCTAAAAACCCTAGTTTTTAAGTCTCTAGTTTTTAGTTCTTTCGCATTTCCAAGAAAACCAACTCCAAAAGTAAAGACGCTATAATTTATTTATTTTTATATTTTCTTGTTTTTCTTACCAAAACCATTTCTTTCCTAATAAACTGAATTTTAAATTGATTAAATTATAATTTTAATCTCCAATTTTGTTTGATCCATGTGAAATTAATCTTTTTATTTTAAATTTAAATAATTTTAATCTTTTTCTCGCATTTTTTCTAGAAAATTGATGAAATTTTACATTTCTTAACTTATATTTTTATTTATAAAGTTCTTTTTATACGATGATTTGTAAGTAACTTGTTATATAAAAAAAATAAAAATATCGTTAAATTTAAATGTAAAAGTATGATAGAAGACCAAAACTATAATTAAGTCTTTTAAATTACACTTCATTGGATAAATGTGATAAAAATATTTAAAAATATTTAATTTAATTTTTTATATGATTATTCCATTTTGTTTATATGGTCTGAATAAAATCAAAGTTTTAAGAAATAAATAACTTTTTCTTCATTGAATAAAGATATTTTCAATTACCTCATTTAATTTTAATAATTTTATAATACTTTTCTATAGTATTATATTACTTTTTTGAATGTGATAATATAATTTATAAGACAATATTTATAATATAAATTTATAATTTTTTAATTAAAATTTTAATAAAATCTATTAAGTTTAAAGTATAAACTTTAATTTTTATAAATGAAAATTAATGCGAAAAGAATTTAAAATTATTCATTGTTTAAAAGTTGTATTTGAATAACCTTTTTTGATGAGTTGTTCACCCAAGTTGATAAGTTTAAACATATTATATTGTATTATTTATAAAATAAATTAATTTTTTTCTTAAGATAATAAATTCAATGATCCATAAGGTTAAAAAAGTGGTCATAATACTGAGATTTTGGCAAATAAGGACAAGAAAAATCTATGAATATTTGGAAGGAGAAAAACCTACAACCGTTTCCTTGTTTTGGTTATGCTGTTTACAGTTTGACCGTGGTTTTTTTTGCATTTATTTTAGCATAAAGTTTCACCTTTTGAGTTGTAATTCATGCAAATTCAATTCTAAATGAATTGGGATTTGAAATTAAAAAAAAAATTACCCTTTTTTAAGAATTATTGATGACAGTTATTGAAATGGAAAAAGAAATAAGAAGGAAGAATTTTTATTGATTTTTTTTTTGAAAAATTTTAAAAGGATTTTTTTACTATGTAAAGGGTGTTTGAGGAATCATTTTTACATCGAGAATTGTGTTTTTTTAGTTTGAGGAATCATTTTTTAATTGAGAATTGTGTTTTTTGAGTTTGAGGTTGTGCTATGATGGAGGAAGTTCAGAGAAGTTTAAATTTTGTGGATCCTTTTTTGTCTAAGACTTATATGATGGTTAGTGATCCATTCACTGATGCCATTGTTTCATGGAGTTCTACTAATAGGAGCTTTGTTGTTTGGAGTCAACCTGATTTTTCAAAGGATTTATTGCCCAAATTCTTTGAGCATAGTAACTTCTCGAGTTTTGTCAGACAGTTGAACATATATGTAAGTAAATTTAACGTACTTCATAATTTTCATTGATTTGTCAGCTTCATTTCTTCTTTTGTTGTTGTTGTTGTGTTGTTTTTTAATTTATTTATCAAACTTCGTTATGGTTTTTGGTTTGATCAGGGCTTTAGGAAGATTGGTCAAGATCAATGGGAATTCGCTAATGATGATTTTGTAAAAGACCAACCTCAACTTATGAGGAATATCCACAGGCGCAAAGCAATTTTTATCCATTCTATGCGTAATATTAATTGCCAAGGAGAGGGGGATGTTGGTAATGGCGCTGACGCTGGTCCGTTAACAAAATCACAACGACGAAATTATAGAGCACAAATAGAAAAACTGAGACAGGAAAAAGAACAACTACTTCTGGAACGTCAAAGGCAGGAAGATGATTGGAAAATGAATGAGATGCAGCTGCATTACTCGAATGATCATTTGAAAAAGTTAGAAGTGAATCAACGAAGTTTGCTCGCTTTCGTTGGTCAAGTGCTACAGAGATCCGCAGAAGTGACAACTCTCATGTCAGAGTCAGTAGACGCGTGTAGAAAAAGAAGGTATCTGCCAAATGCTCTGTTTAACGATTTATCCAGCATAGAAACTTGGAAGGAAACTTCTCAAGAGTTGGCTAGAGAAAATGCTGAGAGTATGTTCGTTCTTTCTATAGACATGAAGCGATTGGATTTGCTGGAATCATCATTGATATTTTGGGAGAATTTCTTAAAGGAAGTTAATGAAACATCTAATGAAACTCCTCCAAACTTAGACTTTGATGATTTTGTGAATCATGCTCTTAGTTATGTAATGTCTGGTGGGCAAATAGATTTTGAAGTTCATCCAGAGTCATCAAGAAATGAAATGAACTCTTTGTCAGATATGTTTGTTTTTCCTGATCCTGATGTTGTCGAGTTTGAGTCGAATGATATCTTTGTTGATGATCCAGTTGTACATGAGGAAGCTGTTATCCAGCTTCCTGATCCTGTTGCACCTGAGCTACCTGTTATTGTGGTTCTTGATCCTGTTGTAACTGAGTCGATTGTTTCTGTTGTTCCAGAATCCATTGCACCTGAGCTAGTTGTTGTTGTTCCTAACTTTGTTCCACCGAAAGAACAACTGGTCACAACAATGTCGGGTACTAATGGATTTAATACACCACTTTGGAAAAAGTATTTGGTGGAAACTCCTATTGATGATGAATCAGAAAGTCGTTCTGAACTTAGCAAATATTGTTGGACCCGGAGACATCTTAAGCCTCCTCAAATTGATAAGGCAGGGAAAGCTTAATGAAAATTGGTTATTCCTATTAGTTTTTTATTCATCCAAATTACATGTAATAGTTTTAGGTATGCATTGTTGGCTCTACTATATATGCATTATTCAAAGTTGTGATCTCGATGCCGAGACTTCAAATTCCTTTATATTGTAGACCTCAATTTAAAACTATGTTTCTATGAAAATATCTTTTGTGTTTTTGTATGGCTGTAATGTTTTTATAAGAATAAAATCAAGGCTAGATTACTGGATTTATATTTTAAGTATGTTTGGATTTGTAGGTGTGTTTACTACATTCAGTAATTTTAACATGAATGTTAGATTGATAAATTTTTGGATCAACTTAGATCAATAAATTTATTGAATTAGTTTAGAATCTAAAACATCTATGCAATCAAATTTTAGGGGTGGATAAATTTGAAGCGCTTGAGCGAAACCGACAGACTCATTGTCTTTTTTATGCAAATGAATCGGATTGAGTAGGATATCAAGTTGATCTAATTATTTAATTTGGATAATATATGATTCATTTGGTTAGGCTCGAACGATTATATTAGATCCGTCAAAAACTAAATCTTACTGAATTTAACTAATATTTATTTTATATATTTTTTATTACTATAAAGTCGAACTATTATAATAATAGGGTTCATAATATTATCAAACTATTGTCCTTATAATTTAATATTGGCACTGTATACTCACAAAAATACAAGACTTGCAATTAATGTTTTAAAAATCAGACTGAACTGTCTGATTCAATAAGGAACTAGAGGAGACTTTGGTCCAATCAGAGACATTTTTGTAAAATCGTCTGATTCAGAGAAATGCTTATCATTGACCAATTTTAATAAAAAATTGAAAATAATTATTATGTTAGCGTAAATAATTAAAACATTTTCCCTTCGAAAAAAAGAAATTCTTCTTTAACCTAAAAGAGCAACACAAACTTCTAAATTATAATACTATGTTATAGTTTTGTTTCTTTAAGTGTGTTATTATATTGTGTAATTATGTTTATCATTGATCTTATAGTATTAAGTTTGGAATAGATTTTTAAAATATTTATTTTATTAATTTGTGAACATATAACTATGTGACTTATCCATTAAATTAATTTTATATTGTTAATTTATTTAATAAACAGTCGATATTATGTCTATCGATTAAACCAAATGAACCTTGAACCAAAAGTCTTGTCGATTTGATCTCTAATCCGATTTTTAAAATATTGCGTACAATATAAAATTTTGAATATTAATTAATATTTTTTTAAAATATAATTATGAACAAATTAGTATCAAATAATATTTAGAATATTATAATGTGATAATAACATTTTTTAATAATAAAAAATAGTTTTTTTCATTGAGTTTTTCTAAAATTTTAATAGTTTAAAAAAATAAAATATGAATATTTGTGAATTTTATAAAAGATGAGTTATTTTTATAGATTTATCACAATAAATATTAAATCGACAAATCTATCTAATTTATCTGTTAAATCGACTAAATTAAATTCGTCAAAAATTAAAATGTCATCGGTCGAAATTGAACTTTAATTGTGAAACTATAGTGAAAATCGCACTTAAATTTTTGGCCAATTTCAATAGAAATTGCTTGATTGTTCACCCCTACCAAATTCAATTTTATTATATGGTGTCATGCGTTTCTTTGTATTTGGAAGATAAATTAGTTTTAAGTATTGAAGAACTAGTCGTCGATGACCCGCACCAAAGTTTCAAGGGAATTTCTCTTTTCACTTAGTGGTGGTGTTTTCACCACTGAAAACCTAAAAATACTCTTCGCAAGTGCACTTGCGAAGTCATATCTCGGCAGGTTTGGCAAGTGCACTTGCGAAGAAACCATTTTCTTACATATTTAAAGGTTGTTTCGCAAGTGCACTTGCGAAACCTACTGTGAGGTAACTTCGCAAATGCACTTGAAAAACTTCCTCTATTTGTGACATTTTTGTTTAAAACTACATCAGTTCTATTATTTCACAACCATAAAAATATTTTACGATTTGTACGAAATTATAAAACTAACACAACAATACGATCAAAATAGATGTTCATAAATAATAATATACATAAATTGTTCGGAAAGTAAGTATGGTCAAAATATTACAACATCAACAAAAAACAAAAAATAACACAGGCTACTATATATGCCTAATCCTAACCTCATGCCCCCTCCTCTGCCTGCGGTACTGCGATGCATCGGATGCCTCACTGACCATGTTATCAACTATGGAAACCGCCTCAATATCGCCATAATCCATGTATCCCACACCTCCTGTCAAAGTAAGCGGGTCTGTTGACAGATTGGTAATAGATCAATGGCATGGTCATCCTCGGACTACTTGTTCTCCAGGAGATCCTCAAGAGCTGGTCTAGGTGGACGTCCAGGACCATTCGGTGTCATAAGAGGGAGTGACACGTTAAAGAACCATGTCACGTAACCCTCTACAAAGTGCCAACTCTGGGATGTCGGCATCATCGGATACTCCCTTGGCACCAAATGATTCTCTCAATCCTGGAAGATGCCATCGAGATTCCTCCGTACCATGGTGTCGGGAGCAGCCTGAAAAGGAGATCTAGGTATCATCTGCACATAGCCAAATTAGACGATAGATCGCTTTGGAAGATACTTGACCATAATATTCGACCCACATGCTAACCACCCCGAGTATAAAGAGATTGGATTGAATTCCACAACCTCCATGTAATCCTCACACGGAATCCAGTTAATGTAATCATGGTTGGTGCGATCAAGATACACCTGGTACGGCGCCACGTTATCATTCCCTATATGGAGAATATACTTGGCATCCCTTGGCATGTTGTCAGTATAATCTGTATATGGTTCCAAACCATAAATGCGGTGGAAATGAGATATTATCCAGCTCTGTATAAACAATAACATAATATGTAAGTACAAATTAATTAAAACAAATTAAAGTTAATAGTTGAAATTAAAGTTACCGTGAGGAGTGTGCATGATCTAGTGAGCACCCTCGACCTTCAGTTTGAATCTTCATTCAACTTTTGGTAGAGGTATACCAAAACAACGACCCCCTAGTTCTAATCACAAACTGTAGTCAGGTCCATAAAATAACACAGGTATGTCACATTGGTATATGTCTCACTTTTGTCCACAAATACGGATGTGCCGATCAAGAACATCAAGTAACACCGCAGAGAACAGTCTTGGTGATACTGAATAAAAACATCATCCTCTTCTTCCTGGGCACTTAATGCTGCAACCAAGTGCTCCTCATACAAATCCTTCAGATGGGAGAACCTTATATGCTCCCCATTAGTGGTTTTACATTCATCATATTTCATATCTAGATTAGCTCACAGATACTCAACCATCCACTCAATCGTCTTAACTCGTTATATCTTGTGATGGTTAAGTAACTTACCTCTAATAGGTAGGTGGAGCAAGCAGAAAACATCATCAAGGGTTATGGTCATCTCCCCAATAGGAAAATGGAAAGACGACGTCTCTTTGTGCCACCTCTCAGCAAAAGCCCCATGCATGTCGTGGCTTATAGTGTTGTAACCTGTACAACATAACTCAGAAAGATCGGATCCAATCACACCATCATGGAACCACTTAGCCCTTGGAATAAACAACTCCAAAAAAAATCGGGAGTGATTCACATGCTTTATAGTCAACTGTTCCTGAAACAAAACAAAAAAGGAATAATTGTTAAGATCGTATTTTCGAGTAAAAAATATTAAACGAAAAAGTGGAACCAAAAATTTACATGTCCATCCCAAACATGGAGAATGGTATGATCATGATTGTAAATCAAGTGGGATGTGTCAACTGGCCCTCCCGGATAGCCATGCTCCGCCTTCTCAGGTACCAGAACATCCTCGGATACCCATACCCCTCAGGCACCGCGAACTCTTCTACCACCTCCGGCTCATCAGGTACCTGCTCATGCACGTGATATGTAGACGCCTGATATAGACGACTCCTTGGTGAAGAAGGGGAATCTACATAAGATTGATCCCTTTGTACCCTGCCTCGAGGCCGCTCTGCAGCCTCGCCTACTCGACGAGCCGAGCGATCGAGTTGGCCTTCCTTGTCTTAACCGCCAGCTTGGGTCCTGATTGTCAGTCATGTTCCTGAAATAAATAATTATAATTGTTAGGTTTTAAAAATAAAAATAAAAAATCAGGCAAGAATTCGCAAGTGCACTTGCGAAACTGGTTCAGAAGACTTCGCAAGTACACTTACAAAATCCCATGCGCACAACCATTTTCAAAACCTGCTGGCTTCTTGCTTTAAAGATCCAAAATTCAATTTTTTGTAACACAAACAACTACATTTACCTATTCTAACCCCAACATACACATTGTAATTTTTACAAACTAACCTAATAAACTATTACAAGATTGCATTGTGAATCAAATCAAATTGGAGAAAACTTACACAAATTTGAAAGCTTGGAGATGATTTGGGATGACTTGAAAAGAATTGAAATTGAGAGATGAGTAAAAATTAGTGAGTTTGGGTAGTATAAATGTTAGGGTATGGAGTAGAAAGTGAAAAAAATTGGTGTTTTATTAGAAAAGAGGTTGGGGGTATGTTCTGTTCGTTTTGTTAAAACAATTCACATACTTCGCAAGTGCACTTGCGAAATGAGGAATTATGGATTACTTCGCAGATGCACATGCGAAGTCACCCTATTTTTGACAAATTCTAGGTTAATTCGCAGACGCATATGCAAAGCCACATGTTATTGTACAATACAGTAAACTAATAGTATATCACAAGCGTATGCATATATCACAATACAGTAAACTTAATAGTATTCTAGGTTAATTCGCAGATGCATATGCAAAGTCACATTTTATATATAAAGTATATGAATGTTTGTTTTTAAAAACATATCTAAAAAGTTCTTTCATATCTTTTTCTTATGTTACATTTGAGTGTCAATTTTGGACCCTCTAATTTATAATTCAAATCATGCATTGTTGGTATTAAATAATATTTGCAATCATTATTTCATCTTCATTTATTTGTTATAAAAAATTAAAAATAAAATAATAAATTACAAAATTGTTCGTCAAGATCTGAATTGTCTCAATTCACACCCCTCATGATAAAAATACAAGAATAACAAAAAGTCTCTCTTCTTCAACTCTTAATTCTCAAAACCCTAATCCTTGTTGTACTAATTTCAATACATAATTAATTAATATTATACTCAATGATCTCGATTGTTGATAAAGACCAAATAAACAAGATCTAAGCTTCAACTTCCTCCGAAACATAATGTGTCATATGGTCACATCTTAGCGGCTTATATTAGCTAAATGCAACGACAAAAATATTTATTAGCCGAATTAAGTTCATCCATACGAGTCTCCACTCTCAAGCATTGGTAATGTTTCATATCACGACTCTAATGACTTAAAACAAACTTGAACACCATATTTAGGCTTAATTGTGAGCACAACCACTGGGGCATGACGATAATTATCTGAGATCATAAAACTAAACCGAGAGATTAACATGGCTAATATGATTTTAGCTTCCATGAGGGCAAATGTTTGTCCAACACAATTTCTAGGGCCAAATGCAAATGGTAAGAAACGGCTAGGAACAAATGATTTTGAAGTAAATCTTTCTGGATTGAATTCATTAGCATCTTTGCCCCATAATTTTTCATTGTGATGAATAGCCAAAACAGGAATCCAAATTGATAATCCTTTAGGGATATAAAGGTCACCCAATATTATGTCTTCAAAAGCCATTCTAGGAAGAACAGATGCTGGAGGATAGAGCCTTAATGACTCATTTATTACCATATGCAACTGCAAAATTAAATTAAAATTTTGGTTAGTCAGTATATTATATAGTTCTTTTTAAGGGCTTGATATGATATAAGATCTCTCAAAATGAGTATAAAGTGGACTTTTATAATATTTAATAAAAATTAATTTTATGATAAAATAAAAAAAGATATTATATTTTATTAAAATAATTAAATTCATTTTTAAATTGATCCATATAAAGAGTACTTTGTATTAATTATATGATTATTTAAAAAATTAATTTGAAAATTTTAATAAAAGAAATAGTTTATGTTTTATACTATTAAATTTAAGAGCGTATAATATAAACTTATTGTAGAAGTAATTTTATTAGTTTAGTAAGTTTTACTAAAATGTACTTCCTCCGTTCCTTTTTAAGTGTCATTTTAGCATAAAGCTCTTCAACCAAGATAGTGGATTATTAGAGTTATATTTTCTATTATAGCCTCATTTATTTTCTATTTCCTAATAAATTCATTCATGCACTCTCTCTTATTTATTGAGAAAGTATAAGGGTATAATTGATAAATAATGACATTAAACTCTAAAACAACACTTAAATAGAAACAAAAAAATTCTTCTAAAACGACACTTAAAAAGGAACTTTTAAGTATATAACTTATTTGTTAATAAATATTGAAAGAATGTTCCATTAAGCCCCCTCATCAGATGGTAAAAGATTTTTTAAATTAATCATAAAACTTTTATTCGAATCTAACTCTAAATGTACACTAATGTTTGTTGTGGTCTTCCTTAATTCAAAAGATTTTTGTTTGTAAAGGATATTCTATTCACTTTGTATATCTTTATGCTATTAAATTTATACAAATGTTTAGTGAAACTTAATATGTTTTCAATTATTTTTCAACTAATAATTTTAAAAATAAAACCAACATCTTTTTGAAGTGAGTGGCCATTGTTACTCCATTGAGTAATAAAGGTCAACTTATTTTCTTTTCCTATGATACGATTTTTCTCTTCTCATAAAAGTATGATTGTATCGTTATTCCAAATTTGAACGAATAGCTTTTACTTTTTGTGCTTGGACCCTCTTTAAAAAGAAAGATAACCATAAATAATAATGTTAATGTATTATACTAAAAATGACAACACACGAGTGCAAAGATGAATAGTAAAATAAATAATATTTTAATAGCAAAAAGAAAATGAAATCGTGTTTTTTGTTTGCTTCTCTCTACATACATATCTAGGCAAAACTAAAATATTTCTAAACTGTCTTTTTCTAAAGATCGTGCTAATTAATAATAACTTAATTAAAAGCCTAAGATCTTTAGAATGATTAGGCTTTTTGGCTGAAATATTTTATGTACTAGTTAATTAAATAAATGTGTATTGTTATTTATATATATAAATTAAATCCATAATTTTAAGAAAACCATAGTTTAAAATTACTCAATATTATAAATAAAATAAAATAACTAAAAGACATGATAATTTTATAAAATTAATTTTATTAGTCATTTATGTGTTTCTTCCTATCATAGATATAAAGTTAAATCTGATACTAGTATATAATATTTAATTAAATTTTAAATTTTAAACATACATTAACAGATAAAATTCATATTTATTTTAATACTTTTTTTAATAAAATAATTCTCATTTTTGAAATAGATAGAATACTAGCTATGTACTTTTTTTAATAAAATAATTTAGTACTACCATGTATAAATTATTTTTTAACAAAATATAAGACTACTAAATATTAGTAAATAAATTTATTTTAATTTAAATTCTTAATAAGAAGTTAATAACTCTTAAACATATTTATAAAAAAAATTCAAAAAATATATATTGCTTTAATATTTTAAAAAATTTATAAAAATAAATTAATCTCTTTATCAAAAATATTATAAAGTATTTTTGTAAATTACTCAAAATAGAAAAAAAATCCAAGGAAAAAATTATTAATAAGTTACCGTAGTTAGCTTGGAGAGTTGATCCAAAGAAGGAATTCCACCATTGCAAACCCTTTTAACTTCATCTCTAACCTTTTCTTGCCAACAAGGATTACTTGCTAGTAACATAACTGTCCAAGTGAGTAACAATGCTGTTGTTTCATATCCAGAAAAGAAAAATGTTTTGCATTCATCCATTACTAGTTGTAAATTCAAGCTATTTTCCTTTTTTTGCATTTCATTCAATAGTATTCCCAACAAGTCATTCCCATAAGAATTGCTTCTTCCAATCTCAACACAATCTTTTCTACTTTGTATTATTTCCATTAATAGTCTCTCCACTTCCATTTTCAATGACTTTATTTCTCTATTGTACTTGCTTGGAAAAAATCTGTGTATAGACAAATTGAATCTTGTTAAAGAAAAACACACATTCTAATTATTATTATTATAATAGTTAAATTATGGAAAAGTCTTATTAACCCATTTCAGTTGTTAGTTGTTTAAGGACATCCGACTATAGGAGGGTTGGTAACATCGTACTTATTCATCATTAAGACTAGAAGTTTCAGTAACTAGGTTATTTATGGGAATAAAATAGATTCGGTTTGTTGGACATATATGTTATTTATATCAGTATTTTTTTCACGAATATACTAAAGTTTTAGACCTGCATTTTCTAATATATATATATGTCATGCTCCGTTCTTTCTTTTAGAGTTTTGCGGGTGCAACATTAATGTAATTATTTTTACAATTTTAACTTATAAAAGTGAGATGAGGGTCCGTCTGTCCGACCTTCATTTTTAGGGAACGGATCAAAATTTTAGATACGCATTCTTAATTATATCTGTTCTGTATTGCTTTTTTTTTCTTTTCGAGAGACTGAATTAAACAAGGCGGATAGACCGGTTTTAAAGACAGAAAAAAAAAAAGGAATTTTTTTTAAAAGAGTTGTTGTAAAGTGAAAGTACATACCTGCTACCAGGAAAGCAAAGATGGCGACTAGCTTGAGCACAACGAGTCTGCAAAAGTGTGAGGAGATGGAATATTTTCTTTCCTTTTTGGTAACTTGTACCAAACTCAGTTCTAGAAATTATATCTGCAGTAAGTTTTGTCATGTATTCACCAATCTCCACCTCACTTTTTCCACACTCTAACCCTTTTTGTAGTGATTCTAACATCTCTTTTGTACATTCAACCATATGCCCTGCATAGCTCTATAAATAACATCTTCATCAAACTTTTTATTCAGAGACTTCATGTTAGGAAACATGTCTCAGTGTCTAGTGTCTGACACGTGTAAGCGTATGTGTCTTGTATTTGTTTCAGTGTTTTGTATAATTATGTTTGATGTTTGTGTTTGGTATTTGTGTCTATATATCTGTATTTGTGTTTTGTAGTTATGTCAGTATCTATATTTGTGTCTGGTTTTTATCTCAATTAACTCAGTTAAAGACATAATTGAAAATTTGATATTTAAGAATTTAAAAAAAATATTCTTTTCTTTTTTCACTGTCTAATCTCTATCGACATTTACTGACTGCGTGAATGTGTGAATTTGAGACCGGAGTCGATCAAATTATTTTATGAGTATGATTGAACAATATACCTTAAGTCTGTCCCCTATGAATGCAGGGGCAACAATGCGACGTTGGTGATACCAATTTTCACCATTTGCCATCAAAACTCCTTCTCCAATAAAATGTTTCGAACCCTGTTTTTGTAACCATGATTTACCAGATACTGTACTGTATTTTGAAAGAAACTCTTTTATCAATTCAGTTTCTGTCAAACACAGCCTCGGCTCCGAACCGTTCCAATATATATATCTTTTTCCTACAGAAAAAAATTTACTTCAATACTTTTATTATCATAATTATAAATTTATTATATAAAACGATTCAGATGAAAATGTATTTTTATTAAATATACTTTCATCTGAGTCGCTATCTGTCTATATAAATGTAGAATATGTACCGTATTGAGAGGTCCAAAGGAGAAAATGAGGAAGAAGACGGCCGACAATGTCATGGCTTATCGTTTTCATGTCATGTGAGGTTGATTTAGAAACAAGGGAAGCCATGTCGAGGATGTTTCCGGTGAAGAACCGGGGTTTCGGGCCACGGACGCCCTGCATCTCCATGATTTTCTTGATTCTAAGTGGAGTGAGAAAGTAACATGAAAGGTTTTCATACAAGAGTTTAAATAAAAGAGTGACTAGTAAGAACAAAAGGATAGTGAGAACAACCATGATATATATGAGAAGTGATTGTGAGATTATAGAAAGAGTTTGTGATATGAGATGGGAATTTTAGGAATGACTCAACTTGTATTATATAGTGGGAAATTTGATGTTCTTTCATTTTTTTATATATAGACTGTGGTTGAGTTAAGTTATTAAATATGGTTTAGTGGATTTGCCAAAAGTGCTTTTCTATGATTCATTGTTACGCATGTTTCAACAGGATTTAACTATAGATATTCAGAGAGTTTATATAATCCAACAAGTGTTATATCAGATAATAATTATGCAGAGATATCAAATTATAGAATTTGGTTTTGAATTCTTGACAAAAAAAAGTGTATACATGAGACTTGTTTGAATGAATAATTTAATAAAATATTTATAATAAAAGTATTTATCTTATTTGAGAGATCTCATAAATTATGACATGTTTGAAAATTTATTTTAAATTTATTTTTATAGTTAAACACTTTTGAGAATGTTGGAGAGATCTTACAAAAATAAGTTATAATATATTTATAAGTTATTTTTCAGTTTATTTTTATAAACTTTCTAAAATAACTTGTAAAAAATACTTTATAATTTATATTAAATTAAATTAATTTTTTTTCTTTGCAATTTAAATATTTTGGAAGCAAGCACTTATAAAATAAATACATATGATATAAGCATTAAGCTAAATTGTGTACATAAGATAAAATCATTCATAAAAATTAAGTTGATCTATGATTCAAAGTTGAGCTAAATATATAAAGTATAATTTATTTGTATAACAAAAGATAAAATGATAAATAAGTATAAATGGTTGATTATGATTCAATATGTAGTTTATTTATATTTATGTTTTAAAGTAAATAAGTTGTTTGCATTTATAAATTAATATTTTCTTAATAAAATAAAATAAAATAAAAATATTTCTTTCTATTAGTGTATTTGGGCTTAGTAGTTTATTGTATAATGGGCTTAGTAGTTTATTGTATAATGGGCTTATGAGTCATTAGTCTATAATCTCTTTCCACTCTTAGTAAGTCATTTTATCCATTGAATTATGGCTATATATAGGTGGCTATGAGAGAGTGTAAAGGTACGATGTAAAACTCCTTTTGTAATAGAAACTCAGAATCACTTCCTCCAGAACTTCTCGTCTGATAGTCTCAGAACTTCTGGTCCCCTTCGTCCCAGAACTTCTGATTCATTCTTTCAGAACTTCTTGCAATCTTGCTTTCATCTTTTCCATTGATAATGCAAGTTTGTCATAACTCTAACATGGTATCAATCGTTGTTGATCCAAACCGTCTTCCGCTGTTCGTTTCATCATTCTCACGCTCTTGCTGAGAAGCTGCAGCATCTTCCTTCGTGATTCAACAATCTTGTTCTGTTACACGTTCTTGCTCCATTGCTTCAAAGAAGCTTCATCAATGGCTGCATCACCGGAAAACTCAGAGTTTCATCCCTTCACGACGACACAGTTGTCGTCACTCAGCAATGTGTCCTGTCACACAGTGTTTGGGCCCAAACTCTCCATCAAGTTGCAAGAGAAGAACTTTCTTCTCTGGAATCAACAGGTTGAAGGTATCATTCTTGCTCACAAACTACATAGATTTGTAGTTAACCCTCAGATTCTTGCAATGTTCAAGAATGACAAAGATCGTCGTGCCAATGTTCATTTTGATGAATATAAGGCTTGGATTACTCAAGATCAAGCCCTGTTCATGTGGCTTCTGTCCACAATTTCTAAGTCTCTGCTTCCTCGTGTGCTTTCTTGCAAGCATTCATATCAAATCTGAGAGCAGATACACCAGTATTTCACAGCGGTCATGAAATCTAGGGTTCATCAACTTCGTGCTGAGTTGAAAGTCACCAAGAAAGCAAATCGTTCGATTTCAGAATTTGTGCTTCGCATTCATGCAATTGCAGATGCGCTTCTGGAAGTTAGTGAACCAATCTCTGAGCGCGATCAAATTGACTATATCTTACAGGGTTTACCAGAGGAATATAATCCTTTTATGATGATGGTGTATGGTAAGATGGAACCTCCCACACTCTATGAAATTAAGGCACCGTTGTATGCGCAAGAAGCTCAACTTGACAAATCTCATTAAGAGCTTTCTCTTGCTAATGCCACAGCAAATGTTACTCAATCTGAAGCCAATTTCAGCTCCAAATCCACCAGAGGTGGTTCTCAGTATCAGCGAGGAGGAAGTAGCTCTCGCAGCAGAGGTCGTGGTAGAGCCAGAACTTCTGCATCTTCTGGAAATAAACCAACTTTAAAGCTTTGTGGGAAATATGTTCATGTAGCTATGGACTGTCGACATTATTATGATGAAAACTTTGAGCCAGCACAATCAAAGAATCAAGCCTCTGACTCCATTGAATATGTGAAGGGTGAGAAGAAAGATCCAGAGGCCAACTCAGTCCAAGCTTCAGCATAACTTACTCATCAAGATGACCTACAGGTTCCAACAGATTTAGAGTCTCAAGCATGGTTTGCAGACTCAGGTGCTACTCATCATCTCACTCATAATAAATCTTTACTACAAAATAAACAAAGTTATTATGGTGTCAACAAAGTACTTGTAGGCAATGGTCAAAGATTGAACATTGAGTCTGTTGGCTTAGCTAACATCAAGACTCCTTCATTATCTCACTCCAACTTAGTCTTGAAGCATTTATTGCATGTACCCAAAATCACTAGAAATCTTTTGTCTGTGTCAAAGTTTGCTCAAGATAATAATGTGTTTTTTGAGTTTCATGCTAACACATGTTTCATCAAATCTCAGGTATCTAAGGAGGATCTTCTAGAAGGATTCCTGGATACTAGTGGCCACTATAGTATTTCCTCCCAGTCAGTGGAATCTCCAACTGCAAATGTTGTTAGCTTGTCCACCAGAGATCAGTCTCAAGTTCTTGCAAGTTCTGTCTGTAATAAATTTTCTGTTTGGCATAATAGGTTAGGACATACAAATTCTATAAATCTCAAGTCTATACTGAAAATCTGTAATATTGCCTCTTCCAATAAAGATGATATTGATTGTTGTAGTTCTTGTAATGTTGGCAAATCTCACAGATTGTATGCACCTTTATCCACAACTGTTTATTCCAAACCTTTTGAACTTGTGCATGTTGATTTATGGGGACCATCTCCCAGTCCTTCTAGTCAAGGCTATTTGTACTATATGGTTGTTGTTGACACTTACACCAAGTACACTTGGGTCTATTTTCTAAAACAAAAACCTGAAGCTTTAAGTTTCTTCACCCAATTTCTTGTTTATGTTCAAACTCAGTTTCAAGTTCAAGTAAAAGTTGTTCAGACTGATTTTGGGAGAGAATTTCGACCTCTGACAAAAAATTTGAGTGAGAAAGGTATAATTCACAGATTAACCTGTCCACACACTTCACACCAAAATGGCACTGTGGAAAGAAAACACAGAAGCATAGTAGATATGGGCTTAACAATTTTGGCTCATGCTAATATTCCTGTTGAAATATGGGATCACAGCTTTACTCAAGCTGTGTATCTTCTGAATAGACTTTCCACATCTAATTTTCCAACATTCACATATCCATTTCATGCTCTTTTTAACACCATTCCTGATTATCAAGGCATAAGAGTTTTTGGTTGTCTTTGTTTCCCTCATCTAAGACCTTTTAATAAGCATAAAATCTAACTCAGAAGTTCTGAGTGTGTTTACTTAGGTATATCTCCTCAACATAAAGGTCATAAGTGCCTTAGTAAAGACGACAAGATTTATATCTCAAATGATGTTGTCTTTGATGAAGCAAAATATCCTTTTACTTCCTTGTTTCCTTTTGGTGGCACGAGTCAGTCCAGCATTTCATGTTCTGATAATGATCTTTCTATGTCTAGATTGATGGTGTACATAAATACTTTTGAAAATATTACAGTTAGTCAGTCTTGTCAGTCTAGCCCTGATCAGTCTCTAGATGCATTAGATCATGTTGTCATTCAAAACAGCACTGATAACTCTGCACAGCAGCTTTCACCTGGTTATTTTCCTCAAACTCTAACAGACATCTCCAATGGTCTAAACAATACTTCTATGTTTGTTGAATCTGCAACTTCCTTGGACCTCAGCCAGTCTGCTCATGTATATATGCCCACACGGGCTATCAATAACTCTCCTCTTGTGTCCACTAAGTCAGAACTTTCTCCCTCCATTCATGACACAGTGCCAAAATCTGGTCTTTCAACCAATAATCATCCCATGGTAACCAGAGGCAAATCTGGTTCTTTAAAACCCAGAGTCTTTCTAGCACATTCGGAACCTGTCACAGTTAAATAGGCTCTTTCAAAACCTCATTGGTTTGAAGCTATGCAGCAAAAGTACAATGCTCTAATGGAAAAACATACTTGGACTCTCACCACTCTTCCTTCTCACAAAAAGGCAATAGGATGCAAATGGGTGTTTAAGGTGAAAGAAAACTCGGATGGCTCCCTCAACAAATACAAAGTTAGACTAGTTCCTAAAGGGTTCAATCAGCAATATGGTTTTGATTATCATGAACCATTTTCTCCTGTCATCAAACTTGCTACTATCAAAGTTCTACTCACTCTAGCTCTCACATTTCAATGGGATGTTCAACAAATTGATGTTAACAATTCTTTTTTAAATGGCTCTCGAAGAAGAAGTCTACATGAGTCAACCACCAGGTTTTGAATCTGCCAACAAATCTCTTGTCTGTAAATTGAATAGAGCCTTGTATGGGCTTAAACAGGCTCCCAAGTCTTGGTATAAGAAGCTACACAAGACACTTTTTCAGTTTGGGTTTGTGGCAAGTAAATGTGATCATTCCCTTTTTGTGTACAATCATCAAGGAGTCACTATGTATGTTCTGGTCTATGTGGATGATATACTTGTCACAGGATCTTCTGCTCCATTAATTCACAAGATTATCTCCAAGATTCACAATGAATTTGGCTTGAAGAAACTTGGCAAGCCAGAATATTTCCTTGGACTTGAAGTCAAATATCAGCACAATGGCACGCTTGTTCTGACCCAAACTAAATATATAAGGATCTGCTGAGTCGAGTAAACATGGAAGAAGCAAATGGTGTAGTTGTTCCTATGCTCAACAATTGTAAACCTAGCAGGTTTGGCACAAATAAAATGCAAGATCCTTCCATTTACAGATCAATTGTTGGAGCCCTGTAGTATATCACTCTGACACGATCAGACATTGCTTACTGTGTGAACAAAGCTTGCCATTTCATGGCTAACCCCTTAAACGGTCATTGGAGCATGGTTAAACGCATACTCAGATATCTTAGTGGATCTTCTACGCATGGCTTGCTTTTGTCATCTGCTAATGCTACTCAAGCTCTGTCAGTAAGAGCCTATAGTGACTATGATTAGGCGAATGATCCGGACGATAGAAGATCAACTTCTGGCATGTGCATATTTGTTGGCCCCAACTTGATCTCGTGGAGCTCTAACAAACTCTTGTAGTTCGCTCAAGTGCTGAAGTAGAATACAGAGCATTGGCGCATACTACGGCAGAGTTACTCTGGATGCAATCCCTACTCACTGAGTTACAGGTGAAATGCTTCCCCCTAACTCTGCTTTGTGACAATCTTAGTGTTGTTTTACTCAATCATAATCCTGTGTTGCACGCTCGAACTAAACACATTGAGTTGGATATTCATTTTGTTCGTGAGAGAATTGTGGCAAATAAACTTCGCATTCAGCATGTCCCAGCTTCTACACAACTGGATGACATGTTCACTAAGCCTCTCTCCAGCTCTGCGTTCAAAGATCTCAAGAGCAAACTCAAAGTTGTTGTTGTTCCAGATTGTAAGGTCACTGAAGAATCCATGTCTCCCCACTGACCTTGAGGGGGAGTATTAGTGTATTTGGGCTTAGTACTTTATTGTATAATGGGCTTAGTGGCTTATTGTATAATGGGCTTATGAGTCATTAGTCTACAATCTTTTCCACTCTTAGTAAGTCATTTTATCCATTGAACTATGGCTATATATAGGTGGCTATGAGAGAATATAAATGTATGATATAAAACTCCTTTTGTGATAGAAACTCAGAATCACTTCCTCCAGAACTTCTGGTCTGATAGTCTCAGGACTTCTGATCTCTTTCGTCCGAGAACTTCTGATTCATTCTTTTAGAACTTCTTGCAATCTTGCTTTCATCTTTTCCATTGATAGTGCAAGCTTGTCATAACTCTAATATTTTCTATAAGAAAATATATTTTCGTAGCTTTTTTTTTTAAAAAAAAATAAGTTGAAAAATTATAACTTTTGAACATGCCATAAATTATTTTTTTCTTTTAAAAAGTCCCAAATAACTTGTCCAAAGAGGCTTCACATATAGTAAGTTGATTTGTGACAGTCATGCAACAATTAGTTTCACCTAAAAAACAAGTTAGCACCAAGTTTTGTTCACTACTTTAGAATCAAAAGGAAATGTTCTCGTTGCTTTGGGGAAAAAAAGGACAATTTAGTGTGTGTACATACATAGAAAGAAAAAAAAGCCTATTAATAAGGGACGTGACATAAACATAATGTCACAATATATTTTACACATATGCAAGTTTGCAACAAAAGTTAAACTTCAAAAAGTTGATGATTGTACTATGAGAAATATTTAGAGTAATGCTATAGTAACATTTTATTGGTTTATTCCATTAGGTTATGATTGTATTTGTTTTAGTTTTCAAAACTTTACCACTGTTACACAATTTGCAACTCTAATTTCCCATGATATGAACTATTGTATGGCTTAATTGTTGATTGTGTTATTCGATTGACTAGATGAGAAACTTGGGGTAATGAGTGTTATCTTTGAAAAAGATTCTAAATTTGTGGCAAATGGAGTTGATTTCCATCCACAAATACAACTAAAAGTTTAAAGTATACATCTAAAAGTTTAAAGTTATTGTAAGTTACTGAAAGAAGTTTCTTGTGAAATTAAAAAACTTCAATTATATCAAGAATTTGATGAGCGAGGATAAAGAACAATAACAATTAAAATAATTTGTATTTTGTAAAAATAACTTTGTGGAATAAGATACCAACTTAACATGACAAAAGAAGATAAAAAAAAAAAATAAACACAATAATTTGTTCTTTATTCAGTTTGATAGTGTGTTTTAAAACCTTTATTTATGAAGAAAAAGAAAATATATTCTAGAGATCGTATATATTTCAAAAATTGGAAGTTTTAGAATATCGGACAAAAAAACAGAAATCGAGAAAAACAATGGCGAATAGTGATATAAGTACGATGAGTAGTGATTTCCGTACAATGAATAGTGGTTTTTATACGATGAATAGTGACTTACATACAGTCGGTCGGCGCTTTTCCGTGCGATTTCAAGTCTTTCAAAAACTTTTGACACTTTCTCGTTTTGCATGATTTGGGCTCTTTCGATTCGGCACATGGATCCGTGTGTAATTGGATTATGATTTTGGACTTTACTTTTTGGGTATTTACTATTATAAATATGTACTCCCTCTGTCCCAAATTATAAGAGAAATTTATTTTTTATATACATTGAATAATTAATGTATCTGGTTTACATTTAGACCAAATACATTAATTATTCAATGTATCTAAAAAGTAAATTTATCTTATAATTTGGGACGAAGGGAGTATCTCTTATATGCTTGTAAGTGACAATCTTAAAATTTACATCAAATGGAAGAGCAAGGGTTTAAGGTCAAGTGAAGAGAAACCTTAGAAGGACAAAGGTTTGGTGACCTTTGGGGTTTTTAAGGTTATTGTGAAATAAAGGTTACACTTTAAGTTTGATTTGTTCATATATTGAAAGTTGAAGAGGTTGGAAAAGACTTGGGTAGAAAATATGATTGTTCTTGGACCGTCTTCAAGGGTGTTCTTGGAAACCTGAAGGTGAAGACCATTTTCTTGTAACAACTTTCTGAGTATAGTGAATTGAAGAGTTGTTATCTCCTCTAGAGTAGATCATTTGATCAAACTGAATAAACAAACCTTCAACTTTTTTTGCCTTATTTTTTATATTATATGTGTATTGATTATTATTGATGTAGGCCATTTATTTTGGTTGTTACTATTCTTTTCCTCACAAATTGATAATAAACCTTGTCTTAATTCACAACACAGACAATCTACCATGGGGTGAGATCACTTATTCGATTCAATATACTTCCTAAAGTTTCTACAAAAGATTACAATGAGTTACAAGAAAACAGTTACTCAAGTTCTCAAAAACAAATCTTATTTTCTACCTCAAAGTATTTCTCACTCTCTTAAACTCTTTATATATGAACCACATAAATTTAAGGTATTTAGAAGTGTTTCTCAATTTTTCTTAGATATCTCCAAGAGTTATCAAATTCCTAAAACACGGTTTAAGGAATTTACCCTTGCCTCTATACTACTACTACTTTAATTTCTAAACCTTTCTCATTGTCTTTAGGTAGAATTCTAAAGGCTATAAAGACAAGAAAGATATAAATACTTATTTATAAGTGCTGAACTCCAATAAATATCGGGCCAAAATGCAACACATTAATAAATTGATCTTCAAACTTAAACAGCCAAGTCTAATACACAAAAAATTACATGCACCATAATCAATACCCAACAGTCCCGAATCGGCCACCAAAACTGAGCGATAGAGGTTGACCTGTTGGCCACCACCGCTCGCCAAAGACCAGATCGTTGTTGACCCTGGCACGTGCCTTTGTCGACTTCCAGCTGGTTTCATGTTTCTACAATCTCGAAACACCCTTCATTTTTCATCACTTAATGTTTTAAGGCATAGTTCAACAATTTCATGCTTAACTTGAAACTATGGTGAAGTCAATTTACCTATCAAACCATTTTGTTGTTTTCTAATAATTCAACATTTGTTGAACAATTTTTATCGAGTTTAAGTCGTGACTGAACCTTGATCTTGTCACTTGCATTAATTTTCTTACAACCACTTTTTTCTACTTTACTAGTCTAACAAACCCACAAGTATGGTTTTTTCAGCCATCTTTGAGTACACTTATTTTTGCATGCCTTGAGTAAGGTCATTGTCTACGAGTTTTATAATCGTTCAACCACATTTAAAGCATAATACCAAGGCTTGCATAAATATCTCTTTTAGATGTTACAATCTACATCCTTACCTTATCATCACGAGTCAAATGACAATTAGAGGTTTCTATTTTTTCTCTCATCTCTATTAGTATCCTTAGTAGGAATCTCCACCTCAAATTGATTTTTCTCTGCTATAATTTCTAATAGCTTCATTTTCGGGTCTTTACTCTTCTCCCCTTTGAATCATGGTTTTCTAGTCATTTTCACGTGTTTTTAATAAATACATACTATAAAAGTCTAAAAAGGTACTTTCTTACTTTGTGTATATAAATAGAGGATTATTGTATCGTTTTCTTGTGAAATAATTTAATAAGTGCCAAAATATTTCATGTAAATATGATACTTAAAAACAGGAATCTCCCCCTCGATTAGGGCATTTTCCATCATAGTTTCTGGAAAATTCACCTTTAAATCTTTACACTTTATCCCTCATTCGAGTCTCATCAAAAGTAATAAACATGCTTATGATAAATATTGACTCGAAATTACTCTTAGATGTTATTAGATCTTCCTCTACTAACATGTATTGGTTTTAAATATCATATACTGTTTTTTATCGTGAAAGTATTTACTAGTTGATAATGCATGACCAACAATAGTGGAACCATCTAAAATATGTAATCAACACATTTTAAACCCTTAAGCCACATTCCATGCCTTATGCAAAACTTTCAACATCCTATGTTCAACTCTAGTGTAATAGTCAAGATTATCAAACATTCTTATGTACATCAAATCTTGCTTAAGCTCGGGAGGATACCTCACGTTCCATAGAAAGAAATCATGAGTCACCGGGTCAAACGACTCCTCCTACTTTTAACCCCATGTGATAATAGTATCATAAGCTCACGACCCAACTCTTTTATATGTTTAAAATCGATACTAATAGTATATAAGCATTCTTATAACTATCCTCTTATGAGGTAAGTGTAATATGAACAAAATCATCATTCCACTCCTCTTAGGACAATTCTTTTTGAAGTGGTGGATTTATTGAAAAATAAAGCATTTTAACTTTGATTTATAAAAAAAAATGGATTTAGATTTCCATCCACTCTCATATTTTTCTCTTGAGACATTCAAGCCTTCATCATTGTTCTTAAATTTTAAATATTCTATTACTACTAAAGCTCATTTGACATTACATTCATCTAGAGTATAGTACATTATTTATCGTAAAGAAAGGTGTTCTTTAAATTCACAAAGGATCTAGGTAACGAGTTTAACAATAGTCTAATTTTGTCTTCATCATCAATATTCATCTCAATAGTTTCTAAGTCATTCAAAATGAATAGAGTTGTTCTTTCAAGCACAATATATGAGCCAACCACTTGATCATTTACGATAATTCAAATTTGATCCACATCAAAGACGCAAAGTTCTTCAAAGTGATTTCTCTTATAACTTTATATGAGACGTAAGATATTGGCACGTGTCACTTTATCCATTATAATTTTAAATTTCTCTCATTGAGATATCACCCAACTCATCCAGTTTAATAATGTTGAAATATTACCAAAAAAATAATAATAATAAATCACTTTTGATTTTAAAGCATTGTTCTCCATAAACATGTCTGGGCTTGACATCTTCACATTTTGTTTCATCTGAATGCTACTATATGATATCCTAGCAAAGAATACATGACAATTCGCTTAGTTAATTACTAAAATAACATTATAAAACACAAATAAATTATTTTAAACTCAATTATTTAAATTTTAATATTTTAACATCAATTATATCATAAAGAAAGTACATGAACTGTCACAAAACATCTTGATATAGAAATTAAAGTGTTTAGCCGTTCATTTGAGCCAATGAGAGATAGCAAATGGTTATCATTTTCATCCTGCCAGCATATATGTCAGGTTTTTGTTCCTCGTCTCTTACCTCAAGTATGGGAGAATATGAGAGGATAAAGCTCAACGTCAAGTCTATGTTAGGTAAAACGTTTTATAATAGAGAAAAGATTGTTAAATGTTTAAGTGGAAATGAAAAACTTAAATACTTAAATACTTTTGGTGGCAATTCTTTGGTGAAGAAGTTAGATATAGTTGAGCTTTTATTGATAGGTTAGCAATTTGAGAACACTTTCTTTTTTATTAATAAAATGACAATCAATTTTAATGTGTCCGAGTCCAAATTTGAAATAAAATTTTCATTTTATTTCAGTAATAAAAATTGCCAAAAGTCTAAAATATCTTATTTTTAAAAGAGGTTCGGTCATTCATTGATCGAGAGTCCTCTAAATTTATTTTCATGTATATCTTTAATCATTCATTGGACTAACGTTTGAATTTTTTTTTTTAATTTATTTTGTAATTAATAAGAATATAATTATAAAAAATAATGTTATTTTGTTTGAGGGAAAAAAACAAATATTTAATTTGTCGATTTTTCAAAATCGTCGATTTTGATCGATTTTTACTAGTTCAATAACTTACTTATTTCAACAATCAGATCAAACCAGTAACCACTTTGATTTTTAATTCAACCAGTCGATTTGATTCGGTTTAAGACATCTGTATATATAGAAAAGTATGGTAGTTTCAAAATTTATTTTGAAAGTAGGGTATTATAAAACTTTAAAAAAAATTGGGGCATTTGGGCAAAAAGTCGTTTGGTTCTTTCATAAAATACATGATTTATAGAAATATGTCACAACATAGCACAAGTGGTTTAATATATGAAATTGTGACATCTTTTAGCACATAGAATACGTGGTCACTACTACAAAACGTGCATACAACAATGTCAAAGTCATCTCAATACCTCAATACATCGTGGTGACTAATTTAAACTAAGACGCTAGCATTTTTTATTTTCTAATTAAAAATTATTAGCATATAATAACGGTGGATGGTCTAACTGTGATGATACAATGAATCTTTTATGGTTTCGAACCTCAACACCCTCAAATATTTTATTCATTTAACATTAAGACGCACCTTTTCTTTTTTATTTATTTTTAAACAAAAAATAAAATGGATATCGCTACGGTTCAAAAGTTTAACCGTTGTGACACATTTATATAAATAAATACTTATTAATACAGTTGATAGTGTTAATTGTGTGACAATTTACTATATATAAGCTAATTAACTCTCACTTCTTGACAGTAGCACCATATCCTTCACAGGTAAACCCTAGGACCCATTTTTGCTCTTCTTTTTCGTCATTAGCTGTGAATATTGTTCTTCTTACATTAAGATATTATTTTTCTTCCTTCTTTTTCCTTCTTCCATCTTCTTGGTAGATAGTTCTTGATTATCTCATTAGTTGCATGTTGTTTTTGTTGAATATTTTTATTTTTTCATATTTGTCTTCATTACCTTAACAAATAGCATACTTTGGCTATGGTAAATATTGTTTGTGCAACTATGGAAAAAGTACAACAAATATGAAGCTATGTTGAAAACTTGATTCACCTTGTACTTCTTTTTCATAGCTTCACAAACAAAATGAATTTCAAACTTTGTTACAGTTCCACGATTATTTTCAATAAAAGGCGTGTGCTTGAAACATTTTATTATATCTTGTGATGTTGTAAGTTGTTAGTGTTTTGTTTCTAAAATGTGTGTTTTTTATTTTGTTGCATGTATTTTTTCTTGACAAATAAGTTTGTGGTTTCACGTGTTGATAACTTTCATGGTGTTTGTAGGACTCAAAACAAGAACAAAACATTGCTAAGTCACAAGAAAAGTAAATGAATAAACAACAGCAGCAAACTTCATCTAGTTTGAGATACAATGAGAAGAAATATAATAATTATGAAGTTGTTGTATAAACTTCTTCCACATTATATTTCTTTTTCTTTGCTTCACAAACTAGGTGAACATTATAATTGATTCATGTTCCACGATTAGTTTCAATAAAAGGTAAGTTCTGGAAATATTTTATAATATTTGGTTTTGTTGTATGATGTTTTTTTGTTGATAAATGATTTTGTATGTTGTGGTTGTTGTTGACTAATGTTCTCATAGCAAGAACAAAATATTGTTAAGTCAAAAGAAAAGAGACTTCTTGTGACTTAGCAATATTTTGTTCTTTAAATTTTTATACAGGTTGACAGTTGATGAAGTTTAGTTTATTATATACTATGTATATTGTTTGTTTCACTATCCTTTTAATGAAAATGGAATCATTTAAATTGACATAGAAACTTATAATCTGAAAATTAAGATGTATTTGAAAACCAACTTATATCAATCAATGTTTTCGGAATTACATGCGTCTGATTCTGCATATTTTATGTTCCTTAACACATAATATATGGTTTAATGATCGGATTCCTTTAACACGTTGATATATACAATTCTACTTTACCTCGCCGTCATTGCTTATCATCGTGATTGTTAAGATCATGAATGTTATGATGATAAGTCAGCATAACAATTATGATGATAAGCGACAATGATGAGGTAAACAATAATAAAAGATATTGATGCATTGAAGGAATCCGACCATTGAACCATATATGTGTTAAAGAACATAAAATATGCATGATGAGACGCATGTAATTTGGAATACAATGGTTTATTTAAGTTGGTTTTCAAAATAGTTAATTTTTAGATTATATAATTCTTTATCAATTTTAATGGTTCTATTTCTTTAATGAGGTGTATGGTAAAACAAGAAATATACATTGGTATATAATAAACTATGGGTACACTTCACAGCGGTTTTCTATATTAACAGTGGCCAAATGTAATTTATTTGTTGTTGCTGGGTTTCGAGCCGAGTACCGTATATATCAAAACAATTGTTAAGCATGATTGTTGTGATATCACGTGAACTTTCAAGTATACTACAATGGTTTCATGACTGTGATTGTTAGTAAAGAATTTACAACAATACTCTACACAACAACGTATGGACCTGCGTGATTATATGTATTTTCCAACTGTTGTTAAATGGGTTTTTCGTAGTAGTGGGTGTTTCACATTGTAAGGCATGAACATGTATTAGTCATAGTTAAGCATACATGCATTACTGCTATATATATATATACTTCTCTCATATCTTGTACAAAACTAACTCAATTATACTAAATATAAATTGAGATTCATAGTGAAAATTTAATATGGTATCATTCGCCAACAATGCCTTATGCTTTCTCTAACTACCTAACTATGTTTTTATTAAACCTTCTTCTTCCTTGTAACTATTTTCTTCTTCTTCCTCCTCCGTGGCTAAGTCATCAGAGGTGTCTCCCACAGCATCACTTTGCACTGAGTTGCCTACTCCTTCCGTTTTTTGTGGTGATTTTTCGTTATCCACTCATTACCTTGGTCCTAAAATTTCTATCAATCTTCAAGAAATCAACTATTTTATTTGGAACCAACAAGTTGGGGGAGCGATTCTTTCTCAACGAGTGCAAAAAGTTGTGCTTAATCTGCAAGTTCCACTGCAATACATAAGGGTGTTCAAAATCAAACCAATCTAATAAAAAATTGCAAACTAAGTAATTTGGTTTGGATGTGTTTGGGTTTGGGATTTATATTTTCCTAACTAAATCAAACCGCATTATGTTACAATCTAGCCTTCATTTAACCCATATCCAACCAACATCAAACCTATTATACCTTAGCCTTATGATTACAAATGATTTTATCTTATTTACACTTAGGGTCTCAGTTTCAACCTTCTCAAATCTCTCATAGCATTATCGCTCCTTCTTAGCTAGTACATCTAACCTCTTCTTCTTTAATCTATTCTCTATTATATTTGTTGTGAAAGACGATGCCAAGAACAAACTATAATAGGTTTCTTCTCGGCAAGAAACCCACAGGGTTAGGAAATAGGGAAGCAAGAAGAACACAATGAAATTGGTTATGAACTATAATTCATTACTTTCTCTTTGAAACAAGATTACAAGTGTTACAGAATAATAAATAACCTCTCTCACCTTGATTAGAATTTTCAGTGTGCAATGATGAAATACTAGTATGTTATGTATAAGAAAACTAACACATAAACTAATGGGATTTTAAACACAATGTCATTACAAGCTAACTTAAGGAACAAGCTAACTTATGAAATTGGACAGAAAAACAGGCCAAATTCGACATGCTAGCATTTCGACTAATGCATACATGAACATACTTCGACTATAATATTACGGGTCTTCGACTCCAGCATGAGAACCAACTTCGACCTCAAGCTTATATCTTGTGCAACCAAGAAGCAACCCTTTGACCATACTAGAGTTCAATATAATATCTCACAAATATTCAACTTGGAACAAACTCTATAGCATTAAGAAATAAACTAGACTCCTTCATATAACTTTATCAACTGCATACAATGGACAAACTTTCAACTTAGCAAAGTCGTGATCATATCAACAACATTGAAATTTGTAGAAACCTTCACCACTTGGACTTCCCCATGCTCGATTACCCCTCTGACCAAATACATCCTTACATCGATGTGCTTGGTTCGCTCATGAAAGGCTAAATTTTTTTACAGGTGTCTTGCACTTTGATTATCACATTTAACTGTGACAACTTGACCTTGAAATTTCAGCTCCTTAGCAAAACCTTTAAGCTATAATATATCTTTCATAGCTTTAGTGACAATAATATATTCTGCTTCAGTGGTTGATAAGGCGATAACCTTTTGAAGTGTTGCTTTACAACTGATTGATGTGCTAAACAGATTGAAGAAAAAGATTTTCCAGAACCCATACAACCTGCATAATTAGAGTCGACATATCTTTCAATTATTGTTGTTGACACTAATCAAAAAAATTTACTAATTCGATTACGATACAATGAAGTCGCCACCTAACTTTATCTATTCCTAAAGTGGAAAGGGAAAATATAGATAAAACCCAAGAAATGAAAACGAAATGGTCATCGAGACAAAGAGATGCAGGTTCGGGAGTCGGTTATGCAAGGGGAAGGTATTATCACCCCTCACATCCATCGTACTCGATGGGACCCGTTTAGTTCTAAGTGTGTTTGCATGTTTAGTGTGTTAATTTACTATCTTCTAATTACTTTGTGAGAAAAGAGAAAGGAAAAGACACGTGTTTTAATTTTTTGAAAGTGTGTTCGCCAAGATGTTAGAATCTCGTGCCTACGTATTCCCCAAGTGCGTTGGGAAAGTCAGAGCTTACGTAGTTTTCGGTTGCGAGAATATTTGTTGGTTGGTTGATTTTATTTATGAAAATAGGAGCTTAATTCTACATGGACGATAAGACATCATTAGTTCAATTCGCATGTGAGTGAAAGAAGATCGCGTGTGAGCGATGAGTGTCACATGTGAGCGATGTTTGAAAAATGACTTGCATGTGGGCAAGGTTTTATGAGTTTGAATTTATTTTAATGTGGGACGCAAACATCATACTTTCATACCCCAATTTTTGACCTAAGATACCACCTTACATTATACACATATGCATCACTGCATCACTAACAGTTTCAGAACAGGATAGATCGTGCGTGTACTCCTGAAGTCAAAGTTAGGGTTTTATCAAGATTTCATCTGTTCAAGATATGATCAATTAGGGTTTGAGTCTCCCCTCACCTCAATTGATCTATCTTAATCAATCATTAACATTTGATCTTCAATGGTTCTACCTTGTCTTGCCCAATGTGATCATAGGCTACGTTGTCAAATACTCTAAGTTTGTTGAGATCTGGTGGATGTCTCGGTCGAACTTCTTTGGGTGCCTTTATATCTAAAGCAACTGAAGGATGCTGTTTATCAGATATGTTGTTGTCGAAATAGCCTCTATCCAAAACACCTTCATTAATCCAGCACTAGTCAACATGCATATAACTCTTTCTAAAATGGTTAGATTAAACCTTTCAGCGAAACCATTTTGCTACGGAGTACCTACAATAGTTTTTTGCCTTGCAATTCCAGAAGATTCATAAAAATTGTTGAACGCCTCATTGCAAAATTCGAGGTCATTATCGATTGTCAACCTCTTGACCTTTCTCCTAGTCTGATTTGACCAGAGTCTTCAATCTTTTAAAATTCTAGTTTGTTCCCTTGATGTTATCGAGTTTGTTCCAAGGTGGAGATTTGTGAGATATTGGATCAAACTCTAGTATGGTCGAAGGGAAGCTTCTGGTCCGATAGAAATTAAGCATGATGTCGAAGCTTGTTCGCATGTTGTTGTCGAAATAATGCTTGTTGTAGTTGAAGTTATTCTAACATGCATTAGTCGATATTTGTTAGGTTTGTTAGCATGTCAAAATTAAGCATGTTTGTTAAGCTCATTTGTTTAATTTAGCGTGTTCCTTAAGTTAACTTGTAATGGGTCTGTGTGTAAAAACTCATTGGTTTAGTGTGTTAGTTTTCTTATAAATAGCATAATAGTCTTTCATCATTGCAACACTACAAATCCTAATTAGGGTGAGAGAGGTTATTTGTTATTCTGTAACACTTGTAATCTTGTTTAAAAGAGAAAGTAAAGAATATCAATTTATAACCAATCCATTATGTTCTACTTGTTTCCCTCTTTACTACTTTTATGGATTTCTTGCGGAGAAGAAACTTGTTATACTCTGTTCTTGGCATCGTCTTCACAACATTTTGCAACCAGCGTGTAACCATCATTGATGAGATCCAAAACTTCTTGAGCTCCAAATAACACATACATATGAATCAACCACTGATTCCAATTCTTTCCGTCAAATACTGGAAGCTTTGTGTTCAAACTATCGTTTCTACCGTTCATCTTCGTTCATGTACAAATCACTCAAATCTCACAAAACACTTGTGTTTCCCAACCCTAAGAGTGTGTTTGGATGAAGCATTTGAATGAGGGAAAGTAATTTTTTGAGTGAATTTAAAAAGATTTGATCAAAATATAGATAAAACCCAAGAAATGAAAACGAAATGGTCATCGAGACAAAGAGATGCAGGTTCGGGAGTCGGTTATGCAATGGGAAGGTATTATCACCCCTCACATCCATCGTACTCGATGGGACCCGTTTAGTTCTAAGTGTGTTTGCATGTTTAGTGTGTTAATTTACTATCTTCTAATTACTTTGTGAGAAAAGAGAAAGGAAAAGACACGTGTTTTAATTTTTTGAAAGTGTGTTCGCCAAGATGTTAGAATCTCGTGCCTACGTATTCCCCAAGTGCGTTGGGAAAGTCAGAGCTTACGTAGTTTTCGGTTGCGAGAATATTTGTTGGTTGGTTGATTTTATTTATGAAAATAGGAGCTTAATTCTACATGGACGATAAGACATCATTAGTTCAATTCGCATGTGAGTGAAAGAAGATCGCGTGTGAGCGATGAGTGTCACATGTGAGCGATGTTTGAAAAATGACTTGCATGTGGGCAAGGTTTTATGAGTTTGAATTTATTTTAATGTGGGACGCAAACATCATACTTTCATACCCCAATTTTTGACCTAAGATACCACCTTACATTATACACATATGCATCACTGCATCACTAACAGTTTCAGAACAGGATAGATCGTGCGTGTACTCCTGAAGTCAAAGTTAGGGTTTTATCAAGATTTCATCTGTTCAAGATATGATCAATTAGGGTTTGAGTCTCCCCTCACCTCAATTGATCTATCTTAATCAATCATTAACATTTGATCTTCAATGGTTCTACCTTGTCTTGCCCAATGTGATCATAGGCTACGTTGTCAAATACTCTAAGTTTGTTGAGATCTGGTGGATGTCTCGGTCGAACTTCTTTGGGTGCCTTTATATCTAAAGCAACTGAAGGATGCTGTTTATCAGATATGTTGTTGTCGAAATAGCCTCTATCCAAAACACCTTCATTAATCCAGCACTAGTCAACATGCATATAACTCTTTCTAAAATGGTTAGATTAAACCTTTCAGCGAAACCATTTTGCTACGGAGTACCTACAATAGTTTTTTGCCTTGCAATTCCAGAAGATTCATAAAAATTGTTGAACGCCTCATTGCAAAATTCGAGGTCATTATCGGTTGTCAACCTCTTGACCTTTCTCCTAGTCCGATTTGACCGTAGTCTTCAATCTTTTAAAATTCTAGTTTGTTCCCTTGATGTTATCGAGTTTGTTCCAAGGTGGAGATTTGTGAGATATTGGATCAAACTCTAGTATGGTCGAAGGGAAGCTTCTGGTCCGATAGAAATTAAGCATGATGTCGAAGCTTGTTCGCATGTTGTTGTCGAAATAATGCTTGTTGTAGTTGAAGTTATTCTAACATGCATTAGTCGATATTTGTTAGGTTTGTTAGCATGTCAAAATTAAGCATGTTTGTTAAGCTCATTTGTTTAATTTAGCGTGTTCCTTAAGTTAACTTGTAATGGGTCTGTGTGTAAAAACTCATTGGTTTAGTGTGTTAGTTTTCTTATAAATAGCATAATAGTCTTTCATCATTGCAACACTACAAATCCTAATTAGGGTGAGAGAGGTTATTTGTTATTCTGTAACACTTGTAATCTTGTTTAAAAGAGAAAGTAAAGAATATCAATTTATAACCAATCCATTATGTTCTACTTGTTTCCCTCTTTACTACTTTTATGGATTTCTTGCGGAGAAGAAACTTGTTATACTCTGTTCTTGGCATCGTCTTCACAACATTTTGCAACCAGCGTGTAACCATCATTGATGAGATCCAAAACTTCTTGAGCTCCAAATAACACATACATATGAATCAACCACTGATTCCAATTCTTTCCGTCAAATACTGGAAGCTTTGTGTTCAAACTATCGTTTCTACCGTTCATCTTCGTTCATGTACAAATCACTCAAATCTCACAAAACACTTGTGTTTCCCAACCCTAAGAGTGTGTTTGGATGAAGCATTTGAATGAGGGAAAGTAATTTTTTGAGTGAATTTAAAAAGATTTGATCAAAATATAGATAAAACCCAAGAAATGAAAACGAAATGGTCATCGAGACAAAGAGATGAGGTTCGAGTCGGTTATGCAAGGGGAAGGTATTATCACCCCTCACATCCATCGTACTCGATGGGACCCGTTTAGTTCTAAGTGTGTTTGCATGTTTAGTGTGTTAATTTACTATCTTCTAATTACTTTGTGAGAAAAGAGAAAGGAAAAGACACGTGTTTTAATTTTTTGAAAGTGTGTTCGCCAAGATGTTAGAATCTCGTCACGTATTCCCAAGTGCGGGAAAGTCGAGCTACGTAGTTTTCGGTTGCGAGAATATTTGTTGGTTGGTTGATTTCATTTATGAAAATAGGAGCTTAATTCTACATGGAAGATAAGACATCATTAGTGCAATTCGCATGTGAGTGAAAGAAGATCGCGTGTGAGCGATGAGTGTCACATGTGAGCGATGTTTGAAAAATGACTTGCATGTGGGCAAGGTTTTATGAGTTTGAATTTATTTTAATGTGGGACGCAAACATCATACTTTCATACCCCAATTTTTGACCTAAGATACCACCTTACATTATACACATATGCATCACTGCATCACTAACAGTTTCAGAACAGGATAGATCGTGCGTGTACTCCTGAAGTCAAAGTTAGGGTTTTATCAAGATTTCATCTGTTCAAGATATGATCAATTAGGGTTTGAGTCTCCCCTCACCTCAATTGATCTATCTTAATCAATCATTAACATTTGATCTTCAATGGTTCTACCTTGTCTTGCCCAATGTGATCATAGGCTACGTTGTCAAATACTCTAAGTTTGTTGAGATCTGGTGGATGTCTCGGTCGAACTTCTTTGGGTGCCTTTATATCTAAAGCAAGCAAGGATGCTGTTTATCAGATATGTTGTTGTCGAAATAGCCTCTATCCAAAACACCTTCATTAATCCAGCACTAGTCAACATGCATATAACTCTTTCTAAAATGGTTAGATTAAACCTTTCAGCGAAACCATTTTGCTACGGAGTACCTACAATAGTTTTTTGCCTTGCAATTCCAGAAGATTCATAAAAATTGTTGAACGCCTCATTGCAAAATTCGAGGTCATTATCGGTTGTCAACCTCTTGACCTTTCTCCTAGTCTGATTTGACCAGAGTCTTCAATCTTTTAAAATTCTAGTTTGTTCCCTTGATGTTATCGAGTTTGTTCCAAGGTGGAGATTTGTGAGATATTGGATCAAACTCTAGTATGGTCGAAGGGAAGCTTCTGGTCCGATAGAAATTAAGCATGATGTCGAAGCTTGTTCGCATGTTGTTGTCGAAATAATGCTTGTTGTAGTTGAAGTTATTCTAACATGCATTAGTCGATATTTGTTAGGTTTGTTAGCATGTCAAAATTAAGCATGTTTGTTAAGCTCATTTGTTTAATTTAGCGTGTTCCTTAAGTTAACTTGTAATGGGTCTGTGTGTAAAAACTCATTGGTTTAGTGTGTTAGTTTTCTTATAAATAGCATAATAGTCTTTCATCATTGCAACACTACAAATCCTAATTAGGGTGAGAGAGGTTATTTGTTATTCTGTAACACTTGTAATCTTGTTTAAAAGAGAAAGTAAAGAATATCAATTTATAACCAATCCATTATGTTCTACTTGTTTCCCTCTTTACTACTTTTATGGATTTCTTGCGGAGAAGAAACTTGTTATACTCTGTTCTTGGCATCGTCTTCACAACATTTTGCAACCAGCGTGTAACCATCATTGATGAGATCCAAAACTTCTTGAGCTCCAAATAACACATACATATGAATCAACCACTGATTTCAATTCTTTCCGTCAAATACTGGAAGCTTTGTGTTCAAACTATCGTTTCTACCGTTCATCTTCGTTCATGTACAAATCACTCAAATCTCACAAAACACTTGTGTTTCCCAACCCTAAGAGTGTGTTTGGATGAAGCATTTGAATGAGGGAAAGTAATTTTTTGAGTGAATTTAAAAAGATTTGATCAAAATCTATTGTTTGGATAAAAAATGGAGAATTGTTAAAATGATGTAAATTTTATGAAGCATTTTATTCAAGTCAAATTTAAGGAATTTCAAATGACATCAAAAAGTAAAGAATTTGTGATTGCTCCATAATTTAAAAGTTAAATTGTTTATTAATAATTTTTAAAATTTTGTAAAATTGTCCTTATATTTTGAAAATGAAGTAATTCAAATACTTCATCCAATCAATAAATTTTAAAAATGAAGGGAATTCAAATGAAGCATTTGAATTTCATAAAATTTCAAAATTCTTTAAATTTCAAATTGATTCATCCAAACACACTCTAAAAATTAAGAAATATTAAATTCAATTCAATATGAGTTTGAGAAACAAAATCAACCACACGTCACATGTGCGCTCGTGTTTTCCTAAATTAAAATCGAAATTCTTAATACTAATTTGTTAAAGTTCACAACTCCATTAATACACAAACTTTCTAACTAACTTTCTCAGAATAGAAAACAGTTTTTAACAAACTCAACAAACTTCAATTTATATACTGCAAACTAAACTAAGATGCAAATGAAATTAAAGAATTACGCATAGCATATACAATAAACTAAACTAAGATGCAAATGAAATTAAAGAATTACGCATAGCATATACAATAAAGTTAAATAGAGAGGAAAATCTAGCTAGTCTACATAGGGATTTTAATTTGTTGAGAATGCATGTGTAAATTATTTGACTCTTCAAAGCCTATATAAGTTATCACCTTTTCTCTAATTTATAACACAAATATATAGTTGTATTATTAACTAATTTTATAATTGTATTTACCACAACGTCATTAATTAATTATTTTATTTATAATTTATTAACCATTTTTAATATTTTATTAACCAATAAAATATATAACATTAATCATCTTCTGACACTAAATTATAAATACATTAACTAATTTATATACTTTATTAACCAATTTTATTTTATTATTTAATATTTTTTTATATTTGAAAATTCATTAACCAAGTTATGAGCTGTATTAACTAATTATATTCAAACTATTAACCAAAATCTAAATGATATACATGTTATTTTCTTATGTCGGAATATGTATTAATCAAAATTTAAATTGTATTAACCAAATTTTAATATTTTATTAACCAAAATAATTTTTAAAAACAATTAAGAAAAATATAGAAAAAAATTTAAATAATAATAAAAATATTGTTCACGTATTTTAATATTATAAGCGTAGAATTTAGTGTTAAGATAGCATTTTTGTTATATTAATTAGAAACTAGCATATTTTATATCAATGGTTGAGCTCTAAAAATACACACATATCGGTTAAGATGTACATCATATTTTATTAATTGTTTTCAAATAGATGAAGACTCCACGTTGAAGAACACAACATTGAGATCGAACCAATTACTCAGAAAGTGCTTTTCATTTTTAAATAGAAAAAAAGGAATGTTTGATTCTATTATAAAACTTGTTAAAGCAAGCCTTCATTTGAAGAAGAACATGGTTAATAATAATAACCTCTCTTTATTGCACATGATGAAGATGAGTCAACATGAAGAACACTTTCATATATTTCAAATTACTTTAGAATGCACCGAGCAATCTATTCGTTAGGATAACTAGCACAAATACCAAAATGTATTAAGAATCAAGACTAACCGAAAGCATAGCAAAGAAATGTACTTATTATTAAAATTAACTACTTGCTCAAGACTTACAAGTAATCTAACTTATGTACGTGAGGATTCATGTACATGAAGTGTTTTAAAGTTGAGTTGAGATGATGTTAATTTTTTTTGTAAATGCTTAAGTTATAACATGATGATACCTAAGACTTCTTCATGATCCAACATTAGTATGAAAGCATGATTTAATCGATTTGTTGTATCAAAAGTTTTATTGGCCAAAATTTTCAAATAATATGTTTATTTGAAAAATTCAACTACATTGGTGCAATTGTTAATGAGTTGTGAGACAGTGTTTCCGTGTTAATCCACTAGTAATCAATGGATTTTAACAAAATAAATAAAAAAATTATTCTTGTTTAAAAAAATTAATATTGTAAAAATTCAATTTGATAAACAAAAATTACTATGGGTGATAACATATTAAATTAAAACTTGTAAGTCTTATGTACTAAGTAAATAAAAAATACCCTAAATCATATTTGTTATAATATGACTTACAACTTCAAGTGAGAGAATAGAGAAAAAATATGTTTTTCAAGAGAAGTGAATTTATCTTACCAAATTTTAGTTGCATGAAAAAGTGGTGGAGCAATTTAGAACGTAAGATGTTAAAACCATCAACCTTCTTTTAGGTTATCACACTAAATTTTCATTTAAGTATTGTTCTAAAATCGAGGAAGGAAAGAAGATAATGGATGATAATAATCTCTAAGAAAATAGGGTTGAAAGCATTATGTATGGTATGATTTGTAGTAAATAGAACATACATATGCAGTCAACATAATTAGGTGGTTTTTGTAAATAGTGATCAGGTTTATTGAGAACTTTTGAAGTGGATTCTAAGATATTTGAATGATTTTCTAAATGGTAGTTTAAATTACACAAAGTTAACTCAAGAGAAAATTGTTTCGGGGGTTTGTAGATTCAGATCCTACATGTAACATGGACATCAAAAAATCCATATCACATTTTGTGTTTAAATTGTTTTAATCTAGAAGGTTAATAAACGATAACTACCCTCCTCATCTTTATAAGAGACATACCACTTGTCTGTCTAAAATTTTAAGGTGATATGTGAGTAAACTCTCTCACTTATAAATGCTCAAGTTACCACATTCATGTCTAATATGACATTATTTCCCCTTACTCGCACTTACTATATTTTTAACATTAAAGACATTATTGAGAAGTTAAAGATTACTCAAGAATGAGTTAAGATAAATTTTGGTAGTTAAATTACGATTCACTTATTCAATCGTCAAATTTATCATGAGAGGATAAAATACTATTCATCAAGTTATTGCCATGATGAAGATTAAAGCATATCTTTGACATTACTATATGTTTAAAGTCAAAGTGGAGAATTATTGTAATATACCTTAACAATGCAAGTGATAAAATAGAGAAAACATATTTTTAATACTACCAAGTTTTCCTACGAGATGGGGGTGGTGTAGGGGAGCTATCGTCCCGGTGGATCTTTAGTGGTAGTATAAACGGAGTCTAGTCGTTAGTGGTGACGGTCTGACAATCTTTTTGAATTATTAAATGAATTTGAAAAAATTTATACATTTTGAGTTTGTGTTATTTTTATATTAAGAGTTGTAGAGATGGAGAAATATTTAAGTAGAAAATAAGATCTAATTTGAAAATTCTAAAGACTATATTTTAATAACTTAAATTACAATTTTCTCTAAAAACTTTTTTAATATGGTGAACCACATAAATAATCTCTTCCAATGAAGTATTTCGGTTTGATCGAAATAAATAAACAATATTCTTTGTATTGTCGCTTATAAAATTTATTTGTTGCTTACACTCATTTTAGTCATTGTCATTTTCTTTCTCCAACACATCAAAGATTTTTTGTGTTTGAACATTGAATTATTATCAATTTTTTCCAACAATATTTATAAATAATTTTGGTTATCAAATTTTAACATTTTTAACTCTTATTTATCAAAAGAATTTGCAAAAGAGTTTTTGGTAATCAAATTTTAATATTTTTAACTTTTATTTTATGTATTTTAAATACTTTGCAAAAAGAGTTTCGGCAGTCATTTTTTAAAATATGTTTTAACTTTTATTTTGTGTACCGGAAGATTTTGTAAAAGAGTTATGGTATTTAATTTTTTTAAACATTTTTAACTTTTATTTTGTTTACCGGAGATTTTACAAAAGAGTTCTAATAGTCAATTCTTTTAACATTTATTTTATGTACTAGAAGACTTTGCAAAAACAAAGTTATTGTAGACAGTTTTTTAAACTTCTATTTTTTGAATCGGAGAACTTTGCAAAAGAGTTTTGGAATGAAAAATAATTTTGCAGAAAAGGTGAAAAGTTCTGACTACTAAATTATTTATATGAGGGTATTTATTTCCAACAAAATATAATATAAAGATAGAAGAATAAATGATGGGATATGAGGTAAAATTTTATTTTATTTATGAGTATCCCAAATGATCAAATATGAAATTTTTATTTATTGGTGCTTTTATTTGAATTTTTTCAATATTTTAATGTAGAGTTTAACATACATGCACTAACCGTGTAAAATAATTTTACACTGCCGTTCAATAATAAATAAACAATCTACCATGTTATCTAAATAATTTTAAAATATTAAGATAATTTGGCATAATACAGAATATTTATTGGTTGATATTGAAGGGTAATTTAGTATTTTAGTATGTTGCATATGTCACCCTAATTTGTGTGTATAAATAGACTAGTAGTAGCTATCATTTGTAATATCATACCTGATATTTACTATATAGTTGGAATGATTAGTAGGTTTACGAGAAAACTTAAGTGGTCCCGTTAACAAGATGCTATCTGGATTATGAGGTACATCAAGGAAACTCTGAAGTATGGAGTATTATTTCCTTTGAGAAGAAAGACTAATTCGGAGCTGATGAGTTACTCATACTCTGATTGGTGTGGACATAGATTGATAGAAGAAGTACTTCTGGATACTTGTTTAAATTTCGGAGAGGTCTTATCTCTTGGTGTTCCAAGAATCAGTATGTGGTTGCACTGTCAACATGTGAAGCAGAGTATATTGCAGATGTTATAGTTGCCTGTCAAGTTGTTTGGCCTCTGAATCTACTGTAGAATTTGAAGATCGAGGTATACAAGCCTCTGAAACTGGTGATTGATAACAAGTCTGCAATCAATCTTGCCAAGAACCCAATGTTGCATGGAAGAAGCAAGCATATTGAGATAAAATATCATTTTGTGAGAAGTCAAGTCCCTAATGGAGTACTAGAAGTTATGCACTGTAGCATCCAGAAGTAACTGGCAGATGTTCTGACAAATGCGATCAAGACGGGTCAATTTATCCAATTAAGGGATGAAATTGGTGTTGTTAGTTTTGATTAGGAAATCTTAAATTAAAGGATGATATTGAAGGGTAATTTAATATTTTAGTATGTTGTCTATTAAACCATATTTGTGTGTATAAACAAACTAGTAATAGATGTTCTATTCTCTTATCCTTCTTGTTTATTTTTCATCACTTTGTGCTCTAATAATTGACTGTGTAAAATTACTTTACACCGTTAGTGCATGTTCTATTTTCTATTTAATATATAAATTTTTTTTTCTCGTAGCTTCATTCCTCTCCCAATCACAATTACGGGATATCGAACCATAGTCTTTCCTATCAAATCTAGCGTCTGTCACCATTATACCAACTAATTATTGGTGTAACTTTCGTAAACTTTACTAGTAAAAGAGTAAGAAAACATGGTGTAATTATGAGATATGGTAATAGTTTGAAAACTTCTTTGTTCTAAAATGTCATCCTTGGCGGAAAGTGCTTGAAGAAAATCAAAATGTAAGTCCTAATGATATCATTCAAATACAATGTTTTTTTATGCATGGCATGGCTTTAAAAGAATGAAGTCGTTGTTGACTGATAAAGAAAAACTCCATGGTGTGCATCTTAAAATAATAGCACATGAGAATATACCACAACTCATATTTTAAATTTTTAATATCATTTTAAAAATATTAATTAATTTTGAATTAAAAGTTTGTGAAATTATTTTATATACCCATACAAATCAAATCACATAGTATGTAGAGTGGTTTTATTTTAAAATGAGTTCATGAAATATCTCCACAAATATTTGTAATATGATTTAATTTATTGCAAGTATAAAAATAATAATTTACATTAACATCAGATAGATATCAAATGTAAGTTTGAAAATTTATATCAAATTTTAAGCGATAAAAAATTGATCAAACGATTATATTAAATAAAATAAAAATATATATATAATTTATATTTTTTTTGAAAAATAATTATTTTTATTTAACTGTTTAATCAAATGCTATTAAAGATTGAGATTAGGTGTGAGTTGATTTTGCCTTATATATTATAATATAGTTTTTTATATATGGAATTTTATATCATGCCACACACAGGTGTGTACATATATATATATATATATATATATATATATATATATATATATATATATATATATATATATATATATATATATATATATATATATATATTATTATTATTATTTTACTTATTTTTAACAACTTATTTTTACGAGAAAAGATCAACTCATTTCGTTTATAATTATGTTTTGGATACATTTTGGACAAATATTAAAATTATAAAAACTAGTAAAGGATGAAGTCGTCCGCGTTAAAACATGAGCAACCTCATTAGCCTGTTTTCTGGTGAACTTAACATGAGAGTTCGTAAAAAGAAGATTCGACAGACAATTACATTCGTGAGTAAACACCCCAAATTTTGAATCGTTCGGTTTCAACCCGATAACAGCGTCAACCACAGTTTTAGCATCCATCTCAAAATCCATATTGTCAATATCAATATTATAGACCCAATTAATAGTTGTCATCAACCCCAAAGCCTCGCCAATATCGACATCGGTAGTAGGAGACATCCATTATGTCCTAGAGGCAACAAAGTTACCCTCGGAGTCGCGGATACACGTACTGATGCCAACTTTATCAAAGATAAAAGATGCATCAATATTACATTTAAAACGACCCACAGATGGTTTTACCCAACTAGAATTAGTGGAGTTCCTATTAGGATTAATAGAATTACCTCAAACAATCTGGGCTTCTTTCCAACCTACTTGGAGATGCATTGCTCGACTACAAATATCATCTACTGAATCAACAACGTTATTCCAAACATGGTTATTCCTACTTTTCCAAATACTCCATAAGGTAGTAGAAAAAATAGCTTGATGATCCTGATCTAAGTCTTGTAACAATGAAATTATAATACCAGTGAAGTTACCCTCAATAGAACACAAAATCTGCAAGTTGGACCATAAGCCTACCTTGGCCTAGCAATCCACGCTTTTCTGACACTGGAAAAAGAGATGAAAACAGATTTCTTCTCCTTTCGAACAGCCTACACATATTGGAGAGCAATCAATACCACGGTCTAAAAGGCGCCTTCTTGAAGGGATGTAATTCCTAAAAACCCGCCATATGAAATTCTTGACTCTAGGAGGACATTTGATATTCCAGATTACATTCCAATTACCAATAGCCTTAAGGTGAGTAGTATCAATAACCTCGTTGACACAATACTTGTAAGCACTACAAACAGAAAATATATCATTCTTTTCAAACTTCTAGATTATTTTGTGGTCTTTAACCGCACCAAATAAAGGTGTATTCAGGATCTTATCAGTGACATCATCACCTACAAGAGGAAAAATCAAGTCTGGGTTCCAATGTTATCCATTCGGAAGCATGAGATCCGAAACTTTAAGCGAATTAATCACATGGTTGAAAGGCCACAGATTTGTAATGATAGTAGCATCTGAGATCCACCTCTGATTCCAAACTGAAATATTTTCCCCGGACCCAATACTCCATCTATAGCCACCCCGCACCATAAATTTTGAGCTCTAAATACTCTTCCAGACATAACTTGGATTATGCCCAACAACAGCCTCCATAAAGTTACAATTGGGAAAGTACTTGGATTTGTAAATACGAGACACAAGACTGGTTGGATTACTCATGAGTCTCCATGCTTGTTTACTAAGCATAACATAATTAAACGCACTAATATTTTTAAAACCCATATCATATTCTGCCTTTGGCATAGCCAACCGATCCCATGAGAGCCAATGAATAACTTTACCGTTGTTACTATTATTACCCCACCAGAAAGAATTAATCATATTTTCGATCTCATCACAAAGAGAGGAAGGCAGTAAGAACAAACTCATCATATAAGTCGATATGGACTGAAGAACTGACTTGATCAATATTTCCTTACCAGCTTGAGAAAAACATTTACTTCTCCAGGAATTAATTTTACGCCAAATATTATCTTTAACAAACTTGAATGCAGCTTTCCTATTTCTTCCAATCATAGACGGCACACCAAGATATTTATCAGTACCCAAGACTTGTTGCACACCAAGTGCGTTGGCTAACAAATCTTTAGTAGCCGTATCCACATTTCTACTGCAAAAAAATTCAAACTTTTGGAAATTAATACTTTACCAGACGCCTCCTCATATGTCTTCAGGATATTCTTCATAATAGAATTCTCGCTAATGTTAGCTCTAAAGAACAGGAAGCAATTATCAGCAAACAAAAGATGTGAAATAATATGAGCATTCCGACAAATTTTAGTATCATGAATATCACCCCTATCTTCTGCTTGTTTAATAAGAGTCGATAGGCCTTCCGAGCATAGAATAAAAATATAAGGAGAAAGAGGATCTCCCTATCTTAATCCCCACCCTGGCATAATCGGACCAACCACGTTACCATTAACAACCACACTATAATCAACAGATTCTACACACATCATAATCCAACCAATTCATTTATGGCAGAAACCCATTTTGAAAAGAACCTCTCTCAGATAATCCCAATCAATTCTATCATATGTTTTACTAATATCAAGCTTTAGAGTTATCTCCCTGATTCTCCCTCTGGTTTTCCTCTTCATATAATGAACCACTTCGATTGCTACCATAGCATTATCCAGGATAGATCGACTAGGCATAAAAGTTGACTGATTACTAGAGATGCACTTACCAAGAGTAACCTTCAGCCTATTTGCAAGAACTTTTGCAATCACTTTGTAAAGCACATTACATAAAGAAATCGGTCTCCAATCCTTCATGGTTGATTGAGAATCTCCTTTCGAAATAAGAGAAATATTAGTCTTATTGAGACTACGAGGGAAAATACCACTCTCAAGCCACATACAGTTAGCATTAAAAACTTTCATACCACAAGAATCCCAATAATTTTGGTAGAAATCCGGATTATAACCGTCAGGACCCAGACTTTTGTCTACTTGAATAGAAAAGATAACATCTTTAAACTCATCAATGGAAAACGGAGAAGTTAGCATGATATTATCTTCTTCTGAAATAGAGGCATTAAGCGCCTGAATAACCTGGTCCCGAGAACTCGGCTTCTTTTGAAATAAGTCAATAAAATAATCAAGGGCGGCCACTTTGCACATTCCTTCTATGATATTAATAAATTCCTCGTTATCAGTGATAAAAGAAGTAATAGTATTTATTTTCTTCCTCACAGTAGCTGAAACATGAAAGAAACGGGTTTTAACGTCTCCATCTTTATACCAGTGAACTTTCGCTTTTTGCTTCCAGCAAAGCTCCATCTTTCAATAATAAGGCATTAAATTTTCTTTTAAGAGTAAAAATGATTGATATTGCCGGCGAGTTCTATCAATTAATTTATTAAGCTGCTCAATCTACTTATTATTATTCGGACAATGATTACATTAGCGTGAGTTTTTAATGGCTACAATAATAACTACAGTACATTAAATAGATCAAGTATCAACACAAATATATAGATCAAGTCAAAACCTGTTTTCCTTAAATTGTTTAACAAATTAATGTTTTCGTCATTGTTTGTTTAAATTATATTTAAAAGTTTCAAGTATAAAGTTATTTCCTCTAAACTATTACAAAAAAAAAATCAATCTGTCTTAGTAAGAAAAACTTTAAATTAGACTTTTATATTTCTTATAGAAAAAATTCACACACCATTGAAATAAAATAAAAAAGGACGCTACTTAGAATCAAATATTTGAATTAATTAACTGCTTTGGTTGGGAGCTTATGAAGTAATAATCTCCAGCTAAACAATTAGATTTTACTTGGCACGTTCCACTTCTACAATCTACCAAGCCTGTAAAAGTGTAATTTTTTTTTTGTCAAAATAAGATCTTGTTTGATATAAGATGTGTTGAAATAGTATAAGTGTGTATGTCAAATTAATCTATTGAAATGTGTCGAGTTGTGTTAGTTGTCGAAGTGTCGAAAAATGTTGTTTTTCATAGGATTTCGACTTAGAACTAAAATAGGTATTTTAGACTTTTGTGTTTTAGATGTTAGGTTAGGGAGAAAGCTAACCTAAAACTATAAATTGAGGGAGTAACGCCTATTTTGTATTAGAACTCATAATAATTTGTATTCATGGAATTTTGCAGTTGTAAAGTGAATAAAGATTTTCAACAGTTTTCAAATTTTAATAGGATTTTCAAATTTAAAATTTGTCTCATAAACATTAAACTTAGGGGATCCATTCACCAACAAATAATTACCAGACATAAAAATCTTTTTGAACATATTATCTCATTTTTCTGCATCTTTCAATAGATCATTTTTCATCTCTGCTATTGCATTTTGAATGGCTTTAACAACATTCACAAAACCATATCCTTCCTCTTTACATTCACAAAAGATAACGTTAAACAATTTTCAAAATAACTCTCTAATATTGGATATTCTAGTCTCTCTCTGCAATCACTTACGAAACAAAAATACTCATCTTTTTCATCTTCTCCATCATTGTTATTTCTAATTTTTGTTTTAACCATAGTGGCCCAAACAAAACCAAATGTTACAACAAATTTAGATATAAATTTTGGTGCTTGAATATTATTATTATCTGTCTTCCACTTCTTTAATACCCCTCAATTTCTTCTTTTGTAAAAATAATGATTGTTTTAACATAGTTTTGGTGTTCTTTTTCTGTAGTTTGACTCTCAACAATTCCACATTTTTCTTTGTTCAAAATATCCTTTTAATAGAACATCCTCAAGTCCTTTTGGTCTTTCAATTGTTTGTCAAAACAAGGTAGTGATTTCATGTCAACTAGTTTACCTTTTTTTTTTTAATGAAAGACCAAGATTTCATGATATAATTGCAAAAGTAATCATCCATCACATGACAATATTCAAGTGGAAGAGAAAGAGAGTGTTTGAGAGATAGAAGTGTTGTTTGGTAAATATAATCAGTTTCATGAGGAAAGCAATAAAAGAATTGACGTTCAATATATTTTAGACCCGCAAAAAATAACTCGATGAATGTTAGAGAAAGAGAGTTGTTGTTGTTCTTGCTATTGCTGAACAGATAAAAGTTTGTTCAATAGATATTTATTTTGCTCCTATTGTCTCTGCCATTTTAACAAATTTGAACAAGGATATTGTGAAGAAGAAAATTTGTATAATTTCAACAGATGTAACATCTAACAATGTATTTATTATAAAATATTTTGTTATTCTATTTTTATCAAGCATCGCCGTTAAAAACAAACTCTCCCATTTAAATATTATATCAATTCCTTTTATCACTTTAAATTTGAATTATTGTGGTAGACAACAAAAATAAAATAAAACGTTTTACATTTTAACTTTTTAATACTTGACCAACTTAAAAAATAAAAACAGGGTGCCGTTTAAAATTTTACTTGTTTTCTTATTTACATATTATCTTGATTTTTTTATAATTACTTCTCATACTTATTTCAAACTTTATTATTATTTTTTGCTTATCCAAAACAATAAAAATTTATAAGATATACTATTAGAAAAGTTAATTTCATTGTAAATGACATATAATATTAAGTGTTGTTGATGCAGCAAAGCAGCAAATAAAAGTAAATATTTTAGTTTTATTTTATCGTGTCTACAGTGATTAGTGAGAGTGAATGAATATCTGTTCAACAATTTCTGAATCTCTGAAATTAGTTTTGAATGGTTTAGAACTGTAAAATGCGAAAAATATAATATATGAATAAGTAAAAATAAAGTTTGGCGAAAAAGAAATTTTTCAGGGTTGAATTTTAACTACCACAAAAATATGTGTTTCTACAAATCAATTGTATACAATTTAAATATTCATCAATACTTTCGTATATCGCTCACAACAACGTTCATGTTTGAAGCACCGACGACTGTTCTACTGTATCATCTCACCTGCGACGTCTCTTACTTCTATACATTCCCTTTATTTCTTTTTATATTAATTAGTGCAGTTATTTTTTGGATCAAATGCAACTTCTTCTTTACTTTTTGGATGGGTATTTAGCTTTTTTTAAAACAAAACGTATGAACATACATCAATATATTCTTTGCTTATTGTTATATACTTTTATTCTAGTTTTTTGACTACTTTATAACTTTCTAAAAAATCAAGTAGCTACATTGCTTGCCAAAAAAAACAAGAATTTGGAACTTTTGCTTGGACCAATATTCAGATTATTAGTCCTTCAATTTCATAAATTTTAAAAACTTTACCTTCATTCTACGTTGTGTTGGAAGTTTTTTGTTAATATGACATAGTATTCGTTACTGTATTTATGTACACTTTACTTAATATTCATGTCATCAATACTTTTATTTAAGATTAAATGTACTATGGATGTCTTTATTTAAAAAATAAATTGATACTATATTTTTAAAAACTTTTTTTCATTATCCAATTTCACTTCTTCTTTTTTTTGAATTTCCAATCCTTTTTTAATTTTGCATATGTAAATGGTGAAATTTAATAAATAAATGGAATACGGGATGTGGACATTATGTTATATATGAAGTTAAAAAACATGATTACAAAATATGGGACACAAAAAGTTAAATGCCTATGGTATTGAAAAATTAAGTTTACTTTTTTCTCATGTGTTGTGAATCAGATGCCTTAGAACAAAATATAAGTTTGTTGTTTAATGATCAAAAAACAAATAAGGGTAGACATAAGAGGAACACGATGAACACAATGATTGGTTATTAACTGCTATTATTTCCTTTATCTTAAATCAAGATTACAAGTATACAAGAATAAAAAATAACTCTCTCACCCTAAAATAGGATTTGCAGTATGCAATGATGAGAGACTAGTATGTTATTTATAATATACATAACATACTAAACTAATGGGCTTTTATCACAAATACACATTACAAGCTAACTTTGGGTACAAGCTAACTTAATAAATTGGACATAACAAATAGGTCCAATTTGATGCTAACAATCCTAGCATCCTTCGACACTACAAGCTAGAACACGCTTCGACAACAGCATGTGAGCATTCTTCGATTGCATGCTAAACACCGTCGAACCGCCGAACCAAGATACTACCTTCGATCCAATAGAGTTCGATTCAATATCTCACAAATCTCCACCTTAGAACAAACTCTATTATCGAATAACGAACTAGTTTTCTTCATGCAGCTTTATCAACTGCATACAGTGGAAAAACTTGCAACTAGGCAATGTCTTGGTGATCATATCAGCAGTATTATAATCTGTCGAAACCTTCAGCACTTAGACTTCTCCATGCTCGATTACCCCTCTAACGAAATACAGTTTCACATCAATGTGTTTGGTTCGCTCATGATAGGCTGAATTCTTCGACATGTGTATTGCACTTTGACTATCACATTTAACAGTGATAACTTCACCTTGAATTTTCTACTCCTTAGCATAACCTTCAAGCCATAATTCTTCTTTCACAACTTTAGTTAAAGTAATGTATTCTGCTTCAGTGGTTGATAATGCAACAACCTTCTGAAGTGTTGCTTTCGAACTAATTGTTGTACCAGACAAAGTGAAAACATATCCAGAAATAGATTTTCTAGAATCCATACAACCTGCATAATCAGAGTCAACATATCCTTCGATTACTGTTTTACTATCTTCACCCAAGGCTCCACCATAAATTAAGACTTTGTTCAGAGACCCATTTATGTACCTTAGACTCCACTTCAATGCTTGCTAGTGAGCCTTTCCAAGATTCGCTATGTACCTACTTGCAAGACTTACTATATATGTTATGTCGGGTCTAGTACAAACCATAACATACATCAAAGAACCTACTACATTAGCATATGAGATGTTATTCATATAAGCTCTTTCGATCTCGGTACTGGGACACTGATCAATACTCAGGTTGAATTGAGGGTTTGTTGGAGTCACAACAGGCTTCGAATACGATATACCAAACTTTTCGAGAATCTTATGTAAATATGCCTCTTGAGATAAGCATAATTTCGACTGCTTTCTATCTCTTCGAATGTCAATCCCAAGAATCCTGGAAGTTGCTCCCAGATCCTTCATTTCGAACTCCTTATTGAGTTCAGCCTTCACCCTCGTTACCTCTTCGACATTGTTACTTGCTATGAGAATATCATCAACATAAAGCAACAAAATAACAAATGAATTACCAGGACGAAATATGAAGTAAACACAGTGGTCGAACTGAATTCTAACGAAACTTACGTGTGTCATGAATTTGTCGAATCTCCTATTCCACTATCGAGGAGATTGTTTCAGCCCATATAAATATCTATTCAACTTGCACACATAATCTTCATTTCCCTTTTCGACATACCCTTCAGGTTGCCTCATCAGGATAGTTTCATCTAGATCACCATACAAGAACGCAATATTCACATCTATTTGTTCCAATTCAAGATTTAATTGTGCCACCATGGCAAGCAACATTCGAATGGACCTATGCTTCACAATATGAGAAAACAAATCATTGAAGTCTACACCTTCTTTTTGAGTGAAACCCCTTGCAACCAACCTTTCCTTGTATCTTTTCAACGCCATTCCTTTGATTCCTTCCTTAACTTTAAAAATCCATTTATAGCTGACTAACCAAGATCCAGTAGGTTTCTTGACCAATTCCCAAGTGTTATTATCATGAAGAGACTTCATCTCATCATCCATGGCCTTCAGTCATTCAGTCTTATTTCGACTCCTCATAACTTTCTTATGGTCTCTTGGCTCTTCATCTAGAACCTCACTTGCAGAGATTAAGGCATAAGCTATAAGATCTGCATACCCAAATCTTTTAGGTGGCTTGATGACTCTTCATTTCCTATATCTTGCCAATAGATAGTCATCGGTAATTTCCTCAACTTCACCAGCATCCTCTTCTTCTTCGACTTTATCTGGGATATCCAATTCAGCATTAACATGCTCCACCTCAACAGGAATCTCTACCTGTTCCAGCTCTTCGTCAAATACTTCTGCACTTCGACCAACATCATTTGTTTTCTTGAAAGTCATTTCAGCTTCATTGAAAACAACATCTCGACTGGTGATAATCCTTATGTGACCTGACTATAGGCACCATAGTCTATAAGCTTTTACTCATTCAAGGTATCCCATGAACATGCATTTAAGAGCTCAAGGTTCGAACTTGTCTTGCCTAATGTGAGCATAGGCTACGCAGCCAAATACTCTCAGTTTGTCGAGATTTAGTGGATGTCCCGACCAAACTTCTTCAGGTGTCTTCATATCTAACACAGTCGAAGGACATTTGTTTATCAGATATGTTGTTGTCGAAACAACCTCAGCCTAAAACACCTTCTTTAACCCAACACTAGTCAACATGCATCTAACTCTCTCCAAGACGGTTCGATTAAACCTTTCAGCCAAAACATTTTGTTGTGGAGTGCCTGCAGTAGTTTTATGCCTTATAATACTAGAGGCAACACAAAATTTGTTGAATGCCTCATTGCAAAATTCAAGACCATTGTCTGTTCTCAACCTCTTGACCTTTCTACCAGTTTGATTTTCGACTAGAGTCTTCCAGCCTTTGAAATTCTCAAAAGTTTCATCCTTAGTCTTCTGAATGAATACCCATAACTTTATGGAATAGTCATTTACTATTGATAGAAAATACATTGCTCCTGAATGTGATGGACACCTTGCATGCCCCCAAAGATCAGCATGGATGTAATCCAGGGATCCATGTGTTCTTTGTTTGCCTTTGTTGAACTTCACTCTGCAAGATTTTCCAAGTACACAAGGTTTCACAAAACATAAGCTTTTCAACTTTGTCTCCACCAAGAAAATTTTGTTTCCCCAATTCAACCAGACCCCTTTCACTGACATGGCCCAATCTCATGTGCCAAATTTATGTCTTCGACAAAGGTTTCATGGATGCAACATTTGTCGAACCACTTATAACTTCAGCCTCAAGGATATATAAGCCTTGTTTCTTCACGCCTCTCAAGACTTCCCTCGATCCCTTAAAGACTCTTAGAATACTTTTCTCTCCTTGAAAAACATATCCTTTATTTTCGAATTTACCAAGAGAAATCAAATTTCTCTTCAAATCAAGTACATACCTGACTTCAGTAAACAACATTGTTGACTCATCATGGAGTTTGAATCTTACAGATCCAACACCTGCAATCTTGAAAGCTTTGTTGTTTCTCACCAATAGAGATCCACCATCTTGATCACATAATTCTTCGAACAAGTCTTTGTTTGGATTCATGTGCCAAGTTCACCCAAAATCCATAATCCACTCCTTCATCGGGTTGCTGCTCGAAACCACAAGAACATCAGATGAGTCGAAATCATCTTGAACAATAGTTGCATTGCCATTATCCTTTCCTCCATGATCTTTCAGGCGTTCAGGGCACACTTTTCTTGTGTAACCCTCCTTCTTACAATGATAGCATCGAATACCAGATGTTTCACCACTATAAAACTTCTGCTGACTTTTACCTTTCTTCTTGTCGAATTTACTATCCTTTCGCAAGAATTTTCCTTTAACGGCCAAACTTTCACCAACTGTCGAAGGCTTATGCTCCTTTCGTTTGTTCAAGTCCTTCGAATACAAGGCTGGTTTAACTTCTTCAAAGGTCAGGGACTCCCTTCCATATAGGAGAGTTTCTTTGAAGTGAGCATGTGATATGGGCAACGTGCACAACAACAACAACAACAGCAACGCTTGATCTTCATCATCGACCTTCACATCAATATTTTCAAGATCAAGAGTTAGCTTGTTAACCATATCCAACTGCTCAGCCAACACTTTATCTTCAATCATCTTGAATGAATACAAATCTTGCTTCAGGTAGAGTCGATTCACCAATGATTTGGTCATGTACAAACTTTCAAGTTTCACCCATAACCCTACCGTCGTCGTCTCCTTTGATACCTGTCGAAGAACCTTATCACCAAGGCTCAACAAAATTGCAATGTGGGTCTTCTCTATCATTATCATCTTCTCATCTGCAGTTAACACAACGTTCATGGCTGCTTCTCCGTTCAACGCTTCCAAACAACCCTGCTGAACCAGTAGGACTTTCATCTTCAAGTGCCACAGACCGAAACTGTTCACTCTGGTGAACTTTTCAATCTCATACTTTGTTGAAGGCATCTTCTCCACACTCATTGCACCAATTTGTTGTGAATCGGATGCCTTGAAACAAAATATAAACTTGTTGCTTAATAATCAAGAAACAAACAAGGGTAGAATATATGAGGAACATGATGAACACAAGGATTGGTTATTAACTGTTATTTCCTTTATCTTAAATCAAGATTATAAGTATACAAGAATAACAAATAACCCTCTCATCCTAAAATAGGATTTGCAGTATGCAATGATGAGAGACTAGTATGCTATTTATAATAAACCTAACATACTAAACTAATGGGCTTTTATCACAAATACCCATTATAAGCTAACTTAGGGTACAAGTCAACTTAACCAATTGAACATAACAAACAGGTCCAATTCGATGCTAACAATCCTAGCTTCCTTCGACACTACGAGTTAGAACACACTTCGACTACAGCTTGTAACACTTCGACAACGGCATGTAAGCAATCTTCGATTGCATGCTAAACATCGTTGAACCAAGATACTACCTTCGATCCAATAGCATTCGATCCAATATCTCACATTATAGAATAAGATCATTGTGAATTCAGACATTGATGGAGATGTTAATAAATTTGTTGAAAAAGTAAAAGAGTTTTTAGGTGATTGTTGCTTATGTGGAACATCCTATTGATAACTTTTTAGTGAAGAATGACTCTACGACTATATACAGGGTGTTGAAAAAATTATTAAATAATTGTTGCAATGGGGTGTTGAATTGAGTGTTGAAAGTGAGGTGAATTAATTGGTGTTGAAAATATTCAATATGTTGAATGAGAAAGGAGTGAGACCACATAAAATATTTTGCAAAATTTTATTGGATGTGGTGAATGTTTAAATTTTTATTTCATCTTAATTATTTGGGTGTAATTATTTTATAGTAAATCAATATTTATTTTTATTTTTTAATCAAAATTCATCATTTTTTTATCTATAAATAGAGAATTGATTCATTTGATTTGAACACCAAAAAATTGACTTTATTAAACAAAAAACATAAAAGAAAATAAGAATATGGTGGGGGTAGGGTGTTAAATTTTATTAAACAAAATTATTGTAGTGAGTAAAAGTTGAATGAATGTTAGGTGAAATATAGAGAAGATGATGTGAAGTATAAAAAGTGGGGAAAAAAAGTGTTGAATATGTAAATAATTGTACATAGTTATTGAATAAGTAAAAGACTTGGAAGTGAAAAGGATTTTCATCATTGCATACATGATTCACTCTGAGACTCATTTCGTTCATTTTTAATTGTCACTTTTTAATTTTTTTTATATATATCAAGAAAACTCATAATTGTTGTTACTTTTTAAACAATAAATATTTTTTTGTCTATAACACCCTCAACTTTTTATTGTTTTATTTGACTTTTTCTCTCTACAATAAATGACAAAGAGTAATTTTTGACAAATATATTATTACTACCTTGAAATTTGAAAGGACACTTAAAAATAAAATAATTTTTTTTCAAAAGTGTCATTTAATGGAGGGAGTAGTTCTCAAAGAGAGAAAATCTTTAAAAGTGTTGAGCTTTTGAAGGATTTGTCGGCTATTATTATTATTATTATTACTAGTACTTTAACCCCATGTGATGTATGTATTTAGATGAGATTTTACTTTAAATTTGGCGCCTAAATCTGTATTATGTTTTAATATATTAAGAATTATTATTATTATTTATTTATTTATTATTATTATTATTATTATTATTATTATTATTATTCTATAATAGTTCTAAAATGTTGCAATAGGGAAATATCAGCTAGCAAGATCACAAACAACTTGCTTCTTCAACCCACGATTGTAAAATTTGTCATCTCTACAGTGATCTAACCAAGAATCGTTTGTCTTTTAGACTTTTAAGTGCATGTTTGGATTGACTTCTACACGCCCCAAAAGCATTTATATTTCATTTCAACTTGAAAATTGACTTGTTTTCTTGTTTGAATACTTTTTCAAAATCAATTCTCCTCCTCCAAAAACAATTCTACTAGAAGCTACAATTTCTAACTTTTGAGTTTGGTAAAATCAATTCTACATTTATTATATATTATTTCTTACAATTCTTTTTAATTTTTCTTCTTTACCCTCTTTAATTTTTATTAATTACTTCTTTTGTTTTTTGTTTGTATTATAATTAATTATTACCATTTTGGTAATTATACCATTCAAAATAAATGTTGATAAAATTACCCAAACAATATTAATTGACAACTATCACTTCTATATTATTGTATCCAAACATAAACCAATTCTACTAAATTCAATTCTCTCAAAATCAATTCTACCAAATTCAATTCTGTCAAAATCAATTCTCTCAAAATCAATTCTACCAAATTCAATCCATTCAAAATCAATTATATCCACCGTGTAACACGGTGGGAAAACTGACTTGTCTATTTTGCGTTTTATCGCAAATGTTGCGGTTAGCAAGAGTCGTCACCGACTTTTCTTTTATCCAATAAAGAAAAGGTGAAAAGAACAGGAAAGACCTTTGATAGATTATGAGTACGAAAGGTAATTATGAAAAGGGAAGGTATTAGCACCCTTTCCATCCGTAGTTATCTACGGGCTCTTAATTGCTTAGCTCACTTTTGAAAATTAGCTTTCTGTGTGTGTGATTTGGAAAGTATTTTAAAAAGAATTTTGCTTTGACTTCATAATGATTCTTGTATCAGTCCTTAAGAATGTATACGAAGTGTTCGGAAATGTTTGTTTGGAAAAATGTAACTTTGTAATGATTCTCGTCGGAATGTATACAAAGTGTTTGTTTGAAAGAGAGTGTGAGGTGTGAAAATGATTTGTTTTTTATTGGAGCAAGCAATTAAAAGTCTTATTACCTACTCAGAAGGTTGTTCTTGTTATTTTCCTTCTCCTTTAGGACAACGTTATCCATACCATTAGTTGTTAGGTAGCCCTATCCGTTGGATGTGAAGGGACAGGCGTAGGGTCATCGTATGGTCATCGAAGGCAACATTGTATGGATATCTTAGCATTTCGTAGGAACGATCATCACTTATTCGTAGGCAACAACTGAGGGACGAGACCATATATTCGTAGGCAACATCATTGGTCTTCGAGGGACTATGATCTTTAAGATGATTTTATTCATAAGTGTCTTTTCTAATGGTACCCCTGCGTTCGAGGGACATGACCATGTATTCGTAAGACAATAAGAGAGGATACCCTAAGCGGGGTACAAGTGTGAAATAGTGATTCAATTCAGATATGTTATCTTTGAATTTAGAGTTATCTAACGGTTGATTTTAATCTTGCCATACAGTCCTATTAGCATACATCTAAGCAGTGTATATACAGTTTATAGGAGGTGCAGAAAGAAAAAGTGCGTAAAGTAAATCCTACGCTATTACAAGGCTTTGGGGCAGTTATAGAATAGGAGGTACAGAAAAGTAAAGTGCGAGAAATTAAATCTACGCTATAACAAAAATAACCTTGCGACCTGTACATTAATTTCTAGAATTTAAACAAGAATAAAGCATGAATAAATAAGAGAAAAAATATTTGAATGGAGACATAAGTGTTCTAAACCCTAATAAAAAGGAAAAAAATATTTTTGGTATTTTTTGAAATCGATTTTGATTAGAAAAACCTAATTCTAAGTTAATTAGCATTTAATTAAGAAAAATAATTTAAATGTGAAGAAAAATCAAATGTTTTTGTGTCAAAAATTAAATAAAGATTTTTGAAACCTAAATATAAAATCAAAACATTTTTTAGGATTTTTTATTTATGAAAAATTAATTTGTGAAAATAAATTAAATTGGTTAGAGAATTAAAGAAAAGAAGAAAAGTGCAAGAAAACAAGTGTTAAAAAATTAGAATGGCCCTGGAGAGTGTTGAGCTCGTGACCTGAGGGTCACAGGTTCAAAATTTGGCCACTAGGCCATGTGTTTGTGATGTTCATAACACGTTTTCCATTTTTTATGTATGGTACACTGCAAAAATCAGAAAATATGAGAAAAAGTGACGAAAGGGAGGTTCGAACCCACGGCTTGATAGAGTGAGAGGACTAGCACGCGCATGGTTAACCATTGGGGTGGTGATACATCCAGAAAATTAATTAAAATCAAAGCGTGCCAAGGTGGGTCCCAAGGTTTTGAACGAACCAATGATTCTCTGCCACACCTGCCTTGATTTTGTCTTCGTCGGTCAACCACCTTAGGACGGTTGTTCTAGTTACCATCTCTAGCCACTCAAACATCTAAACTTGCAAAATCAAAGAAAAAAACAAAAGGGAACAACCCAGATCGACATAAAATCGTCCCGTGAACCCGAATCTGGGGTTGTTTTGGCCTGAATCATCCTATAAATAGGAATACGAAATCTTAGAAGCTTCGTGCCCTAGCCATGGTGTTTCTCTATTGCTGCATCAAACCTTAAAACTAATGCATCAAATCGATTCAAAACAATATAACAAACATGAATGAATGCAGAAACGCAACTTATATCGTGTAGATCGAAGGTTAGAAATTAAACACTTTACCAAAACCAGTGCAACTTGGTTGGCACGTTCTAGGATGCTTCAGGCTTGTGTGAGAGTATGGAACGATTCCTGGGAACTTCAGGAGTGTGATGGAATGGTTGAAATTGATTGAAACAGGCTCGAGGATTGCTTTTGATATTGCCCTAAAACTTTGAATATTTTGAAAGCTTAGGATTTGTGTAAGAGAGCAGCAATCTGTGTCTGAAGCATATGGCCATGATCTTGTACTTATAAGGAGTGCATTAGGTCAAGAATTTGTGAGGAAATATATGGAATTCAATGGAAAAATTTTGATTGGAAATTTGAATCAAATATTTCTTTTTCTTGCTCAATCTTCTTCTAATGCTTCCGCGTTTCTTGCCAGCTTATTTGGACTTCCTTGGTCCTCAATACATACAAAAACAAGCCCAACACGCCATGTATCTTATATTGCATTTTATTTTATTTAAAATTGAATTTAAATGATTTAATTCAAAAATAAATTAAATAAATGAAAGTAAGACGTTTAATTGAACTTAGAGGTCATGGGCCACGTTAGGAATAAGTTCAAATCATAAAAAACCAAGGCCTATTTGGAAAATTTTCAAGTTTGATCAACATTTTCTTCATGCACTTCTTCAAACTTTCCAATTTTACTCAAGTCATCACTTGCTCAATTTTTATCATTTGAGAGTGTTCTTGGACTTTTTAGAAATCTTAAAATGTCCTTTAAATTCTACTTTTGGTTTCATCTTTATTGAAGCTTCCATGTTCATGTACACTTATTTGGAAAAAGATGACTTTTTGTTGACTTTTAGAAGGACCTATAATGTATTGGCTCATATCTCTCAAATGAAGCATTTTTGGGCAAAGCTTGTGAGACACAAAGTTGTAGATAATTGAATTCCCTTCAAAATGAGCTTTGGTGGAATTTTTTTTATTAAGTATGTGAAAGTTATGCTTGGTCAAAGTTCTGTTGACTTTTTATCAAAAAACCTAATTTAGAAACTTTGACTTTTGATCAATTCTTTGAATTTTCTTGATGAATCATGATCAAACCTTGACCAAGTGATAAATGTGACTTCAAAATATTGATGTTGATCAAAAATGATGAATTTTGACTGTATGTTGACCACAATTGACTTTTTTGTCCAATACAACTGATTTTCAGTCATCTGAGTAATTGACTGAGCAAACTTGAACTGTGAGACTTGAAACTTGACATGGTGATGCCTTGAGACATGTGAGGAGGCATGATGCTCACTTGAGGAAATAAAAACCATTTTTGAATTGAGAGAATCAAAACCCTAGTAGTGGGTTGATTGCTTAAGAGAGGGTTCATCTGGTCAACCCTTGAGGAACTCTGGAGTATGGAGATGTGTATTGACTTGAAAAATAAGAGAGCAAATTTTGGGGTATAACACACCACCAATGCAAACAGACCCTCAGAAATTGTTTCTCCAACTATATTGAAAATCAAACCTCTAGTTGCTTTATAATAATTTGACAAGGTATTATAATCAACGTTGTACTCTTTAATGAAAATGGGAAACTTTTGATAATGTTATATGAGGCTTCTGGTTCTTTTAAGGTGACTTTCTCAATATCGTGTAAATGTTTAATACTAGTTCTACAAGTAAGCTTGCACTACAATCTTATGATATAAGTAATATTTGATCTAGTACAATCAGTGGCATACTTGAGCCTACGAAAAATGTTTTCATATTTAGATTGTCTGATGATAACAGTATTGTTCTTGAAGATTTTAACATTTGGATCATATAGGGTGTAAGAAAGTTTACAGCCAAAGTGTTTATATTTGTTTATGGTATTTTTAATATAGTGATATTTATCCAAATAAATTCATTTATATGACCTAGCAATCTTAATACCAAGGATTGCACTCGCTTCTCAAAGGTATTTCATATCAAAATGCACAACAACAATTTCAAATTTTTTACGACATGAATGTTTGAATAAAATATGTGCAAACCATTTACATAGAAATATATGATAGAGCAAATGTCTTTTCAGATTTATAGTAAATGCATTTGTCACTTTCATTGAATTTAAACATACTCAATATAATCAAATTGTCAAACTTTTCATGTCATTTTTTAGACTCTTGTTTAAGGCCATACAATGAATTATCTAAATTAAAATTTGGAAGATTTTCCCATCAATCACAAATCTTCAGGTTAATTAGTTAAAATTTCTTCTTCCGAATCACCGTTAAAAAAATAGTTTTGACTTCCATTTGGTCTACATCTAAGTTATAAATAGCAGCAAGTGATATGAGTATCTTAATGGATGATGTTCTTGTAAATTTTACTTGTCCCATCTTAAGCCCGTCCTTTTTTAGTTAGGGGTGGCAAAATGGGCCCCCAGCCCCATCCCGCTAAAAAAAGCGTGGGGCGAACATGTCCGCCAAGTGGAAATGGGTATAAAATTCTAACTCGCCCCGTTAAGGTGGCAGGCTGACAGGCAGCGAGCTTGCCCGCTAACTTTTTTATTTATTTATTTTACTTTTTTTAATATAATAAAAGGCTTTTTTTATATTTCAATTAGATTTTTCACTTATTTTTCAGAATAATTTTTTATAATGCATCTTCTTAACAAAATTTACTTAAAAAACTATTGCATATATTCACAAATAAATATATAAATAAAACCATCAAGAAATAGACGCACTAGACTTAACTAAAAAAGGACGGGATTAAGATGGGACAAGTAAAACCAATAGGCACGACAGGCTTTGACGAACAGAGGGTTTTTGCGGGCCGGTCTTTGGCTAGGACAGTCTTTAGTGGGGCAGGCTTTGATGGGTGGCGGGTCCAAAATCCAAACCCAACCCGCCATTATATGGTGTGTGCGCGGGTCGAGTCGGATGGCAACGACTCATTTTGCCACCCCTACTTGTAATGCATCAAAAGGTGTCAAAGAAATATATAATCTCTCTTTGTATAAAACTTTTGACTACCAGGAAAGCCTTGTATTTCTCAATGCTTCCTGTCGCACCCCAAAATTTACCCTCCTAAGCTCAGGGTTTTAACTTCCGGAAACGACTTGTGAGTTTGTGTTTATAAGGAGTGATCATGAGACATCCCTTCTTCAAGGAATACACTCTTTTGAAAGTGCACAAGATCAATACTTTATTCCCTTGTATTTCTCATAAGATCATTGCATCACTAAGCTTCGAGCAGATGATCGTGCGTGTACTCCTAAAGTCAAAATTGGGATTTTATCAAAAAAGAAATCATTTGTTCAAGAAATAATCAATTAGGGTTTGAGTCTCCACTTACCTAAAATGATCTATCTTAATCAATCATCAACATTTGATCTTCAAAATTCTAACTTTTCTCATGATCTACCTTGAATCGACCAATTAGGGTTTTGATCGAAGATAGTGAATCATTGACTTTCTGCTCAATGGATGACCTATTTGCTTGAATATTGGTCTTAACATCTTCAATACAACATCTTAACCTAATTTCTTGGTTCAAAACATTGTAAAAAATCCATGTTTCTTCATCAGACAAATTCTGAACCATCTGATGAAAATTCATCTGCTCAAAAAGTCAAACTTTGACTTTTGGTCAACTTTTTCAAATCCAAATTTTTTCAATCATAAAAACATTTCAAATAATCCATCATGATCATAAAAAATCAAGAAATATGAAAAAGTCAACAAAAAGTCAAGATTTGAATTTTTTCTAACACTTAGAAATTTTTTCAAGTGTTAAGAAACATGGTTTTTCCTCACTTTCATGGCCATTTTTCACCTAGATCCATTTTGATTCAAGAAAAACCCAAAACATGAAAGTTGTAGGTCTTGTTACAAGCTTTCTAAAAAGTCCAATAACTTGCAAAAATACTTTTTCTAGCTAGGGTTTTGATTTTGAAACATAGAGCTCCAAAACCATGAATTTCCAAAATCATGCATCAAAGTTACAAGTTATTTTGTAACTTTCTCCCTTCTAGAAGCCTTGTCACTAAACAAGATAGGATTTTAGAGGGAAAAATATGATGGAAATTGCTAGGAAAGGATAAAAACACTTGAGTTTTTTTAGTAATGATTAAAAAGATTTCATTTGCATTTAATGAAGGAATATTCTTTCTTAAGCCTTAAGCTTCCAAGTAGCTCTTCTAATCTTATTTTTCCTTGCCATTTTCAAAATCCTTTGCCTATAAATAGAGGTTTCTACTTCATTCAAAAACACACCAAAACAATTCCAAACTTGTTTTCTCATTTTTCTTTCTTATTTTGCAAGTTTTCTAAGTTTTCAAAGAGGTTAGAATCCCAAATTGCAATTCTTGCAAGTTCCAACCAATGGTGTCATTCTAACATGTTCTAAATATCATTTAGAAATTATTTGGAACTTCAAACCCTCAAAAAACAAGCCAAAATCAGTTTGCTCCATAAATCATTTCCAAAACTCATAAAATGCAAATTTGAGCCATAACTTCCAAACTCTTAATTCACTTGTGCTTGTTATAATTTTTCACTTCAAACACCTTCTATACATCATATAGAAGTAATCCAAATCATCATTCCATCACTGTAAACATAGAATCATGAAAATCGATTCTCACTTCAAGTAACTGAAATTGGACTTGGTCAGAATAATCCAGACCATTTCAAACCAAGGTAAGCATACTAATACCTATTTTATGATTATGTAAAAAATCCAAAAAATATTTTCTTTTTTTATTATATTTTTATTAAGTCAAAAATGAGACATTTTAAGTATTCTTAATACTTTTCAAAAGATGTTTTCTTTCCACTTTTCAAACTTAAATCTTTTTTTTTCAAAACTTCTTGTGAATACCCTTCACTTTTCAAAACCATTTTCAAAACCTCCTAAAAAACACTTTCATAATTAAATTTCTAAACCTCGATCAAATGTCGAGTGCATTTTCAAAACTCTTTCACAATAAAAACCCAAGTATTTAAATCGTTGGTTGCTAGACTAATTGTTTAAATACTTGTGCAAAATGGACTCCTAGTCTTTAAATCGTTGGATGCTAGTCCAGTTGTTTAAAGGCTCTTAACAATGTGAAACTCGTTTCACTTTACTCTTTCATAAGAAAAAACTTTGGGATAATAGACGACTCGTTGAGCATTGAGCTCCTCTTGTTTCTAGTATTTGAATCATAGGATGCTAGTCCTATTGTTCGGTACTTTTCACCCACCTTAAAATCAATCCAATTCACTCAACTCTTTTATCGCTCATATGCGATTATCAAACTCTTTTCTTACAAAGAGTGTGCAATAGCCATTTCAAACACGAACAAGGACTTAAGCTTTTCAAACAAACAAAACAAGTCCAAGTTCAAGCATTTGAAATGTCTAAAGCACGATTTTTCTTATAAAATCAATACAACCAATTTAAAACCTTTTCAAGAGGAACTACAGAGTTTTGACTTTCCCATTGCACGAGGGAATATGTAGGCACACGGTTCTGAAACTGTGCCAAACTCAAAATAATAATAAACAATTCTTTTTTCTTTTAGCATCCATAACTTAGCAATACACACACAAACGCGTAGAATTAAATGGGTCCCATCGAGTACGATGGATGTAAGGGGTGATAATACCTTCCTAAGCTCCGATCCCACTTTTTGGTCACGCAGACCGCCTTATCCGCTTCTTTGGGGTTTTATCTATATTTTCCCGTTCCTTTTGGAAGAAATAAAATTAGGTGGCGATTTCACTATTTTTGAGAATTAAAAGATTTTTGAAAATCGAGTTGCTTCAGTTGGCGACTTCACTGGGGAATATTTTGAAGCGAGTTAACCCTAATTTAGTTCTTCGCTTGTGTGTTTATTTTTTGGCTTTGATATTTATATTATCCTGTTGATATATTTTAATATTGGGGCATTTATTGGTTATGGTTCATAGATAAAGCCCAATACCCAGGCTTCTAGGAAACATAAGTTTAGAGTGGTTGAGTAGCTTAGGTCCATTGGACATCCGTGTTCCTTGGATCGACGTGAAGACCACAACTTAGAGTTGGTCGTTTTAAGGGGAATGTTGCACCGTATGCTAGTGTGGGACAGCAATTTCTAGACGAATGGCCTACAACTCTAAGTATTAGGATGTCCAAAACTGAGACCAACCGCTCAAAGGATTTTTGAGTATCCCTTTAAGAGCCGTTTCTTGGAGTATACTTTTGAAAATACTATCGTCATGACGATAATATTTTTAAAAGGGGATCTGAGTCTCCGAGAAACATTTAGCAAAAAAACACTAGAACCAACCTTGTTTGGGGAATTGTGGGTAAACGTCGAAACCATGTCCGACCGTCCTTTTAAACCCTTATCCGTCTAACTTTACATGTGGTTTTGCGCATAACATCAATATGTATCGCATCACATTGCATTCTTACATGCATTACCATCACATTGCATTCTTACATGCATCACCATCATATGGCATTCTTACATGTATTACTGTCATGTTGCATTCTTACATGCATTACCATTATATTACATTACATTCTTTAATGCATGCATTTCATCTTCATCAGAAACTCATTTCATCTCTTCTGTCAAGAAAATATCAAACTGTCTACTCGGCGCACGCTCAGAACTCCAAGGATGTCTCAGAAGGCTATAGACGAGCTTCAACGTGGTCAGGAACTGTTGAAGGAAGAAGTTAAGCACTTGAAAAGTCAGATGAGTCTGGTCATGGATCTCTTGCAAGTTGTGCTGAAAAGAGAATGCCACACCACACCAATCTCCGCAAGTTTGGTTGCTGCTCTATCATCTGATGTCTCCACGAGTCAAGGACATCCACACGTAGCGAACTCTCCTTCGAAATTCTCCCTCGAGTATCATCCTCGGCCTTCACCTTCAAGATTCCTCGACAACAAGAATTGCTTACTCCCAATCAAGAAGAAGGATCCAAATCAGCATATTAACTCGCATTACCGCCGATATGCTCAACAGGATATTCAGCCAATCCCGATATCATATTCTCAACTATTGCCTTACTTGATTCAGAGCGGTGTTGTGATACCAAGGGAATTGAAGCCAGTACCAGGGGTTGCTAAAGCGTGGTTTGATGAGAGTGTCAGATGTGCTTTTCATGCTGACTCTGCAGGACATGAAACTGAGTTTTGTTTCGCCTTCAAATGCATAGTTCAAGAGCTAATTGATGATAAGATTTTGTTTTTTAAACAGAATGGATCGAGCTTAGACATTTTTCTTGCAAGGTCTAATCATAGCAATTTTGAGAAACTTCCAAAACTCATTGGGACAATTGCTTGCCAAGAGGGAGTTAAGACTTTGATGAATAGTGATGAAGTAGACCAAATGGTCACTTCAGAAAAGGTGGTAACCTTCAGCAAAGATATCTCAAGTTCTAGCAAAGGGAAGTCGGTTGCAACACTAACTCATTATCCTCCATTACCATCTTTCAAATCTTTGCATCAACAACTTTTGTCTGATCTTCCTCAACTTAGTCGAACTCTCAAAATCAAACTGTGCCTCGGAATAATCTGGAAAGAAGGGAGGCTCCTCTTGATCCAATTCCAGTGACTTACAGTCAACTTCTGCCATATCTGGTTCAAAATTCATTGGTGGTTCCCAAGTTTCTTAACCCACCAAAGTTATTCCCGCTTGGTTATAATCATAACACGCGATGTGGATACCATGATGGAACAGTAGGCCACTCAACAGAGGATTGCAATCCTTACAAAGCCAAAGTTCAACAGTTGATTGACCAGAAATACTTGACTCTTCAAGGCGGGAATCTGTTTGTGAATGGCACCCCTGTACTCAAGTGAACACCAAGACTACTGAAAGTCATCTAAATCAACAAGTCAAGGCGGAGCTCAAGTCTCCTCAACAACGACAGTCTTTTATTTCTTTACTGCATTTTCATGTGTATCTTGTTTAATTGTTTAAACTTTGTTTGCATGTAGAAACTTGTTTGTTTTTATCTTAATGCAATGAATATGTTTGTCTTGAAGTAATTCATTCGTTGTCACTCAATCCATTCGTTATCACTCTTTAATTGATTGACGAGCATTTTGATACCAACGTTACCGAATCTTTCGCCTAGGCAAAGATCGGAGGGAGGATGACGATGATTAAAAATGTCAGGTCTCTAGTCGTGTGCTTTCGAGTAAGAACCCTGCTAATGATATACAGGCCTTGTTTCAAATCCCCAAACACCGGAGTTATAAGGGAGATAGACCTTCGTTAACCCCTTTGAGCCTTAAAGTAGGAATTTCTTTTCTTTTCGAAAAAAACCTTCATTTTAACCTGTGGACGGGTAGTGTTCACTTAATCTGATCGAGTGTTCAGAACTCATCAAGAGAGTGTGCATTTAAGGATACAACAATGGTTATCCTTCAAAAGGTTGAGAAAGGTCAAAACCACAATAGTCGACCTCCATCTATCAATAGTGTGCATCAAAGGAGAATGATACCATGTTGGGTATCTCTCGCACATCAGAAAGGTCAACAGATGACGACACCATAACAGTTACCCCTCATCTACCTAAGGACTCAGACAGTCACCATCACTTTTAACAAATCAATGATTGTGTAAAGATCCACGACTTGTTCAAAAAAAAAAGGAGATGAATAGAAAAAGACAAAAATCCCGCTAAGTCGGAACTTAGTAATAAGTCGCTTAGGCAAAAGTCAGGAAAAGGAAAAGAAAATAAAATCTTGAAATGCATTGTCAAAAAAAAGAACAAGTTGTGTGGTCAAATACCAAAAGACAAGGTGGGTGTCTGTTGTGTCCAAGAAACCCTATATTGGTTCCTCAACCATCGTAAACTCCTCTCGAGAGATGAGAGCTCGTATCAAGATAGTTGAGCTTAGGACTGAAGGACATCATGGAGAATGGGCGGGCACCAAATATTTTGAGCCTAGCGCAGAATTACCAACTTTTGAGTCTCCCAGCGCAGAATTCTTCCAGAAGTTCCAACTTCTGGATGGCCCCAGACGTGAAGCCCCCAGAAGCTCCAGCTTTTGGACGCCCCAGATCTAGAGTCTTCAGAAGCTCCAGCTTCTGGACCATCTCCAGTCCCAGAAACCCTAGAACCTCCAGCAGGCGTCCGACTGAAATCCCAGTGCCTACTGGATGCCTCCAGCAAAGGAACTCCCGAAGCTCCGACACGGGTGGCTTCGAAGCTCTCCAACGTTTTGTTATTTTTCATATTTCCTTATTTTACTTATTTTTATTAATTAATTTAATTAGTAATTAGGTTAATTAATTTATGATTAATTAGATAAATTTCACTAATATTTAAATTAATTAATTAATTTAGGATTAATATTTACTAATATTTTCTTTTTTAATTAAAATGCATTATACATTTCTTTAAAACAATAAAACAACCAATTCGTTATTTCACCCTTATTAACATCATCAGAATATAATTCAGAAATACAATCACACATATCATTATGCATACAGCAACAATCAATCCAATTATAACACTGGAAGCCATCCTAACATGTTATAATTACATATGCAATGCAGACTTAAATGCATGTGGTACCAATCGTGAACCAAGTCCACACCCTGTTCCGCTTACACCTCAGAAAACAGCGTCAATCAATGATTCGCCCATACATCACTGGGTCAAGAATCTAGCCTCACCACCTCTGTTCATTAGGTACGGTTATTGGCCTTGCAAGTTCAATTCCGCACAATGGGAATGAACCATTACCAAAATGCTCATGCACATTAGAAGCATGCAACAATTCAAACATGGAATAGAATCATAGAACATCATTCCAATTATAATCAATAACAACAACATCATATGGTAACAGAATTCATGAACATCTAATGTTAATCATAATTCATGGAATTAACATGCTGCATATTTATTCAACAAATAATTCACAACGAGTTCTTATTACAGAAGCCAGATTAATTCTTCCAGATCTCAATTATTGGTGTTGGAATTATTTTTATTAGATAGTACTCGTTCTAAGCTTTCCAACGATACCAACTATGCCTTAATCGGAGCTACGGTCAAAAAGATATGATCGAAATCGTTTTCAGAAAATTCTTCTCATTCCTGTCCAGCTTAGGTCGATCCATAAGCTCATGTGTCAATATATGGACTGCTTGTGTCGACACATAGAACGTATGCATCGATGCATACAGTTAAAAATTCTATATTTTTAAAAATCACTTTAGTATGTATCGATGCATAAGTCTATGCATCAATACATAGACTGCATGTGTCGACACATGCTTCGTATGCACCGATGCATACAAGTAAAATTCTGCATTTTTCAAAAACTGTTCAGTATGCATCGATTCATACGCATCATGTGTTGATGCATAACTCTGTTTCTTTGGCCTATGGGTCGATGCATGGCTCTATGAGTCGATGCATAGCTTTCCAACGCTTCTGGTTTTCAAATCCTCTTCTGCTTGCATCGATACATAAGGCTATGTGTCGATCCATACTGTTGTTTTTCATCAAAAACTCAGTTTTCTCCACTGTTACGAATTCCCATTAATTCCAATCATCATCAAACTTCATATTATCACCAAGACAAAATTAATTCATGAAATTTCACATACTTTTGATCACAGAAACATGTTTCCTAATTAACCTAGAATCATTCCACATCAATTTAATCGTTCTTAACAACTCCAATTATGGTTTTAGTCGGATTATAACGGTAGGGCACAACCTAGAATCATAATTCGAGATTCCTAACGGATTGAATTATTCTATCGATCATCGAAACCAATAAGGCATAATAATCAGATCAATCCCCCCTTACCTCGCGGTGAATCTTCGAATTCTCGGCGTTTGGCTTTTTCCTCTCTTTTCTCTTCTCTTCTCCAATCTTACGTAGTATGAAATCCTAATTCCTTTTCTCACACTTTTTCCTTTTATTCCTTTATTTATTCCTTTTTATTTGCCAAATAATAGAAATAAATTAGTAAGGATTTAGTAGAGGTTTTTACTCCACACACCTCCAATTCAACCTTACACCCCCAACCTTCCTTTATTTAAATTGAATAATTAACAATCCATTTAATTCAAAAATACTAATAATTAAACCTTTAATTAAATTAATAATTAAATTTCTAATTATTTAATAATTGAATTAATTTGGGGTGTCACAGGTCTCAGATTCATTTAGTGGAATCGTTGGTTCAAACAGGGACCTGAAACCGTGAATAAATTAGTAATATACCTCTGATATCTAAAAACTTGGTACCATATGCACATAGATAAAAGAGTTGGTGCATTTAGTATTGCATATAACATGAATTGGAATTGGAATTGTGATTGTGATTTTGTTATGGTGGTAATGATATATCGATCTTAATTCAGTTTATCACTCTACTGTTAATTCTCACTGTAACACCACAGTTTTTAGCTATTATATTATTTGCTTATTCTGATTTTTGTGTATGTCTTTAATTATTGGGTAATATTAATTAAATAAATATGAGTGATGAGGGTATGTGACCTAGAGGTAGGAGTAGAGTAATTAAAGATTAGTAGAGTTTGATTAAAACTATTAGAGTTTATTTTAATAATTAAAATAATAGTATTTATTAGATTTATTGGATTTAATGAGAAAATAGAGGTAGTTGGTAGAATATTTGATTATTAAATTGAATATTAAAATAAAATAAAAATTTAAGGAAAATGACAAAATATGGATTTTGGGAGTAAGTGAGGATAAAGTAGATAAAGTCAAATTAGGTATTTTATTATTATTATTATTATTATTATTATTATTATTATTATTATTATTATTATTATTATTATAAGGTCACTAGTTTTTCCTTAGGCTTGTCAATCTCACAAGTTGGCTTTCGTTTCAGCTTGTAATCCCACTTCATATCAATTGACTTCTTGTTAGCTCTTTCGACACGTCTCCAAGTCTTTTTCTTTTCGATTGCCTTAAGTTCTTCTTTCATGGCTTCAAACTAATTTGAATCATTCATGACTTGATCCAAATTAATTGGTTCTACTTCAACAATCATCATTGCTTCTTCTATTAAGTCACCATCTGCATCAAATGCTTGATATGGAAATCTCTCATATCGAGCTAGCCTTGTCGACTCAGTTCTCGTTCTCATTGATCTTCTCACGTTATGCTCAGGTAGTTCTTCATTTCGATTGGTTGTGACTTCACTTTGTCGTCCTTCTTTTTCAAGCATAGTTGGGATTTTCTCTTCCATATGTCGACCCGATGATAAGTGTCAAAATATCGATATTTTTCTTAGTAGTTTTGCGACACTTATTGGTTATTTTGTTAATATTCTATGAATGAAACCCCACTCTGTATGTGTATATGTATATATTCAGTATAATTGTGTTTTTGTGTGATTAATGCATCGTTTAATAGTTTTCCATTCATTTTGTAGGTATTTGAGCATGGTTGGAGTATTGAGTAATAAAAGTTCAGAGATGCAATTTTTTGAACAAGAAATTAATAAGGAAAAGAAAGAGATGCATGGTTGTAGGTATTTGAGCATGGTTGAAGTCTTTTGTGGTGTATTGTGATGCATCATTGATGGGATTAAGTGGTGTGTTGATGCAAGATAAGCAGGTTGTGGCTTATACTTCAAGACAATTGAAGGTTCATGAAAGGAATTATCCGACTCATGATTTAGAGTTGGCAGCTGTTGTGTTTGTTTTGAAATTATGGAGGCATTACTTGTATGGTTCTCGATTTGAGGTATTCAGCGATCACAAGAGTCTGAAGTATCTCTTTGATCAGAAAGAGCTCAACGTGAGACAGAGGAGGTGGTTAGAATTTCTAAAGGATTATGATTTCGGTTTGAATTACCATCCTGGTAAGGCAAACGTTATTGCGGATGCTTTGAGTAGGAAGTCCTTGCATATGTCTATGTTAATGGTTCGTGAATTGGAGTTAGTTGAATAATTCAGAGATTTGAGCTTGGTGTGTAAGACTACTTCTAATAGTGTGAAATTGGGAATGTTGAAGCTAACTAGTGGTATTCTGGAAGAAATTCGAAATGGACAGAAATCTGATGTTGGTTTAGGTTATAAATTGACATTGATCAACCAAGGTCAAGGAGGTGGGTTCTGACTTGATGAGAATGGCGTTATGAGATTTGGTGATAGGGTGTGTGTTCCGGATGTTGCCGAGATTAGAAAGTGTATTTTGGAAGAAGGACATCGTAGTGGGTTGAGTATCCATCCTGGTGCTACTAAAATGTAGCATGGCTTGAAGAAGTTATTTTGGTGGCCTGGAATGAAAAAGGAAATTGTCGAGTTTGTGTACGCGTGTTTGGTTTGTCAGAAATCAAAAATTGAACATCAGAAATCGTCGGGATCGATGGAACCGTTGTTTGTTCCAAAGTGGAAATGGGAAGGCATCTCTATGGATTTTGTGTCTGGTTTGCCACGGACGGCGAAGAATTGCGATTCTATTTGGGTTATTGTTGACCGATTGACAAAATCTGCTCACTTTATTCCGATAAGAATGGATTATCCGATGGAGAGGTTGGCAGAATTGTATGTCGAGAACATCGTAAGTTTGCACGGTATTCCTTCTAGCATTGTGTCGGATAGAGATCTGAGGTTTACATTTAAGTTCTGGACGGGATTGCAGGAAGCTTTGGGTACTAAGTTGCGATTGAGTTCTGCTTATCATCCACAGACAGACGGAGAGGACGATTCAGTAGTTAGAGGATTTGTTAAGAGCTTGTGTGTTGGAAAAAGGTGGAGCTTGGGATAGTTATCTACCGTTGATTGAGTTTACCTACAACAATAGCTTTCATTCGAGTATTGGTATGGCTCCGTTTGAGGCATTGTATGGTAGGAGGTGTCGGACACCGTTGTGTTGGTATGAATCTGGAGAAAGTGCTGTGATTGGACCTGCAATTGTCCAATAGACTTCAGAAAAGATTAAAATGATTCAAGAGAAGATGAGGGCTTCTTAGAGTCGTCAGAAGAGTTATCACGATGAGAGGAGGAAAGATCTTGAGTTTAGCAAAGGAGAACATGTGTTTATGCGAGTTACTCTGATGATTGGTATTGGTCGAGCCTTGAAGTCAAAAAAGTTGACTCCACGCTTTATTGGTCCATTTCAGATCACCAAGAGAGTTGGGAAGGTGGCGTATCAGATCGCTTTACCGCCGTCACTTGCAAATTTGCATGATATTTTCCATGTATCTCAGCTGAGGAAGTACATTGCAGATCCGTCTCATGAGATTCAGGTAGATGATATACAGGTACGAGAGAATTTGACTGTTGAAGCATTGCCTGCGAGAATTGAGGATTGGAAGTTGAAACAGTTGTGAGGTAAGGAAATAACGTTGGTGAGAGTAGCTTGGGAAGGACCAGCAGATGGAAATGTCACTTGGGAGATGGAGAGTCAGATGAAGGACTCGTATCCCGAACTTTTCGTAAGGTATGTTTTCGAGGACGAAAACTCTTTTAGTAGGGGAGAGTTGTGACACCCCAAATAATTCGATTATTAAATAATTAGAATTTTTAATTATTAATTTAATTAGAAATTTAATTATTGGTATTTTTGGATTACTGGAATTAATTTAATTATAATGGAAGTGGAATTGTTGGTGGTGTGAAGTGTAAAGTGAGGGTGTGAGGAGTAAAAGGCTTTACTCACACTATTTATTTTATTTTATTATTTTAGAATAATAAAAGGAATAAAAGAAGGAAAAGAGGAAAAAGAGTCTCATTTGGGAAATATTCATTGTACGTGCATTTGAGAAGAGGAAAAGGAAGGAGGAAAAGCCAAAAGTGTCAGAATTCGAAGAACCCACAAGGTAAGGGGTGATTTCGATTACTTAATACGTATTATCGATTTTGAATTCAATAGTATTGATCGTAGTATGTTAAGAATCTCAATCTAGAAATTCTAGGTTTCCGTAGAAATATCCCAATTTGTGTCGGATTGTGTAGAATCTAGTGGTTTGTATGTTATAGGGTCAAATGGAATGAATAAAATATGTTATATTGCATGTTAATGATGTTGGTGGAATGATTCTACTACATGGGAACATATGGGTACGATTGGAAAGAGTAGGAAATAGTTTTGGAAACTTGTTGCTGTCAAACTGGAGTTTTTGGCTCTGTGAGTCGTGGGAACCGGTTCCCCAGTGGGAGAACCCGGGTTCCAGTGTGTAAATTTGAAAAACTGGGCATTTTTGAACTTAGGAACCGGTTACTCCTGGGGAGGAACCAGGTTCCACGTTAAATTTTTCCAAAGAAAAATGATTTTTCTCTGGTAACCGGTTTCCTGCCTGGAGGAACCGGGTTCCCCATACATTTTTCCCGGGGGCGTGTTTTTCAACTTTGTGGGAACCGGTTACTCCCTGGGAGAAACCGGGTTCCACTGTTAATTTTTTGAAAAATTCCAAACTTTAAAAATTCATAACTTTCAAACCGTAAGTCCGTTTTGAGCGCCGTTTTAGATGTTGTTTCTTATATTTAATGCTCAATTTTATAAAATGAAGGGATTTCCTGTAAATTGAAATTATTTTGAAAATGTGTCGAATTTCGAATTAAGCGGTTATTATTTGATACATACTGGGTGTATGTGTAGTATTGTACCTATGGTATTTGGTTGTATCAGAATTTTGTGAATGGAATGCATGTTTATACTGCTGATTGTGTGCATAATCGTTGAGGACATCATGTTTTGGTTTTGGATTCAGTTTATGATAATTTGGTGTATTCATAGATTGATTGAATGTTGCATGCTGGTGTTGTGGGTGCATATGCATTCTGGTGAAGTTAATTCCTATTATGTGGAATTTGACTTGTATTGCCAATAACCGTATCTGGGTGATGATGGGTGGTTAGGCTAGATTCGTGTCCGGGTGATTGTGGACGAATCGATGATGACTGTATCCGGGTGATGATGGATCAGTGTGTGTGACTTGGTCACGTGTTGGTACCACATGCATTGCGTCTGCATTTGTGTTTTGCATAGAATTGTAACATGTTACGATGTCTTCCAGTGTTACAATTCTCTGGTTGTTATTGTTGTGCATAATGAATTGTATGGTTGTAACTGTGTGTTGAAATCTGAATTATGCTGGAATGGGTGAATTAATATACTTGTGACATATGTTGATTGAAGAACTTATAATGCATGTTAATTATGAGTAATCTCACCCTTACTTTAATGATTTCAGATTAAAGTTAGCAGCTCAGGAGTTGGTGAGGATGGCTTTAGAGCTATGTTATGTTGTGTCCGCGAGTCAGTGTCATGCTCTGATAGGTTGTAACACTGGGGGAAACGTTTGGATGATTGAGTTTTGTGTTTTACTCCATTGTTTAATTTATGTTGGGAATACTTACGAGTTAAAGTTATTCCGGTTTTTGTGATACTTTCCGTTGTGTAGGACGTGATATTGATTTGAATATTCTATTCCAATAATTTCCTTCAGTTAAGCATGATTACTGTTAAGGTTTGAGAGAATTGTATCGTGTTTTGAATTGTGACATCCCTTGATTACGTGTTAACTCTGATATAATTGATATAATCGCGGGGTCTTTTAGAAGGGGTGTTACAATAGTGGTATCAGAGCATAGTCAGTCGTGTCTTAGTGTCGTTATCCCTTTTGTATGCGACTAGTGCAAGGTAATACTGTCGATACTTGTGTGCTGACGAGATTGTTTTGTAATGTTACGAAACAATGGTGGAAGAGGTAATGGAAGAGATGATGCTTTATTCTTTGCCCTGGGAATGTTGGTGGTGTGCTCGGAGGAATCACCCGGTATTGGTGCCGATGCACAATTGGGGAGTTTTCAGAGGAATAATCCTCCATTGTTCAAGGGCGCACATGATCCCGAAGGTGCTCAAAAGTGGTTGAAGGAGATCGATAGTATCTTCAGAGTAATTGATTATGCTGAGGAGCTGAAGGTGAGGTATGGTACTCACATGATAGCAGAGGAAGCTGATGACTGGTGGGTTGCTACCAGGACGGAAATGGAACAAGATGGTATTGCACTGAATTGGACTGTGTTCAGAAGGGCATTTCTGAGGAGGTATTTTCCGGAAGACATTCGGGGTAAGAAGGAGATTGAGTTTCTGGAGCTCAAGCAGGGCAACAAGACTGTAAGTGAGTATGCTTCGAAGTTTACTGAGTTGGCGAAGTATTATGCTCATTACACTAACAATGCAGATGGAGAATTTTCCAAATGTATCAAGTTTGAGAATGGTCTTCGTGATGAGATCAAGCAGGGTATCAGGTATTAGCGTATCCGAAGGTTTTCTGATTTGGTAGACTGTAGTAGGATTTTAGAGGAAGATCTTGCTAGTACGAAGTCGAATGCTCGAGGGTATGTTGATCGGAAGGGTAAGCAACAGATGGATCGTGGTAAGCCTTATGATAGGAGTAATCAGAGATCTGGTGGTTGGAAGAAGCCTAGTGGGGGAGATTCTGGTTCTTCCATTAAGTGCTACAAGTGTGGTGAGACAGGACATCGTATGGTGGACTGCAAAAGTAATGATAGGAAGTGTTTCAAGTGTGGAAAACTCGGTCATGTGGCTAATGATTGCAGAGTAAGAATGGTGACCTGTTACAATTGTGGTGAAGAAGGTCATACTCGTCCTCAGTGCACAAAACCCAAAAAGGAGCAAGCTAGTGGTAAGGTGTTCGCCTTGTCTGGATCAGAGACTAAGCCAGATGATCGGTTGATTAAAGGTACATGTTTTATTAATGACATACCTTTGATTGCGATTATTGATACTGGAGCAACACATTCTTTTATTGCTTTGGATTGTGCTAAAAGGTTGAACTTGGATATTTCTAGTATGGATGGAAGTATGGTTATTGACACTCTTGCGTCGGGTTCAGTGACTATTTCATATGTTTGTAGGAATTGTCCTATTGTGATTTTTGGTAGGGGTTTCGGTATGGATTTAGTGTGCCTACCGTTAGAACAAATTGATATCATCCTTGGAATGAACTGGTTGGAATTCAACCAGGTTCATATTAACTGTTTTACGAAGACGGTTATTTTTCCTGAAGAGGTTAGTGTCGAAGATGTGACTATGTCGGTTAAACAGATGAATGTAGCTGTAAAAGATGGTGATGTGGTGTTTATGTTGTATTCTGCAATATAAGCGGAGGGAAAGGCAAAGAGTGACGGATTGCCAGTGGTGAATGAATTTCCAGAAGTCTTTCCGGAAGACGTTAGTGAATTGCCACCTGAGAAAGAAGTGGAATTTACTATAGATTTGATTCCTGGAATTAGTCCGGTGTCGATGACGCCTTATCGTATGTCGGCATCTGAATTAGCTGAGTTAAAGAAGCAGTTGGAGGATTTGCTTGAGAAGAAGTTTATTCGTCCTAGTGTTTCACCGTGGGGTGCTCCGGTGTTGTTGGTTAAGAAGAAAGAGGGCTCAATGAGATTATGTGTTGATTACAGGCAGTTGAACAAAGTTACAATCAAGAATCGGTATCCTTTGCCGAGGATTGATGATTTGATGGATCAATTAGTTGGAGCTTGTGTATTTAGTAAGATTGATCTGAGATCTGGATATCATCAGATTCGGGTGAAGACGGAAGATATTCAGAAAACTGCATTTAGAACGAGGTATGGACATTACGAGTATTCTGTTATGTCGTTTGGAGTTACTAATGCACCTGGTGTTTTCATTGAGTATATGAACAAGATATTTCATCCGTATCTTGATAAGTTTGGGGTGGTATTTATTGATGATATTTTAATTTATTCAAAGAGTGATGAAGAGCATGCAGAACATCTCAGAGTTGTATTGGGATTGTTGAAAGAGAAGAAGCTTTATGCGAAGTTGTCCAAATGTGAATTCTGGTTAAGTGAAGTGAGTTTTCTTGGCCATGTAATTTCCAAGAATGGAATTGATGTTGATCCTACGAAGGTAGAAGCGGTATCTCAGTGGGAAGCGCCGAAGAATGCTTCCGAGATCCGTAGTTTTCTTGGTCTTGCAGGTTAATACAGGAAGTTTATTGAAGGATTTTCCAAATTAGCGTTGCCATTGACTAAGCTGACCAGAAAGGGGCAGGTGTTCATTTGGGATGCTGAATGTGAGAAGGGATTCCAAGAGCTGAAGAGGAGGTTGACCAGTGCTCCGATTTTGATTTTGCAGAATCCGGCGAAGTCTTTTGTGGTGTATTGTGATGCATCATTGTTGGGATTAGGTGGTGTGTTGATGCAAGATAAGAAGGTTGTGGCTTATGCTTCAAGACAATTGAAGGTTCATGAAAGGAATTATCCGACTCATGATTTAGAGTTGGCAGTTGTTGTGTTTGTTTTGAAATTATGGAGGCATTACTTGTATGGTTCTCGATTTGAGGTATTCAGCGATCACAAGAGTCTGAAGTATCTCTTTGATCAGAAAGAGCTCAACATGAGACAGAGGAGGTGGGTAGAATTTCTAAAGGATTATGATTTCGGTTTGAATTACCATTCTGGTAAGGCAAACGTTGTTGCAGATGCTTTGAGTAGGAAGTCCTTGCATATGTCTGTGTTAATGGTTCCTGAATTGGAGTTAGTTGAACAATTCAGAGATTTGAGCTTGGTGTGTGAGACTACTTCTAATAGTGTGAAATTGGGAATGTTGAAGCTAACTAGTGGTATTCTGGAAGAAATTCGAAATGGACAGAAATCTGATGTTGGTTTAGTTGATAAATTGACATTGATCAACCAAGGTCAAGGAGGTGGGTTCCGAGTTAATGAGAATGGCGTTATGAGATTTGGTGATAGGGTGTGTGTTCCGGATGTTGCCGAGATTAGAAAGTGTATTTTGGAAGAAGAACATCGTAGTGGGTTGAGTATCCATCCTGGTGCTACTAAAATGTATCATGGCTTGAAGAAGTTATTTTGGTGGCCTGGAATGAAAAAGGAAATTGCCGAGTTTGTGTACGCGTGTTTGGTTTATCAGAAATCAAAGATTGAACATCAGAAACCGTCGGGATTGATGGAACCGTTGTTTGTTCCAGAGTGGAAATGGGATGGCATCTCTATGGATTTTGTGTCTGGTTTGCCATGGACGGCGAAGAATTGTGATTCTATTTGGGTTATTGTTGACCGATTGATAGAATCTGCTCACTTTATTCCGATAAGAATGGATTATCCGATGGAGAGGTTGGCAGAATTGTATGTCGAGAAGATCGTAAGTTTGCACGGTATTCCTTCTAGCATTGTGTCGGATTGAGATCCGAGGTTTACATTTAAGTTCTGGACGGGATTGCAGGAAGCTTTGGGTACTAAGTTGCGATTGAGTTTTGCTTATCATCCACAGACAGACGGTCAGACGGAGAGGACGATTCAGTCGTTAGAGGATTTGTTAAGAGCTTGTGTGTTGGAAAAAGGTGGAGCTTGGGATAGTTATCTACCGTTGATTGAGTTTGCCTACAATAATAGCTTTCATTCGAGTATTGGTATGGCTCCGTTTGAGGCATTGTATGGTAGGAGGTGTCGGACACCGTTGTGTTGGTATGAATCTGGAGAGAGTGTTGTGATTGGACCGGAAATTGTCCAATAGACTTCAGAAAAGATTAAAATGATTCAGGAGAAGATGAGGGCTTCTTAGAGTTGTCAGAAGAGTTATCATGATAAGAGGAGGAAAGATCTTGAGTTTAGCGAAGGAGAACATGTGTTTATGCGAGTTACTCCGATGACTGGTATTGGTCGAGCCTTGAAGTCAAAGAAGTTGACTCCACGCTTTATTGGTCCGTTTCGATCACCAAGAGAGTTGGGGTGGCGACGATTGCTTTACCGCCGTCACTTGCAAATTTGCATGATGTTTTCCATGAATCTCAGCTGAGGAAGTACATTGCAGATCTGTCTCATGAGATTCAGGTAGATGATATACAGGTACGGGAGAATTTGACTGTTGAAACATTGCCTGCGAGAATTGAGGATCGGAAGTTGAAACAGTTGCGAGGTAAGGAAATAGGTGAGTAGCTTGGTGAGGACCAGAGATGGGAATGTCACTGGGAGCCGGGAGTCGGATGAAGGACTCGTATCCCGAACTTTTCGTCTAAGGTATGTTTTCGAGGACGAAAACTCTTTTAGTAGGGGAGAGTTGTGACACCCCAAATAATTCGATTATTAAATAATTAGAATTTTTAATTATTAATTTAATTAGAAATTTAATTATTGGTATTTTTGGATTATTGGAATTAATTTAATTATAATGGAAGTGGAATTGTTGGTGGTGTGAAGTGTAAAGTGAGGGTGTGAGGAGTAAAAGGCTTTACTCGCACTATTTATTTTATTTTATTATTTTAGAATAATAAAAGGAATAAAAGAAGGAAAAAAGGAAAAAGAGTCTCATTTGGGAAATATTCATTGTACGTGCATTTGAGAAGAGGAAAAGGAAGGAGGAAAAGTCAAAAGTGTCAGAATTCGAAGAACCCACAAGGTAAGGGGTGATTTCGATTACTTAATACGTATTATCGGTTTTGAATTCAATAGTATTGATCGTAGTATGTTAAGAATCTCAATCTAGAAATTTTAGGTTTCCGTAGAAATATCCCAATTTGTGTCGGATTGTGTAGAATCCAGTGGTTTGTATGTTATAGTGTCAAATGGAATGAACACAATATGTTATATTGCATGTTAATGATGTTGGTGGAATGATTCTACTACATGGGAACATATGGGTACGATTGGAAAGAGTAGGAAATAGTTTTGGAAACTTGTTGCTGTCAAACTGGAGTTTTTGGCTCTGTGAGTCGTGGGAACCGGTTCCCCAGTGGGAGAACCCGGGTTCCAGTGTGTAAATTTGAAAAACTGGGCATTTTTGAACTTAGGAACCGGTTACTCCTGGGGAGGAACCAGGTTCCACGTTAAATTTTTCCAAAGAAAAATGATTTTTCTCTGGTAACCGGTTTCCTGCCTGGAGGAACCGGGTTCCCCATACATTTTTCCCGGGGGCGTGTTTTTCAACTTTGTGGGAACCGGTTACTCCCTGGGAGAAACCGGGTTCCACTGTTAATTTTTGAAAAATTCCAAACTTTAAAAATTCATAACTTTCAAACCGTAAGTCCGTTTTGAGCGCCGTTTTGGACGTTGTTTCTTATATTTAATGCTCTATTTTATAAAATGAAGGGATTTCCTGTAACTTGAAATTATTTTGAAAATGTGTCGAATTTCGAATTAAGCAGTTATTATTTGATACATACTGGGTGTATGTGTAGTATTGTACATGTGGCATTTGGTTGTATCAGTATTTTGTGAATGGAATGCATGTTTATACTGCTGATTGTGTGCATGATCGTTGAGGACATCATGTTTTGGTTTTGGATTCAATTTATGATAATTTGGTGTATTCATAGATGAATTGAATGTTGCATGCTGGTATTGTGCGTGCATATGCATTCTGGTGAAGTTAATTCCAATTGTGTGGAATTTGACTTGTATTGCCAATAACCGTACCCGGGTGATGATGGGTGGTTAGGCTGGATTCGTGTCCGGGTGATTGTGGACGAATCGATGATGACTGTATCCGGGTGATGATGGATCAGTGTGTGTGACTTGGGCACGTGTTGGTACCACATGCATTGGGTATGCATTTGTGTTTTGCATAGAATTGTAACGTGTTAGGATTTCTTCCAGTGTTACAATTATCTGGTTGTTATTGTTGTGCATAATGAATTGTATGGTTGTAACTGTGTGTTGAAATCTGAATTATGCTGGAATGGGTGAATTAATATACTAGTGACATATGTTGATTGAAGAACTTATAATGCATGTTAATTATGAGGAGTCTCACTCTTACTTTAATGATTTCAGATTAAAGTTAGCAACTCAGGAGTTGGTGAGGATTGCTCTAGAGCTATGTTATGTTGTGTCCGCGAGTCAGTGTCATGCTCTGATAGGTTGTAACACTGGGGGTAACATTTGGATGATTGAGTTTTGTGTTTTACTCCATTGTTTAATTTATGTTGGGAATACTTACGAGTTGAAGTTATTCCGGTTTTTGTGATACTTTCCGCTACGTAGGACGTGATATTGATTTGAATATTCTATTCTAATAATTTCCTTCAGTTAAGCATGATTACTGTTAAAGTTTGAGAGAATTGTATCTTGTTTTGAATTATGACATCCCTTGATTACGTGTTAACTCTGATATAATTGATATAATCGCGGGGTCTTTTAGAAGGGGTGTTACACTAACCCGTGTGGAGACAATATGATATAACCTATAAAATACTTACTTGCCACTTTACCGCTTCATCACCCGACTCCCGAGTCAAATTCCACCATTTTCTTTCATCTACCAGAACATCTCTAATGATCATTAGCTCATCATTGTTTGGATAATACAACGTGTATGAACCAGTCAAATGATAACATATGAGCACTATGGTTTAACTTAAATCATCTAACTTCTTCCTCAATTGTTCAAGAACAATCCTGAAACTCATCCATCCAAAAACAACAAGATGATTGACATTTGACCTATGTCATGCACAAGCCTCATAAGGTGTTTTCTCGACCATCTTCTTTGTTGGACATCTGTTTAAAATGTATATTATAGTCGAAGCTGCTTCACCCCAAGATATTTTTGGCATATCCTTATCTTTCAACATTCTCCTCATCATGTTCAATATACTTATTTTCTTTCAGCTATACCATTTTGTCGAGGTGTATAGGTGCAATGACCTTGTGCGTTATACCATATTCATTGAAAAATCTAGAAAATTCTCGAGAAGTGTATTCACCAACACCACCAGTTCTCTATTTCTTCAGCTTGCATCCATTTTGCTTCTTGACATACAACCTAAACATCTTAAACTGTGTGAATACCACACTCTTTCTTTCATATATGAAAGTTGGGAAATATTAGTTTTTTCCATTCAACCTTACCTCAAATGGTCCACACACATCATGGTGAGCTAGATTAAGATTTTTCTTCAACCTCATAGTCAAATCGTGCTTGAATGATTTCCTAGTCTGCTTTGTTTTGAAACATTCCTCATGTAATACGGTGGGAGAACTGACTTTGTTTGTTTTGTGTTTGATCGCAAATGTTGCGGGTAGCCAGAGTCGTCACCGACTTTTCTTTTATCCAATTAAGGGAAGGCGAAAAGAACAGGAAAAGACCTTCGTTAGATTCTGAGTAAGGGAGGTGGTTATGAAAAGGAAATGTGTTAGCACCCTTTCCATCCGTAGTTATCTACGGGCTCTTAATTGGTTTAGCTCACTTTGAAATTTGCTTTCTGCGTGTTTGAAAATGTTTTGAAAAGTCATTTCGCTTTGATTTCGTAATGATTCACGCTGGAATGTATACGAAATGTTTGGAAATGTTTTGTTTTGGAAAAGTTTTTGATTGAGCAAGCAAAAGAGACTTATTACCTACTCAAAAGTCGTTTGTTATTTTGCCCTTTAGAATAGCTATCCATACCATTAGTTGGTAGGTAACCCTATTCGTTGGATGTAAAAGGGACGTTCGAAGGGACATCGGATGGTCATAGAAGGCAACTTGTAGGAGTATCCTAGCACATTCGTAGGGACGATCATCACTTTTCGTAGGCAACAACCGAGGGACGAGATCATGTATTCGTAGGCAACATCGAGGGACTATGATCTTTTAAGTCGAAAGGACTATGGTGATATATTGTAGGCAACCGTGCTAAGATACCCCCACGTTCGAGGGACTTGACCATTTATAAGGTAACGAGAGAGAATACCCTAAGGGGTGCATGTGTGAGATGAGTGTTGTATTCATGTATTTATCTTATATTAGTGATCTAGATTGATTTTATCTTTCCATACACACCTAATTACTAGTAGTTTATAGGTGCAGAAAGTAAATTGTGGAAATATAAAGGGTCCTACGCTATTACATGGCTTTGGGGCAGATACATAATAGGAGGTGCGGAAAGTAAAGTGCGGAAAATAAAATCCTACGTTATTACATGACAAAAAAATTGCAACCTATACAGCGTTTCTAGAATTTAAAAATGCAAGAAAATAAATAACGGAAAAGAAAACTAGTCCTAATATTTTTGTATTTTTGAAATTAGGGTTTATGTGAAAATAGCCTCAGTCTAGTTGATTTTGATGAAATCTCACCCTTACTTTAATGATTTCAGATTCAAAATAAATTAGTTCAGAATTGGTGAGACAGTTAATTTAGATAGTTCGCGTGTCGTGTGCTTTGGTAGTTGTAATGGGAACGAGAATTTTATGGATTTAAACTTGTTTCTTTTGAGTTATGTTGGGAATAACTATTGATTGAATTATTCCGGATTTTATGTTATCTTTCCGCTGTGTAAAACATAATCATTGGTTTAAATTACATTTAATAAGTTCTTCAGTAAAAGCATGATCACTGGTTTGTTATTTTTGAATTTTAAAAATTGTGACGCCCTTTTGATGTTATGTTTAAAACTCTGATAAAATATATAAATCGCGGGTAAAATTAGAAGGGGTGTTACAAGACCCGCCTCTGGTACCTCACTTGAACCAACGATTCCACCAAATGAATTTGAGGCCATCACTGGACCAAAGTCCTACCTATCTCCCAGATATATGCATGGAAATGTAAATAACAAGCGTGTAACTCAACAGTCACCAAAAGTCATTTTAACATCATTCACCAAAAAGGTTCAATATTCGAACAAAATATTTGCCAATAATCAAGCTACCACTATAATTCCATCGTACTACTAATAATGATTTTTTTTACTTTCACCACTTATGATTATTAAACTCTAACACACCCAAAATAACTCTAAAAGGTTCTAAAGGATCTTAAAAGGTAACCTTCATAAGTGATAACTCTACTAATCCCAAGGGCTGCCAGTTTGACTCAAAATTGACCCGAAGGAAATCTGAAAGGTAACTAATGTCAAAAATTAAATAAAATCGGCAAAAAACTCCCCGAACTTGAAATTTCCAAAAAAAATTGACGCTCGGGGCCTGAACTCCCACCGCCGCAACCGAGCGTAGTCAAACTTTAAACTTCAATATGATCATGATTTTCCCATAGTCTGAACTGGATAACATATTGAGGGTTATACACTTTAGTAATGAGGACTAGATTATTGGAATTTACCTCTTCAATATGATCGGGATTTTCCCATAGTTGCTCAGTGTTTCATATGCTTTCTCTAATGATAAGCCAAGTTTTTTTGGAAGAACCCTACAAGATATCCATCTGGCCTTGGTGTTTTCTAGGGGGACATATCAAACAAATCAACTTTAACTTCATTATATATAATTTATTATTACATAATACGTTGAGAATATTTATATATCATAGGGTAAGTAATACCAGTTTAGAACCAATAATTGATCTCCATGTGTGTAGTGAAAAGTTTTTGGTAGAAATTTGTGAACATGTTTTTGATTTAAGAACTATATTTAATCCAATATCCTTATCTTATTTGATCAACCTAACTTTGTTCTTTCTTTTTCTCCTTATTTCTTTAACATTGTAGAATATGGTGTTACTATCTTTATTAACCAATCATTTAGTGCAGGATGATCTTTGGAACCACATAAGCTCCTTCTGATGAAGAATAAGGTACATTTCTTTATGAAGCTCCATTTCCAAATTATAAAGACTATGTTCTCATCTACTATTTAGAATGCATTTTCCCATGATCTTTCTTTTTTCTTCTCTGATGATTATTAGTTGTGAATATCTTTCAATTTATTATCTTTACTGTGAGATTCTTTAAATTTTCATTTACGTTGTTAGTGTTATGCTAATTTTCTCTCACCATGTCTTTATAATAATCTTCTAAGAGCCATGCACTCTCAAGTCTAAATTTTATTTTTGTTTTTAGTGTCTATATCCTTTAGAGTGAAAATAATGTGATAAGGTCAGAGAAATCTAACCAGGTGAACACTTTAATAAAAGCATAAGGGAAATGCATTCACTTGTATTCATTGCACAACGTCATGTCTAGTCTCTCATAGATTATTTGTTCTCTATTATAAATATGCCTCTCCATGTGAATTGATTCCCTATAAATCCAAGATGCATTAAATTGCAATGATAAATTCTATTTTTAAAGATGTTTCATTTCCTCCTTAAGGGCATGTTTAGATTGATGGAATAGGATGGAATGGAGCGGAATGGAATGGAATAAAATTATGTTCCATCGTTTGGATTGATTAAAAAATGATGGAATAGAGCGGTATCGGATGGAATGCATTCCACCCCATTCCATCATTTTTTGTACCCTCCAATTTGGGCGGAATGACAAAATGAATATATTCCATCATGATATATCCAAACAATGGAATGGTATTTTTATTCCACTCCGTTCCGCTCTATTCCATCCTGCTCCGCTCCATTCCTCTTTGTTCCTTTTACATATCCAAACATAGCCTAAAGTTGAGGCTCCTCCTGTTTTACAGTTGCATTCATTATATCATTCAAGTCCCATCATAACATCTAAATTTTATTCATTGAAGCTGCAATCCTCTTTATCTAATCCCAAAACTCATTCCTACAACCTTTTATAAGGCTTGCATAAACAGGGGTGAAAAACCACACTTCACTTAAATTTGAGGGTTCTCAATAGGGATAACATTTGTGTAGTAGAAGAACAAAGTTAATGTAGAAATTATAGAAAAAAAACTTTGAGTATATGCATGTAGAGATTGTTAACAAACCCACAATAAGGCTTTATTCTCTGCCCATCTATAATTCCAAACAAAAATTATATGGTTGTTAGTTCATAAGAAACAATGGTAGGGTTGTTCTAAGAATTTGACCTTAGATTAATGTTTCTTCAACCATGTACATGTTAGATCCATCTTCCTCGAAGCCATTCTCATTCTCAACATCAACATATTCTTCTTTCTCTCTCTCTCCATTGGTACCATTCGAAGACAGGGTATAAGGTATTTGTTTAGAAGTAAGTTGGGGTATAAAGTTTCCATTGTTTCACCTATTGACCCTTGGTTTTTGAATTACATTGGGCCAAGTTGATCCAGGTTGTGCCTAATTCGGATATCACCCCTACTAGCAATCATCGTTAAGCCCAATTCCCTGTGTTTCCCTTCATTAAGATTAAGCCCAATAATATCCCCATTCAATATTTTCTCCCATTATTCTTTTCATTATGCCTTTTGTCTTACCATGTGGTCCCACTCTCATTTTCTCCTTAATAATTCATATGTTTCAAGAGTAACATTCTTCTCAGCAGACTTTTTGATGCTCTTTTTATTCATAACTTTTATGACCTCAACGTGTTGTGCCTCCATAGGTTGTTTCAAATTTCGCGCCAAAGTATCATTTCCAATTAAAGACGTCAAGATTGGAGTTATAACATTTACATAACAAAAGTATTATATTTGTATAATTCTATTTACAGAATATCCTCATTAATGACAATAAAACGAGATCTTTCAATTGGATCATTGGTTTTAATGCCATTCAATCCCGTCGAAGCTCCTTTGTTGGTTACCATTGCCGCCATTTTTTGTTCGCCTATCCTCCGCCTTCTTTCCTTTACATGGTCGTCTGGTCTTCTACACCACCATACATGGCCCATATTCTTCAGTAGTTTTATGTTCTTTATCCTTTCATTTTCCCAAGTTGTCTTCCTTTCCCATGCGTGCATCTTTCTTTTCTCATTTTTCAACACAACCTTCTTTATAGTGACCAAATCATCTACAATTCAGACAAAGGAGATGCTAGCCTTTGTATTTCACTTTGTAGTGACTTCCTTTTATAGAGAACATTGCTAAAAGATGTTTTGTTAAATCAACTTGAATGCATAACCTAATATACTCCCCTCTTTCTCTTGACAACATATTCCTATCATCCTTGACTGTGGCGCCTATGCGATTCTATTGAATTTCAAAACTCTATCATCGTAATATTCAATAGGTAATACTAACATACAAACCCAGACTACTACTTCTTCAATCATATCGCTTGCTTGAAAAAAATTGGACTTCATTCTATGACAGAAAGATAATGGTCATAAATGAGCCATTACCATCCATTAAAGCAGCATATTGATCTTCCTCACAAGAAAAAGTTACAATATAGTATTTTTGCCCTAGATCCACTATCTTCAAAACATCTATTCTAGCCCACACTTGTTATAGTATGTTTACCAAAGCCTTGTAGCCAATCCTCTAACTAAGCATTTTCACGATCATACTTTTTCCCATGAGATTACTATCATTTCCTCCTCTTTTTCAGAGAGTATGAATTTTAGGACATTCATATTCTCCAGAATTTCTTTCCTCAACTCTTAAGCCTCAAAACATGTCCTTGTAAGTAGTAGATTCACCAATGGCGTTAAACCACCGACATATCATATTCCATCTCCTTTTCTCCAGTTACCATAACTTCATATAATATAATCTCCCTCATACCTTTCCTCTCCATACCTAAATGTTGGATCATCATACACAAGTGGTTGTGTACTTTCTTTGACTCTTTTGATACTTCAATCCTTCTAATCGTCCTCTTCAAATTAATTCAGACGATTCTTGCCTTATCGCCCTAACAAAACACTCACGATTCAACAACATTTTAATCATTTAACAATCATGATTTTCTTATTAGACAAACAATCAATAAGAAATAATCTTTGTATTATTGATAGATATCAATCAAATATATTCATTCTTCAATCCAGAGTAACACTCAAAAAACAAACAAAAGAAAAAAAAATCCAAAATCTAGAGCATTCAATTTGAAATCTCTTCCATATCATAACAAACAAACATTTCCTCCATCCAATCACACTACACCACCTCATAAACCCTACCGAATTCTCCCACATGGCATCACACCATTCAATACACCAACTCTTACCATGGTCATGCTAACATGAGATAACTCCCAAATCTGTATATAAACGAAAAAGAGTGCAGCGCGTTCAATTCCTAAATTCCAAACTTTTGCTGACTTCTTTCGTGTGTTTTGCGTTTTCCCCCAAAAAGAAGCAAAACCCTCTTCTCCGCCGTGTGCGGTGGCGAAATTTGATCGGAGAAACATGAAGATTAACGTCAAGACTCTCAAAGGGACTCACTTCGAGATCCAAGTGAACCCTAACGATACGGTAGAATTTTCATTCTGTAACACTCTCAATTGATTTGATTTTTTAGGTTTTTTTTTTTTCAATTTGATTTTTGAATATCTGTGTGTAATGTAATTGAATGTTTGAATTTGAAAATTTGATTTTTCTGTGGTGAAATTGATGTATTAGGTTCTTGATGTGAAGAAAAATATTGAGGTAGTGCAAGGTGTTGATGTTTATCCTGCTGTGCAACAAATGCTTATTCATCAAGGGAAAGTGCTTAAGGATGAAAGTACTTTGGAAGAGAATCAAGTTGCTGAGAATAGTTTTGTTGTGGTTATGCTCTCTAAGGTGATGGTGTCATTTTAATCAGTTTGATTAAGTGTTTAAACTAATTTAATTTTTTAAAAAAGCCCGCCGTTGCGATTTTGCGATTCGGTTGGTATTGGTGTCGAGACACTGATTATGGTTGTCGCGGTGGGAATTGATTATAATTTATTCTTTAACGTAAAAACGGTATTAACGGTATTGGTATAGGCTGTTTTCGGGTCGCGGGCTTTTTTGAAACCCTAATTAGGTATATTGCTGGATGGCACGATTGTTTAACTTGCACGCGTATCCAACAAAAATCCTCCGTTATCTCATGTAATGTAATGGGCATACACTTTTGGTGTAATTCCGGTTTACATTGATTTTCAATCAATTTCAATAATGCACTTACAAAAGTTGGGTGACTTGGAAAAGTGGTGAAATTTAATTGGATGATGATGTAAAACTGGTTTACGTTACAGACAGATTAATGATGATATTTTTGATATTTTTTAATGAGTTTTTGATGTGTAAATGACTCCGTCGAAGAGAAAGCAAGCTGCGCTTCACTTTTAATCTTTTTTTTTGTTTTGTTTTCTGGCTCCAAGAAATTGGAGATTGATAGTTTGACAATTGGCAGTTTTGACTGTTACATATTGGAATTGTGTTGTGCGTTAGCTGGTAATGGATGCATTGAATATAGATAAAAATTGTTTCTATTGCTTCCTTTTAGAGGGAGAGCAAGAAAAATGATAGGCGCTTCGAGAGAAAGCTAGTTTGTAACATTCTGTCCATTGGTTTACCACTAAAATTTTGTAGCGATTTGTTCATTGCAGAATAAGGTAGCAGCTGCTGCTTCATCTGCACCCTCTAACCCAGTAAGCACAAATTCTACATTTACATTTTTTCTTGTTATTTTTTTATATAGCTTTTGCTTGCACTTTCTGATATTTAAGTTGAATTGTCAAAGCTTATTTGACTCCTTCATGAAGTTCTTTAACAAACTTAGAGCTTGATGCCTTTAGTCTTTACTGTCTTTGCAGTTGGATGGATATTGCCATGATTCGGTTAATGATTTAAATTGTTATTGTTTTGTTAATTCGTCTTGGCACTTGTGTGTTTACGTTCTTGTGTTGCCATTTGTCTTATGCTATCATCAGTCTCTCTTTTTATAATGGTTTTTGTTATAATCTGTTTTTGTTCAAGTATAAATGGATGTCTATTGTTGGAAATATCACATCGAGTATGAAATTACCATATTTTTTATTTAAAATTTGCAGTATCTTCATAAGATTCAATTTTGCATGATTATTTAGTTTTTGTTTTTACTTCACCTGTTGACCACTGAAATCTCATTGTTCTTATCTCTAGGCAGCCCAAGCTGCAAGTTCTGTGCCTCCCCCTTCGTCAACACCTCAGCCTCCTGCTTCGACTGTCAGACAGTAAGTTCATATTTGTTTCTGTGGCTTCATAGTTTCAGCTAGATGAATCTTCTCATATACAGTTTGGGTGTAAAATTCTTTTATTTTTCTGACTTTTCAGGGTAGATTCCAATCCTGTGCAAGCACCTGCTGTAACTGTAACTCCTTCCACTACGTAAGTATCTCATATCTGGCATTTTCTCTATAATGGCTTTTAAAATTTTGTTAGCAAATAAATATTGTTGATAATTTATGGCAACCTTGAGGCCGCACTAGCTGTGGCCTCCTTATGTAGATAGTGTCATATTGTATCGCTGCCTATTCTCTTATTCTGGTCATCTATTACTTTTCTTCTGAAAAACATATGCACTGTAGCTCTTTATTAGGGCTATGATACATATTATCTTTTTGTGAACTAACAATTTTTGCATGTACTGTTTATGGCAGTGAGGTGTCCAACACATATGGCCAAGCAGAATCTAATCTCCTCGCTGGAAGTAATTTAGAATCAACTATTCAGCAGATTCTAGAAATGGGGGGAGGAAGTTGGGATCGGGATACTGTGATCCGTGCTCTTCGTGCTGCATATAACAATCCTGAAAGAGCTGTTGAATATCTCTATTCTGTAAGTCTGCACCCACCGAATCTTGCTTTTCTGTGTGGAGTATGAGTGTTTTTGCTGTTAATCTGGTAACTTGTTTGTTGGAAGGCTTTTAGAGAATCCACTGCGTTGGACTTCATTTTAACTTATGCTTCTAGTAAACTGCCATCTTGTGCCATTGCCAGTACATTTATAATGATTTTACTAACATGCCTCTAGCCTCTAACATGCCTGTATACAAACAGAAGTACTCAGTGATACCCTAAATATAATAATCTGTGTATTTATAGTGAATTTCAGGGGTTATGATTTTGGATTAATACAGGAACTTAAAAATGGAATGGATAAAGATTATTGTGTATCATTATTATATTTTGTTATCTAACATCTTATTTATTTAATGTCGATGTTAAATTTAACTGATAGGGCATCCCCGAACAAGCCGAAGCTCCAGCAGTTGCTGCATCCACCAATGTTGGGCAGGCAGAAAACCCTTTAGTCCAAGCTCCACAACCAGCTGTGCCTTCTGGTGGGCCCAACACCAACCCACTGAACTTGTTCCCCCAGGTGTGTTTGTGTACTGTCCCTCTTTCCCATGTAGTAAAATTTAAACAGTAATGGTGCTAGAGTTATAATAGCTATTTTTTGAATCAGGGCATTCCCAATTTGGGTGGAAATGAAAATGCAGGTGACCTGGAATTCCTGCGAAACAGTCAACAGGTAGTTTAATTGTTTTTTCTATGTAGAAGCTAGGCTCCATTATATTAATTTTAACTAATTATGCATCTTATTACTATTTGCCTTTGACATTTCAGTTCCGAGCCTTGAGAACAATGGTGCAAGCAAACCCTCAAATCTTGCAGGTATCACTGGTTACTTGTAGAGACCCGTTTCTATAGTTTTGTAGGACATCTTAAATCATTTTTGTTTCCTTTGCAGCCCATGCTTCAGGAACTGGGAAAACAAAATCCAAACCTTATGGAGCTCATCCAAGAGCATCAAGCTGACTTTTTACGCCTTATAAATGAGCCTGGAGGAGAAGAGTAAGATGGCTATTTTAAGTTTGTTGCATTTTTATTGCATATATATTGTATGACCTTTTCAATTAGTTCCAACTTAACTAAATACCATTTTCATTGACACAGCAAAAGACTACTTAATTTGTGTATAAGTGACTGACTTCCACTAGTGAATCTCACTCTATTGCTGTATTTGTATGACCAGGAACCTAGAGGGTCAGTTGGGTGCTGTGGCGCCTCAGACTATCACTATCACCCCAGAAGAGCACGAGGCCATTCAACGGGTGAGCTATTGACAATACTCTCCATTCAGTTATTATAGTTGTGATCTCCTTATTTGTATTTTTCTATATTTGGCTTGTCCATGTCATATTCGGCATTGCTACCCAGACATTTTATGGAAGTTTTCCCAATGTTTGAAACTTGCATTCCAATAATGGAGAGCCTAACTCATCAAACTTGCTTCCCTTGACTTTTAAGCCTCTTCTTATTGCGAGAATTCCCAATGACGCACTCTGAACAATGATATATTGTGATAGAATTTTCCTGCATCTTTCTCACCCCGAAGGCCGGGACTGATGTTTGTACTTCATATACATGCACTGCTTTCATTTGATTTGTGTTCTTGCACAATAATGCAATGAAAGTTACATGAAGTATTGCTTGAATGGAATAAATAGCAGCAGTCTATGTTATGTTTACCGCCTTAAAAAATCAAAACCATAACTGACCATGATTTTTTTGGCACAGCTTGAAGACATGGGATTCGATCGAGACCTCGTGTTGGAGGTGTTCTTTGCCTGCAATAAAAATGAGGATCTGGCAGCCAACTACTTATTGGATCACCAAAACGAGTTTGATGATTAGTCTAACTTCTAGTTCATCTTGGCCTGTGGTATTTATCTTATCTAGCATTTTTCTATGCTAGCTCTTGTTGCCCGATTATTTGTGTTCTGAACTCTTTCTTTGGAGGAGTGATATTTTTATTACCTTTTACTGTCTTCGGAAATTACAACATCTGTAAATTGTTTAAACACCATTGACTAGAAGTTAGAATTATGTTGGGGATAGACAATAGATTTATTCTTCTCCAATTGTTATTCCAGTGCATGGTTTATGTTTTAGTTTTTCTTCTTTCATTTTGAAGAGTCTAATGGTGAAGTTCATGCGCACAAAGTGCAGTGCTGAGAAGATAAGCATCATGAGTTTGAACTTGTGATCTGAGGGGTACTTAAAGGATGTGTATTTTTCTTTGGGTCAAAAAATTTAGTCAATGGTAGTGCAATATTTTTGTCGGTTTTTTTATGAAAAATAACTTGCTCCATTTTTTTTAAAATTAAGCAATTAGTTCTTTTTTTTTTAATAAATTAAATTAGACAAACAAATGTGACAAGTTATAAATGTGGCATTCTTTTGTTTCATTTATAAAAGGTTGTTTTTAAGTATTTATTTTTTGGAACAAAAACACCCTTAAAACTTTTTAATTTTGTTATGCTTAAACATTCAAGTTATAATATTTGATTGGCGAACTTGTGCATTTTATCTTCACCAATAATTTTAAATCGGGAGTATTTAACTTAACACCCCCTCATTTTATTTTTATATTTTTAAATTGCTCATGAACAGAATTTGGCGGTGGCAAGAATGTAATTTTTGGTAGAATTGTTGTAATTTTTGTTTGAATATTTGAGATTTTTTTTTATACTATTGAAAATTTTAAAATTGTGTGGTTTATCTGAAATTTCAAAATTTTTGGTATCATATAGAAAATTTTCAATTTTCAATTGTATAATTTTTTTCCTAAGATGAGCTGTTGAATTTTTCAAAAAATTATGGTAATTTTTTTCTAAATTTTTTATACTCCCTAAATTTATAGTAAACCACTTATTCTTTGAAATTTAATTACTTTAGGCAAATCTAATGGTAAAAGCATACAAAATAGAGAGGGGACGGAGTGTGTTAGATATAAATATGGGGTGTCAAGTTAAGTTTGTTTAAATTGGTCGTGGGCAAAGTGGAGTTCTTATCGATCAGACAAGAAAGTCAACATTGGTAAACTAACTTGCATTTTAGGAATTTCGTTGAAATTTAATAACTTTAGAAAATAGTATAATGGTAAAAACATGCAAAATAAATGCAATTGGATGAGTGTTCCTCATTTGTCAGAATTTAATTCGGAGCTACATTTTGAGCTACATTTTCGTATGTGTTTAAGGTGTGTCTACAAATATTTTTTAATTTCAAAGGATTTTTCAGAGATTCATCTTCGAAAGCATTTAATTTATGTGCACAAATAACCCTACTCCCCCTTCATTTTTCGAAGCTTTTACAAATTCTCATTGGAGCTCGTGAGCAATTTTCTCCCCGTCCTTTTTTCAAGGATCAACTTTACCACTACTTCAAGTTTTTCAATCACTCCACTAACTACATTCAACATTTTTCTCATGCAATTCTTTTTTAAGTAAGTTTCTCATTTCATTTTTTTTTGAGTTTTGGTTAAGGTAATAGATAAAATAGGTTATTTTAAATATAGTAGTCACATTCGAAATAGGTGGCAGATAGGTAGCAGTTAGAGACATACATTCTCATTTGCTTGCATTTTGATAGGTTAGGGCAAATATTGAATGTTGATTACGAGTTGGGAAACTGTTAACCATATGATACTGAACCAGCATAATGAAATTCAAACTACATTTAGTCGTAGTATCACGGTGTTAGAACACATGTTCAAAGACAATATGCCATATTCTCAGTTGGTCGGTAACATCTCTCGGGCGACGCTTAATTATATTTTTCATGACGCCAAAAGAGCTTCAAATGTGGGTGCTGACACCTCAAAGTGTGGATGCATTATTGTGAAAATATATGGTCTCCCTTGTGCTTGTGTCATAGCCAAGAAGATGAGTGGTAATGTCCCGATACGTTTGGACGAGGTCTCTAGTCATTGGAAGAGACTTAGTTTTGATGATGGCGCGAAAATGAAAAGTGATAAGTCAAATATCTCCATATTTACCGAATAAGAAGCGATACACGCGAGATTTTTGAAAGCCGATGACCCCACCAAACTCCACATCAAATAAGATTTGAGGAAGATTGCGTTTTCGGAGACCACAAATTTGAAATCACCCTCTGAAATGGTAAAAACTAAAGGTGCACTGAAGAAGTTGAAACCTACATCGGGCGACAATTCTACTACGAGGAGTCCTTCGTATTTTGAACATGTCAGCAAAGTATTTCCCGATTCACCTACACCGGAATCTCAAAAATGTGTTTTCAAAGGTGCCCGTATTAGCAAACCATCGCCTACACCAACTCCATCAAAAATACGATTCATTGATCACATGTCAGTTTTCATGCACAAATACGTTGAAAGGATCATCAATTGGGTGGTGACGGTAATTGTGTTTTTCGAGTTGTTTCTTGTTTGCTTGGTAGCTGTGAAGAGTATCACAATATTATGCAAGATAATCTGATCACAGAGTTGACAGAACACAAAGAGTTGTACACACGTGTTCTAGGGAGTAAAGAAAAGGTTGAGGAAATATATCACGCATTAGTACCTGCTAAGGTTGGATGTGCACCGGAGGACAAATGAATACACTTCCCTGAAATGGGTTATCTCATAGAAAGTGCGTATGATAGGGTGTGTATTAATCTAACAAGATACGGTTTTTCGGAGACTTATTTTCCTCTGCGCACTGCTCCTACACCAAATCCCAATGATCGTATCACTTGTGTTGGATGGATTTCAAATCCACAGCATTTTGTTCAAGTCTACTTGAAATCGGGATGCCCTATACCATCGACATTACCAAAGTGAGCGCTTCATTTCACAGAACCATCAGAGACATGGCCTGACGAATTCATGGAAAAGATGCAAGAATGTTAAACCAAGTAGAAATAGTAAAAAATAGGGAAAAGTCAAAAGGGGTGCCACCGATGGATTTATCCGACGATACTTTTTTCGTCTCTTTCAAGTAGTATAGGTAGAATTTTAATGTTAACTTCATTTTATTAATGTATTATGATGTGGAAATATACTCATTTTTGTAATTTGACCAAATGTAAAAAATTTCGGATATATGAGATTTTGTGAGTATACTTGTTGTTTCTGTTCTGTTTCTGATTTTTCAACCCCAGACCATATACCGGAAGTTTACTTCTGGTTTGGTTAAGTTAGAACCCATATTTTAACTTCTGATTTTATCACTGACACAAGGATAGGATTTCTATGATCCATGTTTACATCCTTCTACTATAAAAATACCTCTCCTCTTATATTTCTCCCTACCACAATACATAAAATCAGATATGGACATGAAATTAGACATCACATGGGTTGTTGGAGTTGTTCATTTTCCCGGAGACATACCGTCTCACGAATTCAAGATCACGGTGTACACCCCCTATTGAAGAGGTGTGTGAAACATTGCAGGAACTTGTTCCTTACGACGACGATCAAAAGGTAGAGAAGATCAAGTATTGCTCGCCATTGATTGACAATGAAGGGAATCTTGAGTTCATGAACGGTGAACTGAAGAACAACGTTGATTTACGGGCTATGTGGTCGACTTATCGAAGTTTTCAGGAGAAAGTTTCAATCGAGCTAGATACGACTTTATCATGAATCGTCGATGATATTATGAGGATGTTGCAACGTCGACCAGAATATTGATTTGTAATGTTTGATTTATGTTTATCTTCGGTTTGTATTTGCTAAGTTTATGTTACGAATTATATGTATCTCTATGTTAGACAATGCAATGAAGTTTTCTGATTTTCTGTTATGAATAAAACCAGAAATAGAACGGTACATAATCGAAACTTAATTTCAGTTTGATGTAAATTTTATTAGATGGTGGTGCGCACCAAAAGTATATTTCTGATTTTCAGGGGCAACTTAAAAAATTTGCGCAGTGGGTAAGAAGGTCATGGGGTAGAATAAGAAATTCACTTATTTTTTTAGGCATTATCCCTTCAGAGAATGCAAAATTTTGACACCTAAATACAAATTTTGACACAAAAATTGCATAATATAGTTGTTTTAGACCGATCAAAGGCTCATTTCCCTGATGCCCATTCCATCTCAAACCCATGTTACTCGATCAAATATATAAAAATAATTTACAAGTTAAGAGAAAGGTGAACAATCTCTAATCATCAATTTCACTATACTCATCTTGAATATTGAACTGACTTAAATACTGAAGTGCTAACTGTGAATGCCCATCTTATGCTGCCGTAACGAAGATCAGAACCACCATTTAAGAACATCACTACTACAAAAATACCTTTTATGAAATCATATTACTCCAACCGCCTATTTAGAAACAACTCCACAAATAAGATAAAAATACGCATGCATCCAAACATTCACACTCTTGAACTCAATGAGAAGTCTTTTCCAAATAACAAAACCATGATGAACATTTACACACAAAATAAGCAATAGCCGAGTCATCTAATGTGAAGTATCCACTTAACATTTCAAAAGAATAAATTAGAAAAATCATCTCACTCATTTTTTCTTCTTCTCTATAATATACATTTCTTGTGTTAGAATAGAATATTTAATTCAATTTTATTTTTTAAAAAATAAATAAATTATTTTAAAAGTGTGTACGTGGTTTTCATTATTCATCCTTAGTTAATCGGCAGTCATGTATGGTCAAATATTCTCAACCTGGTAAAAACGTGTGGTGATGGCTGACCAAATTAACCTTTTCAACCAAATACAAAAACATAAAATTATCCAAACAATAATAGTAGAAACAAAAACAAATAACAACTATGTAACAATTTTGACCTTTGAAACTAGTCTTGGAAAAAGTGGTCAAATTCCACTTGACTTTATCTATTATCATAAACATAGTATAATTGATCTCCACTCATGCAAATAAATTATTAATTTATGATACAAAAGGAAACATGTAAGAAAGAACTATTCATACAAAAAAGCATAGGTTAGGTCAATTCAAAACAAGTAACCAATCTCATATCTTAAGTCATATTTTATTCTATTATCAAGGGTTGAATCTATATGTATATATATATACACAAAAACATTGACATGTTCATGAATCAACTCAAATTTGAACACAAACTGTTACATTGAAGCTATATACTTGTTCTTATAAGATAAGCTCATTGATTGTTCTCTCATCATCGAAGTTTATAGCAAACTTTCAATATTCATACAAGTGAAAGGAAAAAAATGGGTCTTATTGGTAAAAGCTTTGCTTCCAAATTGAAAAACATATCATTACTTGCAATTTCTAGGATTGCAATTTTGAAGAATCATCGCAAAGCTAGAGCTTCTTATGCTTACTATGATGTTTCTCAACTCTTGAAACTTGGTTACCATGATCAAGCTCTTGTTCGTGTAAGCATTAAAACTATTTTATTTTATTTTTTGTAAATTACATTTCTCTTTTATTCAACATTCTATATTTTTTATTTATCAACAGGTGGAACATTGGATTGTAGAGCAAAACATGTTGGATGCATTTGTCATGATTGAAGATTATTGTAATGTCCTAAGAGAAAAAGCTCAAGTACTTGAAAATAATAAGTTAGTTTTTCTCATCTCTTCCTATTTTCTATTTTTCTATTTAGCATGTACACGAAATGATAGTAACCATTAGAAACTCACGCACATAATCATGATTATCAAGATTTGAATTCTGATGACAACGTCTAACCTATCAATATCGGCTTCGGCCTATTGAATTAGGATTTATCGAAATCTCTTCCTTTCATTAATTGTGGATCGATATGGCTCATGCATTACTTTACTATCTTAATATACTAATTTAGTCATTTCAAAAATAGGGAGTGTCCCATTGATCTCATAGAAGCAACATGCAGCCTTATATTTGCATCATCATGGTGTGGAAATTTTCCAGAATTGCACAAAATCCAAGAGATTATGACTTCAAAGTTTGGAAAAGAATTTGCATATAATGCTATAAAATTGCATAAAAATAATGGAGTGAACTCTAAGGTATACAGATATTATGAGATATTATTTATTTCAAGAGTTCAATTAACAATCACAATATTCTAATTTTTTCTGACTATATTATGTAGTTGATACAAAAGCTTCCATCAAGACATATCACAATGGAAATCAAAATGAATGCTATGAAGAAAATTGCTTCAGAAATTGGAGTTACTTTGCCTTTTGAGGACACCACATTGTCAAATAAGGTAAAAAAAACATGTCTCAAAATAAGTTCTTATACATAAATTATCTCTACAAATTATTTTCATAAGTTATTCTAAATAATGTATAAAAGTAAGTTCAGAATAATTTATGAACATGTCATAATAAGCAGTTTTTATGAACACTTACATATAGGTTCCGAAGAGTTGCGTCGGTAAATAAATTCAAATAAGTCATTTCAAAATCTAAATGAATTATGATGTGACATGTATTGCAGGAAAAATTGAATGCGGATCAAAGGCAAAATAAATTAGAAACCAAAAATTTTAGTGTTGAAATGGTTGATGATGTTGAACATGAAGAAGATACCCAACATGATCCTAATCAAAATGTAAATCAAGATAAGAATCTATTTGATGTGAATGAGGAAAAGAGAAGGAACAAAAATGCTGCAGAAGCTGTTCTACAAGCTTTGGAATCAGCAACTCTTGCGATAAGTAAATACTCAAACCATAAACAAAAGGATGTAGTAGTTTCAAAAAGAGCTTATAGTAATGATCATAAAGAAGAATCTCAATTAAGACAAAATCCAAGAGATGAAAGTGACATGGTTGGTGAATTAAGCTCATACAAGAGTTTGAATGATGATAAAGATCATAAGAGTGAGTTTGATGAAGCTAGAGAAAATGAAGATTTGAGTGAAGAAAAAACATACCCTTCTTCACAAGCTATTAGATGGAATCCACAAAGGTCTCAAAGTAACGTTGATGTGAATCTCATGGTAAAAAGACAGGTAAAGAAAATGCATACACATCATGAACATTTGGATTGGAAGATCATGTCAGTGAGAACCAGATGAGCATATCAACAACTAGACCCTCGATTGGATATTAGTCTTGATGAAACCGCATTGGTTCATTCGATTCTTATTTTTTGAATTTTGAATTTTATTTTTTCATTTATTTATTTATTATCCAATTGAATGATTTTGTAATTCTCCTTCAAATGTGAGCAAACAGTAATTAAACCAATTTGTATAATGAAAATTCTACTGAGAAATATTCATAATTAATGAGAAAAGATTTGGCAAAAGAAGCAGATACAAACACACTGTTCTTGTCTTATCACTGTTGGCAAAGTGTGAATGAAATATTACTATTCAATTCATAAACCAGTTAAGTATTTACAAATGTATAAATGGAATACTAAAGATCAATTCCTTAAATCACTTGTAATAATAATCTTAATAATAAGCAATAAAAATTGGACTTAAAAAAACTGTATATTAGTACCTCCTTGAGAAACCAATTTCATCTAAAACCGGTTTTACGATGAAGCCGGCAGTAGATTGTTAGATTAATCTCGAGAAAATTCCTCAAATCTGGATCCAATATTCTTTTTGACGCCTGCGAAACTGTCACGAGTCAGGCTGTAGGGATCCAATCTTCTTTTTGACGCCTGCGAAACTGCGAAACTGTCATGAGTCATCAAGACCATGCTTCAATGTGATATTTACCCGACCTTTCTAATGCCCTAATCAACCTAACTGCATCTTCCTTTGAAACATCGTTTTCTTTCGATACAATCTCCTCAAAAGCTGATGTTACATCAGTAGGCATATTAGTGGACGAACCTGCTATATAAACAGCGGCTCCCTCGGCTAAAAGGTTCCAAACCTTTTCACTGTGTTCCCTCATCTTATGCTGAACATAAACTTTCTCGGGTTGGTCTCTAGAGAAAGCAACATAGAAACCACCACCCTTTGCTTCTGAAAGCACGCCATTGTTCTGAGAATGATTCAACCAGAAGTCTTTGTATAAAAAGTCACCGTCTTCATTCCAACAGCCAAAGAAAAACATAATTGGAGCGGTGGAATGAGTTTTACTTTGCAAGGCCCTTTCCTCAATAAATCCGCGAAAAGGCGCACATCCTGTTCCCGGTCCAACAAGTATGAGGGGAAGTGAGGGTGATGGTGTTGGAAGAGAACCTTTTTGGAACCAGGCAGGAATACTCACGGCTGCATACAACAAGACACGTGACAAGTTACTTAACTAAGAGTCTGATTATGTAACGAACAGACCTTATATAAACTGCAAAAAGTGGCTAATATTTTTGTACATACCATCGCGGGGATCTAATGTTGCTAGCCACGAGGAGCATAGTCCTTTCTTTTTCCTCTTATAAGGTGTTGTCCATGACACGACATTCACAGTCAAGTGTACTTGATTAGGGTGAGCTAATTGAGAAGATGATATAGAAAAGGCTCTTGTTTTCAGCAGAGGAACCAATTGAATTAGCCACTCAAATGGCATTTGTACCGAAGGAAAATCCTCTAGCACCTTTTTACTCCAGAAGAAACAGAATAAATATATTTGAATAAAATTGATTTAATGAAATAAACAAAAAGTATAATCAATACATAAACAATGAATTGAACCAAAGCAAAATATTGTATAATATACATTTAATTGAACTCACCTCAAGAACAGTTCTTCTCTCCTTCTGGTTGTATTGGTATAGGTCATCTCTTCCTTCTGGGGAAGCGAAATCCTTAAGTCTTTCTTTCTCATGTTCAGCTGTTGCAAAAAAGCTCATAACCTGAGACATCAAATTGTTGTTGAGTTAGCTTTTGATGAGGAAACATGGGTGTGAAGGACGAAAAAAATCAAAGGAAAGTCAAACATACAGCATCTTGCCTCAAAGAAATACCGCCGAGGAGAAGCTGAAGCTACATCCATAGTCAATTCCACAAAAGTTCTTAATTTTACAGGCATTCTAGAGCCATGTCCATTGCAATCGTCCATTTCTCTAGGACTCACCTGAAATTCAGGGGATATCTTATTAGAAAAGCTTACAAATGCTTCCATCAAACAAAAATATGAATCTAATAACATGAATTTTAACTATTGAAGTTGTAGGGTTTATACTCGGTAACAATCATGTATTGAAACCATAAAATATAAACAAATATGAAAACTGGGACAATCTAAGATGTTCAATGTTAAGATCAATATATTTTTAATTTAGTTGAACATTAACTAAGATTAGAAGACTTACGGTGATGAGTGAATCAGGATCCAAATTACAACGTCGTATGAAAGCATCAACTGCGGCTGAATCTTGACCGGGGAGAATTTCAAGAACATCCCCAATGTCATACTGAACAGCCTGTGGAACCAAAATGCATACATTAATTCAAAGAAGGAAGATGTAAGTAACACACACACACAGAATACAAATCACCCTAAATTTCGATTCAATATATGTACATAAATGAAAAAGCTCACTTTTTAACACATGCGAATTTCATCATAGGCCTTTAGTTCCTCTTATTATTAAACAAGTTAAAAGGACAGGATAGCTTACGTCTGAAACAGATTCAAATTCAAAATGACGAACATCTTTTCCATAGTTTGATCTGGTTAAAGGAAGATTCTTCACCTGCATGATCAGCATGGAATAAAGATTAAGACATTTGATCACTGCTACCAAGATATAACTATCCATCAGCATAAAACGACAAAGCGTAAAGTGTCTTAACTAGTACCATCTTAAGAAAGCAGTCAGGATGCCCACTTTTGTCAGAAGAAGAATTTCCAGGATGCATTGAACAAGCACTCCGAAGAATATCTGAAAGATTCATACGTTATAAAATTCTACTCAAATATAGAAAGCAACTAACAAAAGAAATATGCATAAATAGACTGTTAGAGATCATAATAATTGCTAATAAAACATTGCAAGCCAACCAAGAATTTACCGAGTTTGTGATACCTGATGCAGTTGAAAAATGTGACTCAACATTTTCAATGTTGTGATATGTGATTTGGACTTTAGGTTGGTCAATCAACACTGTATCTTGAATTACATCATCTGGGCCATTTGGTAATAATTCCGGTTTGATCATGTTTAACATTCTCCATAGAGAAGAAATCCAAGGATCAAGAGTACCTTCATAGCTATAAATAATTATACCACTTTTAGTCACGTAAATAAAATCTTTATATTTCAATATACAGCTAGGAAGAAAAATTAACTGCAAAGAGTAAGGTACTTAATCAAACAGAAAATTCTTAGTCGACAACATAATTCATAATCATACCCTGAAGGGTGCTGATCATCTCCCAAGCCTCTTTCTAGAATAGTTGTTCCTCCAAGGTCAGTTAATCTTTTGTCCAGTTTCTTTGCAACAAACTGTGCCACAGTTTGCAAGTAAGGGTTATTCAAAACGCAATAAACTTATGAGCAAAATAATAAAATGCGTATCCATCAAAATTAACTTGTTTAGTCATTATTCATAATCGAAATATCATTCAGTGCCTATTTAGCTCATAGTGATTAAGTATCAAGAAGCGCGTAATCAATAAACAATACAACTCTCAAAAGTAATGCAATACTTATAATCTAATAGAATGAAACACAAATTTTCAAACACAAAAGTCGCAATTCAATAAGCATGATTACATTGTATTTCTGATAACCAGAATCACCCAAACCGAAGACAGTGTAATGAACTCCTTTCAGCCAATGATTGCTTAGATTTCTCTGAAGAAGAAACCTCCAAAAGACCTGGAACCATAAAAGAAGAATCACTAAAACAATAGATTAAAAAACAACCTCAAATAATGCAAAAAACGGTTAAGCTACCTTCATGGAATCAGGGGCATCACCCTGGCCTGTGGTAGAAACCACAAAAATGACAGCCTCTTCCTGAGGTAACTGACTCTGAACAAAGAACCACCCATTAGCAAAAATTTAAACCTTAATATCAAAAGAAGATTTTGAAAAAAAAAACCCAAATAAAGAAAATAAATCATACAGGATCATAATCATGAAGAGAAAGAAGTTTGTTGGGGCAGGATCTTCGCTCTGCTTCACGAGCAAGACGTTCAGCAACATCCAATGCATTGCCGGTTTGAGTTGCATATAGTATGAGAAGCCTATGCTGGTGCTGCATTTCTCTCTATAGCCAGACCTCTAACAACTTAAAACTTTATGTGATGGTCAGTGGCGTATTCAGAAACCTGATCATGGGGTGCCAACAATTTAACTTTAATTAATAATCCTTATCATACATGCAAATTCCTACAGAAAATAATGAGAATTTATCTTGCCACCCCCTAAATTATACCTGTCACCCGCAAAAAATTTATTCCAAAATTACCCCTGTTAAAATTTCGGGTAATTTTTTGAAAAAATTCTGTATTTTTACCGGAGATATCGTAAATTTCCGTTTTTTTTTTTTAAATTTTCGGTACCACCCCAAATTTCCATTTTTTTAAAAAAATTTCTGAAATATACCAGAAATTTCATAAATTTTCGGTTTTTTTTTTTTAAATTTTAAAATATACTGAAATTTCCTGTGCACCCCCTAAACTTTCGATAAAACTCAAATATTTTGAAAAATTAGTGATTTTTCACAAGGCTATGATGGTAATCATAGCCTTGGAAGTGGCAAATAAAATTTGAGGGTACAAGATAAATTCTCAATCCTTTATGCTGGATTAATAATCCTTATGAACAATTTAACTTCAATACTATACTAAATCCTACACAGAAGTAAATTAGGAAAAATTAACCATGAATTGAACAAAATTAGGAGATTTAAAACCTAACTAGAACAAAATTCAAAAAAAAAAAATTTGAATACAAGCTATAAAAATAATGGAAAAATCAATAAATTGAATTTAAGAATGAAAAACAGATAGTATTAGCTTATTTAGTTTTGAATTCAATGATGAAAACTGAAACATGAAATTCTCTAGGGTTTATTGGAAGAGAACTCACTCACCTCCACAAACAGACACTAGCATGTGGAGCGGCGGCGGCGTGTGAAGGGAGATGAGGTGGAGGAGAAAGAAGCTACTAGTACATGAAACTAATTGATTCTCAAGAGAAAAAAAAATTGTTAAATATATTTTTAATTTCTCTAAAATATGAACTATTTAACTTTTATATGAACTATTTCACTTTAGTCCTATAAAAAATAAAAAATCATTCTCCTATTTAGGAGTGTAAAAATAAATCAATTAAGTTGACAATTCAAATTAAATCAATCTGAAATAAAGTCGATCGTTTTTTGTTTAATTTTAAAATTGATCTTAACCAATAAAAATTGATGTAGTTTAATTTGGTTCTCAGTATTAATTTTTAAAAATTGTTAAAAACAATGATTCGAACCAATGAATATAATTATGTTGCCGCTTGTTACAATTTTTGCTCTATCTACTGTCATTCTTCTTTATTTCTTCAACAAAATTCCTTCCTAACTTTAAATTTTTAAATGTGAAAGATGTAAATTGATATATATTTTGTTCTTTAAATGTGAATCTTTAAATGTGAAAGATGTAAATTAATATGTATTTTGTTCTTTAAATGTGAATCTTTAAATGTGAAAGATGTAAATTAATATGTATTTTGTTCTTTAAATGTGAAACATGTCAATTGATATGTATTTTGTTATATTCTATTGGTTAAACTTTTAAATACTTTTCTCAGCCTTTTGATGTCAAGTGTAAAATTTTATATTTGATGTGTAAATTTCTATATTTGATATTGATGTGAAGTGTAAATTTTTTATATTTGTTTTCAACGTATTTCGTGATAAAATTGAAATCATATCATATGAATTAAAAAAATTATAATTTATTTGAAAAATAAAACCTGAAACATATTATTTTAAAAAATAATATATAATACACTAAAAACAAATAATAAAAGTGAGAAAATAAACTAAACCAAATTAATTTGATTTCGAACCATTTTTGAAAATCATTAAAAATCAAACCAAATCAATGAAGATATCTTCGAAAATTTTCAATCAAAATTACCACTATTACCATCCCACCCTTCTGAAGATTCCTCATGTCATACCACATGACCGACATGGCATACCACACACATAGATCAAAAGCATTAAGCATTCTAACGATTCAGCTTAACTCTTAGACAGGATTCTTAAGATATTATTTCTGTACTACACGATTTGTTAAGTTCTAACCATTATTTATAATCCCTTCCTGGTTATAAAAGATACAGTAATTAATGGACACAGCCAAAGATTCAATACTAACATAGTTCAAATACCTTCATAGAGTTAATACAATAGCCACACAAACAAACTTTACATAGTTCCAAAAGAATCAAATCAAGCGTTTCGTCAATCAAATATAAGTTTACATTCTCTTGGACAGAAAGTGATGAAAGACAATTCATGGAACTTAATACTAAATAATGTATTCAACAAATTTTAGCTCACATTTCGTGCCTCTCGAGAGTCTAAACAAACAAGTTCTGAGCTGAGATGAAAGACATTCTGGAACGACCAGTGGATCCTCCCAAATCTTCTCATTGATTCCACTTTCATTCTCTATAAAACATACCTGGTGAATAGTAAGGTGTTGAAGGTTGGGACTCTGTTGAAGAAGTTTTAGTATCCATTTCCACTTTGCATGCCAAGTTTGTTCGAAGTTAAAAACTAGCTCCAATTGAGTTAGATTGTGAAGGACGGGGAGATGCGCAATGTTGAGCAGCGGTCTCTTCATGAATTAAGGAAACAAAACATTAGAAAACAATTACTAACTTGAACTGACGACATTAAAAACCAAACCTTGTCTTTTAATTTGATAATTTATAAAACTTGAAGTGACAAAACATTGATGACAAGCATACCTTGTTGAGATTGAGAATGAGTGATCTGGAAAGGTGGAAGAAAGGAGTAAGCTCAATGTCGGAGATATTAGCTCGGAGCAAGTTGGGCAAACAGTTAACCATTGGGTATGGAATGAATTCCATCCGACCAAGTACATATACAAGATTTGTGTGCAATTCCTCTAGACTTGAAAAGGCTAAGAAAAAGTTGATCATATGTATTGCACGTTTGAAAATGACATCATCCAAATCAAGAGTTTTGATAAAAGAAACATTTATTCGAGGAAAGTCTTCCTTAATGGTTACGCTTGTCAATTTGAGAACAGTGAGAGTGTTACAAGAATGTATGTTAGAAAGAGATTTCATCTCTAAAGATGAATACAAGAGGTCAAGTTCTATGGATTGAACCCCTCGTTTTGAGGCTGTGAAGATAAGTTCGTCGATAATTTCGGGAAAGATACACTTTAGGCGGAATGATAGTATTGTACGAGATAGCATGGCTTGCATGGCTGAACGTAGAAGATAGTTTTGGAACAATTCAAACATATTGAAAGTGGTGAGAGAAAGCCATATTGGTTTCCATCTCTTTGAGAGGATGGTTGTGCGGACGGCGGAATGAGTAGGGAGAAAAGAGAGGATGTGAGATAGAATTGCATCAGGAAGATCACTGATCCTATCTTGGGTTGGTTGAGGAGTGTCTTGGATTGTTCTAAGTTTTTTGGTTGAAATTGATGGCAATGTGTTTAGGTGATTGGCTAAGACATATTTGGTTAACATGCATTGAAGTTGAAGTGAGATAGCTGTTGTTGTGTCTTGAGTTGAATTGGATTGAAGAATTGAGATAGAGGTGGGTCTATCTTGAATTGAAAGATGAGGCATTATAGTCCAAGTAGTAGGATTAAGAGACATTATTCTACTGTTCTAATTCTGAAACAAAACTCCACTGCAAAGAATAATAAATATGAGAGGAAAAATCTAATTCTGAAATAAATCTCCAGTAAAAACAATATTTAAACCTAATTCTGAAACAAATCTCCTGAAAAACAATATTTAAACCTAATTCTAAAACAAATCTCCATTAAAAACAATATTTAAACCTAATTCTGAAACAAATCTCCAGTAAAAACAATATTTAAACCTAATTCCGAAACAAATCTCCAGTAAAAATAATATTTAAGGAAAAACCTGATTCGGCGGATCTAAGGAGAAGGAGGGATGAGAAAGAAACAACACGGGATTAGAACGAGGTAACTGTTTTAATACTCTGGGACAGTAGCAACTAAATAGGGTTTGGGATAGTGGACTTTTCCTTTTTTTTTGGGCCCAATTTATGTTTTTTTTTACCACAAATTATTAGTTTTTTAATAACAACAAAAACACTAAAAGTATTTTTGATATAATGTATCATATCATATTCAAACTTGAAAAGTTTGTAAATATTTTTGGTAAAGTTTGTAAATATTTTTGGTAAAACAATATTTAAACCTAATTCTGAAACAAATCTCCGGTAAAAACAATATTTAAACCTAATTCTGAAATAAATATCCAGTAAAAACAATATTTAAACCTAATTCTGAAACAAATCCCCAGTAATAACAATATTTAAGGAAAAACCTGATTCGGCGGATCTAAGGAGAAGGAGGGATGAGAAACAACACCGGATTTGAACGAGGTAACTGTTTTAATACTCTGGGACAGTAGCAACTAAATAGGGTTTGGGATAGTGGACTTTTCCCTTTTTTTTTTGCCCAATTTATGTTTTTTTTTACCACAAATTATTAGTTTTTTAATAACAATAAAAACACTAAGAGTATTTTTGATATAATGTATCATATCATATTCAAACTTGAAAAGTTTGTAAATATTTTTAGTAAAGTTTGTAAATATTTTTGGTAAAACAATATTTAAACCTAATTCTGAAACAAATCTCCAGTAAAAACAATATTTAAACCTAATTCTGAAACAAATCTCCAGTAATAACAATATTTAAGGAAAAACCTGATTCGGCGGATCTAAGGAGAAGGAGGGATGAGAAACAACACGGGATTTGAACGAGGTAACTGTTTTAATATTCTGGGACAGTAGCAACTAAAGAGGGTTTGGGATAGTGGACTTTTTCCTTTTTTTTTGGGCCCAATTTATGTTTTTTTTTTACCACAAATTATTAGTTTTTTAATAATAATAAAAACACTAAGGGTATTTTTGATATTATGTATCATATCATATTCAAACTTGAAAAGTTTGTAAATATTTTTGGTAAAGTTTGTAAATATTTTTGGTAAAACAATATTTAAACCTAATTCTGAAACAAATCTCCAGTAAAAACAATATTTAAACCTAATTCCGAAACAAATCTCTAGTAAAAATAATATTTAAGGAAAAACCTGATTCGGCGGATCTAAGGAGAAAGAGGGATGAGAAACAACACGGGATTTGAACGAGGTAACTGTTTTAATACTCTGGGACAGTAGCAACTAAATAGGGTTTGGGATAGTGGACTTTTCCCTTTTTTTTGGGCCCAATTTATGTTTTTTTTTACCACAAATTATTAGTTTTTTAATAACAATAAAAACACTAACAGTATTTTTGATATTGTGTGTCATATCATATTCATAATTGAAAATTTTGTAAATATCTTTTGGTAAAAGAATATAAGTAAAATATCTTTGTTTCCCTTAAATTTACTTCGATATCTATTCTGATTCTTTATTTTAAATTTTTTTTAAAATAATCATTTAATTAATTGTTCAAAAAGATGAACCCAAGTCACCATGGTAGCATGAAGAATTGCTTACACTGAGCCACTTGGTTATTAATTATTAATTTTGCATTCAAGAGGAATATGAGTCACATTGATCCATCTTCTTCTCTCATCATCAGAAAAAATTATTATGATATTCACCATCAGAGCCACAGTAGAACCAATCGGAACACCAATCACCGTTGTAGAATTGTTGTTATAATTGATGTTACTTTAATAGAAAATAACAAATATAGTAGAGAAGTAGAGAAACAGTATATTGAAGGAAAAGAATTGTATCGTTGATCGATAGAAATGTTACAATAAATAATGGAAAGGAAAAACTGAAAGTTATCCCATGTAACTAGGATTTTAGGAAATTGAATACTTAAACTAATTTGTTCTTAAAGTATAGCAACTACTACTAGCTTGCTCCTAAATTATAGCAACCACTAATTGACTAGGTTGCTAAAAACTGAAACAATAAAATAAAATAATAAAAAAAAATCTAGCAGTTACAAAAGCACATGATTAATAATTGATGAAATTGAAAAGTAGAACTAATATGAATTAGAACCGATGGAATTCTTGTTACAGATTAAAAAAGTCAATAAAATGCATCTGAAATCCATGAAAATATATAATGAATTTGGGGTTTTCCGAGCATTTGAGATCTGAAGTTTAACGTTCTGGGCTCACATGGATGGAATCAAAATCTCTTCTTCTTGTTCTATCTTCTCTGAGCAAGGATGAGAATTATAGAAATACTTAATAAGAGAGAAATGTTGGACTGATAAGAGAGAGGACCGAAGAACTGTGAGACGGATGTGCAGGGTACCTGAAGGTGAAAATTGTGTAACTGGTTATTACAATTGTGTTGTAACGTAGTTTTAGGGATAGAAGAAATAATTGTTGTAAGTTGAAAAATTGATAAAGCGTCACTGCATTTGGGTATTGAAATAATATAATTGGATAATAAATGTGTGAAAAAGACAAACTGAATAATACATGCTAAATAATCTTAAAATCCAGGCAAGTATGGCATGTCTATATGCATGTTTATTTTTGTTTCATATTATGCTATACATGGTGCAAATACAAAGCATAATAAATGATGGCTTCATAATAATAATTTAAATGTAATAATAATTAACAATTACGAAGTGACTTAATGGTAAGCCTGTTTCTCATCCATCAAAATGGCTTGGGTTTGAATTTTGACTGGACTAATGTGGACCATTTTGGAATTTTTAAAGATAAGGGATCAGAATGGACTCCGAGGTAAATTTAAGGGATTAAAAAGGATATTTTACCAAAAATGTATATAAAATTTTAGTCAATATCATAGGGGTTTCAGATATGTATATCTCTAGTACTTCATGGATTTGGATACAGTTAGGAAGTCGAACTGCGAGCTGGCAATTTGGTATACATATACCAAAAGCTGAATCAAGTTTCTAACTAGAGGAAGAGGCAGATGCCAGACTCTTTCACACTACTCATCGTACCTTTCATTCCAACTATTACATTTAACTTCTTATAAATTTGTTCTTACATAGCTCTTATTCGTTTTTCAGGGATGTATCATTTCTCACTTCCACTGCATTCATGATTTCGATTATGATCTGGATTATAGTGAGGACGTTGCTAAGGGCTGCCAAATATATCCTCGATAGAGAGAATCATTTTGTATCGTCATTCCAGGTGTATCTTGATCGAACTGTTCATGATGACACCATTTTGACGTCGCTCGAGGATCACATGGAGATTGTCCCCTTCGACCTCATCTCATTATACTTAGGATGACTGACATGTGGGACTAGCACTATAGTCAAGTATCTTCCAAAGCCATGCATATGATAGTTTGGCTGTGTACAGTCCACAATATCTCTTATGCAGGCTGCTGCCATTGTCCGTCGAGATCTCGAGGACATCTTTTAGGATTAAGAGAATCATATTGTGACATAGGCATATCGAATGTTGCAGACATCCAACAGTTATCATTGTGTATAAGGATACATGACATAGTTCTACACAGTGTCACACCCTATCATGCCATTAAATACTCCTAGATGCTCTCTTAAATAGATTGAGTAATGATTAAGTATTTGATTTATTAAAAAGGCTCAATCATTTTCTTTTTGAGTCAATTCTTCTCATACAAATTGGGGTCTTATCTCACTTTATTTCACACAAGATTTCAAATTGGGAAATGTTTTTATATCACTTTATACTTTCTTCTTCTTTATATTTCATTTCTTCACTTAATTTGCTTTAGTTTCTAAAGAGTGAAAACTACATGTGAGATCTTTTACATTAATGATGTGTTGGTGATCTGAACAAGTGATCAGAATCGAAGACGGTCGGAGTGAACGATGATCCTTCGAGTAAGTTGACGTTGAGGAGGGGGTGGTGTACCTGCAAGGCACTCCGATGCTAAAGTAAGCCAATAATCAAGAGGAGGACAAGAGAATATTAGGGTTGTTAGAGTAAGAATGTGATACATTGCCCTCAAAGATATGAGGGTTTATATAATGGACATAGGAGGATTCTCATTGGTTGCTATATTTAGGCCGAGATATCCGGGTCTGTAAATATAGTCGTTCGGGATGACTAGGTCAATCCGGATGAAAAGGCCCGAAACTAGCCGTTATTGCCGGACAGAAGGGACATAACAGACATAGCTCTAGATATTATAGGCATTGATGCTACTCGACGGATGTCGGGCAAGGGACTTTGCGTGGCGGGCGATCCCGTCGTTCGTCCCGCTCAGCAAATCTAGGGACCTCGATCGACGACTCAAGTCTTTAGGAGATGAGGCTGCCCGACAAGCATTCGGACAGTCCAGAACAATTGAATTTTTATTTTATTCCCGAGTGTTTTCTTTTGAATTATATCTTTCTAAGGTTGTTTAGTTTTTGAATTTATCCAATCTAAAGCTCTTGTTTGGTTTTTGAGATTACGATGTTAAAATTTAGTTTTTTAGTTTAGTCTATGAAAATTTGTTTGGTTCTTAATCTCAGTTTAGTAAAATATTTATTGTAAGAATATTTGTGGGACATAACTTACAAAAGCTCTCATCTCTTTTAGTAGAACTCTAAGAAAAAATTCTTAAAAACAAAAGTTGGCAAAATAGTTAAAATTAACATATTTAAATCTTGAAATGTATGTTCTATCTATAATATAAGAAAAGTTGATGTTCTGAAAATCACCCTTTTACCCTTTGTTACTTTTCAAACATATTACTAATTTGAGGTTAAATATTGTCTTTTTATTATAGATTCCAACCAATTCCCACATGGTATTCATCATTTCATGTGCAACAAAAAAATCATATTCATATTTTTATCTTTCTTTTTCATTTCCAATGTTATCTTTGACAATCTTATCATATCTCTCATCAATACTTTTTTTATTTCTTAACCCATTTTATTTAACAAACACATATATCTCCATATATTTCTTCTCACCTACTCATTCATAATGTTTTTCCTCTCACCATATTTATATATATTTTTCATTATCTCACAATGTTGAAACTTCCTCATTGTTTAAATTTCTTCTTCCAAATATCTTCTTTCAACATTTCATAATATTAATTTAACATTTTATACATTTTTCAAGATAAAAGGTAAATATGAGTTTCAAATAGTTTTTCAATTTTATCCTTCCAAGTATAGAATAAGAAATAATAAATATAACTTTTTTTTAAAATAAAAATAGTTGAAAATAATTTTTTTTCTTCATATCTACTCTTTCAAAGATTAAGTTTTATTGTTCTTAAACAAGTTTCATAGATCTATATGTTTTTTTTTTATTATAGATTTATCCTTTTTTTCTTAAATAAAAATGGTGAGAGAAACTTAATAGAATTTATAGAAATGTCATATTGTATGTTTCATAAATTTTCAGATACGTTTGTAATCGATACCTAAACAAAAATAACATTTGAATACGGGAACAAGTCTATTATTGATTCAAATATTTTTATATACGAAAAATAATATTTATGATTCAAATATTTTTTTAATCTAAAAGTGATATATGAGATAACATCTATTATTGATCTAAATATTTTAATATACGAAAATTTACTATTAATCTAGATATTTTTGTAAGTGATGCCTAAACAAAAATAATATTTGTATACGGGAAAAACTCTATTTATATACGAGAAATAATAATTGTATATACTAAAAAAGATATTTATACTACAAAAATCTTTGATTAAAAAATGGTATACGGGAAACAAATTTATTATTGATCTTAATATTTTTATATATGAAAATTTACTTTTGATCCAAATATTTTTTTGTAAATGATACGAAAACAAACATAACATTTGTATACGGGAAAAATGTATTATTTATCCAAAAATCGTAAACGGGAAAATTATATTATTGATCTAAATATTTTTTATATTCGAAAATTTACTATTGATTTAGATATTTTTGTAAACTATATCTGAAAAAAATTGTATGCTGGAAATAAATCTGTTATAGATCTAAATATTATTATATACAAAAGTTTACTATTGATTTGGATAATTTTATAAACGATACCAGAACAAAAATAATATTTTTTTACGGGAAAAATATGTTATTGATTAAATATTTTTATATACGAAAAATAGTATTTATGATCTAAATATTTATTATCCTTAAATGATATACGCATAAAATCTATTATAAATCTTAATATTTTTATATACGACTTTTTTAATTATCAATCTAATTTTTTTAACCTTTTATTTAAAATAAATATATTATGTAAAAATATGTGCGTATCAGATCAGAACTCGTGCGTAGGCACGGGTTTGTTACTAGTTTTTCTTATAAAATTAACTTAAACATTCATATAAATCAATTTTTTTATGATTGAACATTATTTTCCAATCATCACAATTTACCCATCTTATATTCGGAATCACTTAATCAACAAAAATAAGCATATCATCAATTTTAAAATAAATAAAAAATAAGACTAAGTCAATATTTACAATACTGCCATGAATGAAAATTGATAGTAGTTTTTTTTTCGTCTTTACAACAAAACCTTACAACAGTTTTAGAAAACAATTTTAAAAAGTATAAGCCAAACAAATAATTTAGTTCTTAAATTTTGGATAAGAGAAAACAGTTTAATACCTATATATATTTAAGGAGAAATTGTCCTTGACACTGAACTTGCACGTATGATTGACATGCACAGTAGATATTCAATTCAATTTGTGATTTAACAAGTGTTATTGCTAATTTGACTAAGTATGGCATTGAGGAATTACATTTGCAGGAAGTGTTAAGAGTTTAAACCAACGGCAACTAATACATGCAAAGCTTTCATTTTCTGTTGATTATTAATTGCGAAACTGGCTCTTGAAAGCAAATATGATGATAATTGTGAATCAAACAAATCCATTTGTGTTAGTGGAATTCCAAACTGTATCTCAGTGATTCTAATATGCACATGTAAATGAATACTGTGTAGCAAATATCTCATCATTGTTGTTAGCCAGAGAGAAATACTGAAATACTAATGATTGTAATTTACAATTCTAAACTGTACCTCAGTTATCCCAATATGCACATGTAAATGAATACAATGTAGAAACTATCCCATCATTGTTGTTACCCAGAAAAACCAATGACTGTACTTTGCAATCCCAAACTGTATCATCCACTTCTCATCATCTCTTTTCTGCAAAATAAAGAAAAGGCAATATCAGACACATATTTGATGAGGTTTAGCATACCGAATTTAATTTGTTGTTGACAGGTCCAAATTATATAGGTTTGCAATTTCTTAAAACCGGGATTCAAAGAGGTGTGAAAAAATAAGATAACTCACTCTAAATGTTTCTTGCTGGAAAGCTAATTACAGATATTTGCACATTGATCCACAAAATGTTAAAGGTACTTGCAACATTTGATTTCCTTTGCCATTAGTGTCTCTAATAATATCATTAGTTCATTTTATTAGCTCATTGAATTTTGCAATTCTTCGTGTAACTAAAGGATTTATATTTCTTTTGATTGCAGAATACTATAACGAAAGAGTCGGAAAACATTGTCAGTAAATGTTTAAGTCTCATCTCATGGTGGTGTTACAAGCCCTATTTAAAGGTAAATACTGCTACAGAAATTAAAAGTTGTATCTCAAACAAATGACACGACATAAGGGAAGCCATAGTATATCAAATCTCAAGATAAAACATTTTTTTTACCTAAACCGCCATAATCGAAAATATCATGCAACAAATTCTACCTGTAGCTAAATCTTGGATCTGACTTGCTTCATCGTCACCATCTAGAATCAAGGTTGACCTGCTTCATAAGGGATAAATTATCAGATTCAAAAATCTCAAGCAGATAAAACATTTTTTTCTACATAATCGGAAATTTCATGCAACAAAGTCTGAAAACGCCAACAAATTCTACCTGCATCTAAATGTTGGGTCTGACTTGTTTCATCATCACCATCTGGAATCAGGGGCTGACCTGCTTCATATGGATAAATTATCAGATCAGAAATCTCAAGCAGATAAAACATTTTTCTATTCAAACAAACAAATTTATGAAATTTAAACAATATCCTGAAATCTGAAATATCCATGTTTGACCTGCTCCATCAGCAGGTCCTGAATGTTGGAAAAGGCAGAAATTGACAGATTGGATGGCAGGCTTATTTGTTGAGTTGGTCTTCTTCCTTTCTTCGTTCTTTTGAATCATCACATCAGACAACTTGTCTAAAAAAATTTCAACCGGAGAGGACTTCTTGGTAGGATCTACCTTCGCCATCTTCTGTAACATAACATCACAAAGCTTATCAAGATAATCTACGGTCGCTAATTTTTCTACGAACTCTGTGAGATATTGGGTCGAACTCTATTGTGTCAAAGGATGCTAGAATTGTTAGCATCGAATTGGGCCTGTTTGTTATGCCCAATTGGTTAAGTTAGCTTGTATCTTAAGTTAACTTGTAATGGGTATTTGTGATAAAAGCCCATTAGTTTAGTATGTTAGGTTTATTATAAATAGCATACTAGTCTCTCATCATTGCATACTGCAAATCCTAATTTAGGATGAGAGGGTTATTTGTTATTCTTGTATACTTGTAATCTTGTTTTGAAGATAAAGGAAAGAATAACAGTTAATAACCAATCCTTGTGTTCATCGTGTTCTTCATTCTTTTTCCCTACCTTGAGCAACAAGCTTATATATATTTGTTAATAACCAATCCTAATTGGTGCGTTGAGCGTGGAGAAGATGCCTTCGACAAAGTATGAGATTGAAAAGTTCACCGGAGTGAACGATTTCGGTCTGTGGTGCTTGAAGATGAAAGCCCTACTGGTTCAGCAGGGTTGTTTGGAAGCGTTGAAGGGAGAGTCATCCATGAACGAAGAGTTGATGGCAGCTGAGAAGAAGGCAATGATAGAAGGCCCACAGCAAATTTTGTTGAGCCTTGGTGATAAGGTTCTTGACGGTATCAAAGGAGACGGCGGTAGGGTTATGGGTGAAACTTGAAAGTTTGTACATGACTAAATCGTTGGTGAATCGACTCTACACAAGCAAGCTTTGTATTCATTCAAGATGATTGAAGACAAAGTGTTGGTGAAAGCAGTTGGATATGTTCAACAAGCTGATTCTTGATCTTGAAAATATTGATGTGAAGATTGATGATGAAGATCAAACGTTGTTGCTGTTGTGCGCGTTGCCCAGATCACATGCCCACTTCAAAGAAACTCTCTTGTATGGAAGGGAGTCTCTGACCTTTGAAGAGGTTCAATCAGCCTTGTATTCGAAGGACTTGAATGAACGAAAGGAGCATAAACCTTCGACGGTTGGTGAAGGTTTGGCCGTTAAAGGAAAATTCTTGCGAAAGGATAATAAGTTCGACAAGAAGAAAGGTAAAAGTCAGCAGAAATTTTACAGTGGTGAAGCATCTAGTATTCGATGCTATCATTGTAAGAAGGAGGGTCACACAAGAAAAGTGTGCCCTGAACGCCTGAAAAATCATGGAGGTAAGGATAATGGAAATGCAGCTATTGTTCAAGATGATTTCGACTCATCTGATGTTCTTGTGGCTTCGACCAACAACTCGTCGAAAGAATGGATTATGGATTCTGGGTGCACTTGGCACATGACTCCAAACAAAGACTTGTTCGAGGAATTATGTGATCAAGATGGTGGATCTGTATTGTTGGGAAACAACAAAGCTTGCAAGATTGCAGGTGTGGGATCTGTGAGATTCAAACTCCATGATGAGTCAATAAGGTTATTGACTTGACTGAAGTCAAGTATGTACCTGATTTGAAGAGAAATTTGATTTCTCTTGGTGAATTCGACAAGAAAGGATATGTTTTTCAAGGAGAGAAAAGTATCCTAAGAGTCATGAAGGGGGTCGAAGGAAGTCTTGAGAGGCGTGAAGAAACAAGGCTTGTATACCCTTGTGGCTGAAGTTGTAAGTGGTTCGACAAATGTTGCATCCACGAAACCTTTGTCGAAGACATAAATCTGGCACATGAGATTAGGCCATGTTAGTGAAAGGGGTCTGGTCGAATTGGGAAAACAAAATTTGCTTGGTGGAGACAAAGTCGAAAAGCTGAAGTTTTGTGAACCCTGTGTACTTGGAAAATCTTGTAGAATGAAGTTCAACAAAGGCAAACAAAGAACACATGGATCCCTTGATTACATCCATGTTGATCTTTGGGGGCCTGCAAGGTGTCCATCACATTCAGGAGCAAGGTATTTTCTATCCATAGTAGATGACTATTCCAGAAAGTTATGGGTATTCATTCAGAAGACTAAGGATGAATTTTGAGAATTTCAAAGGTTGGAAGACTCGTGAAAACCAAACCGAGAAAGGTCAAGAGGTTGAGAACACAATGGTCTTGAATTTTGCAATAAGGCATTCAACGCTTTTGCCATTGCAAGGCAGAACTCTGCAGCACTCCACAACAAAATGGTTTGGTGAAAGGTTTAATCGAACCATCTTGGAGAGTTAGATGCATGTTGACTAGTCTGGCTTAAAGAAGGTGTTTTGGGTTGAGGTCCCGACAACATATCCGATAAAAGATGTCCTTCGATCGTTAGAGATAAAGACACCAAGAAGTTTGGTCGGGACATCCACCAAATCTCGACAAACTGAGAGTATTTGGCTGCGTAGCCTATGCTCACATTAGGTAAGACAAGGTCGAACCTAGAGCTCTCAAATGCATGTTCCTGGGATATCCTGAGGGAGTCAAAGCTTATAGGTTGTGGTGCCTAGAGTCAGGTCACAGAAGGATTATCACCAGTCGAGATGTTGTTTTCAATGAAGCTGAAATGGCTTTCAAGAAAACGGATGATGTTGGTCGGCGAAGTATCGACGAAGAGGAACAGAGATTCCTATTGAGGTGGAGCATGTTGATGCTGAATTGCATATCCTAGATAAAGTTGAAGAAGCAGATGATGCTGATGAAGTTGAGGAAACTGTTGATGACTATCTATTGGCAAGAGATAGGACACGAAGAGTCATCAAACCACCTCAAAGGTTTGGGTATGCAGATCTTATAGGTTATGCCTTAATCTCTGCAAGTGAGGTTCTGGACGAAGAACCAAGAGACCATAAGGAAGTTATGAGGAGTCAAAATAAGACTGAATGGCTGAAGACCATGGATGATGAGATGAAGTCTCTTCATGATAACAACACTTGGGAATTGATCAAGAAACCTGCTGGAGCCAGGTTAGTCAGCTGCTGTAAATGGATTTTCAAAGTTAAGGAAGGAATCGAAGGAGTGGAGTCGAAAAGATACAAGGCAAGGTTGGTTGCAAGGGGTTTCACTCAGAAAGAAGGTATAGATTTCAATGATGTGTTTTCTCCTGTTGTGAAGCATAGGTCCATTCGAATGTTGCTTGCCATGGTGGCACAGTTTAATCTTGAACTGAAACAGATGGATGTGAAGACTACGTTCTTGTATGGTGATCTAGATGAAACAATCCTGATGAGGCAACCTGAAGGGTATGTCGAAAAGGGAAAGGAAGATTATGTGTGTGCAAGTTGAATAGATCTTTATATGGGTTGAAACAATCTCCTCGACAGTGGAATAGGAGATTCGACAAATTCATGACACGCATAAGTTTCGTTAGAAGTCAGTTCGACCACTGTGTTTACTTTAGATTTCGTCCTGGTAATTCATTTGTTATTTTGTTACTTTATGTTGATGATATTCTCATAGCAAGTAACAATGTCGAAGAGGTAATGAGGGTGAAGGCAGAACTCAATAAGGGGTTGAAATGAAGGATCTAGGAGCGCTTCGAGATTCTTGGAATTGACATTCAAGAGATAAAGCATCAAAATTATGCTTATCTCAAGAGGCATATTTACGAAAGATTCTCGAAAAGTTTGGCATGTCGAATTCGAAGCCTGTTGTGACTCCAACAAACCCTCAATTCAAGTTGAGTATTGATCAATGTCCCAGTACTGAGGTCGAAAGAATTTATATGAATAGCATCCCATATGCTAATGTAGTAGGTTCTTTGATGTATGTTATGGTTTGTACTAGACCCGACATAACATATGCAGTAAGTCTTGTAAGCAGGTACATGGCGAATCTTGGAAAGGCTCAACGCAAGCATTGAAGTGGATTCTAAGGTACATAAATGGGTCTCAAGCAGTCTTAATTTATGGTGGAGCCTTTGGTGAAGATGGTAAAGCAGCAATCGAAGGATATGTCGACTCTGATTATGCAGGTTGTATGGATTCCAGAAAATCTATTTCTGGATATGTTTTCACTATGTTTGGTACATCTATTAGTTGGAAAGCAACACTTCAGAAGGTTGTTGCATTATCAACCACTGAAGCGGAATATATTGCTTTAACAAGCGTGAAAGAAGCATTGTGGCTTGAAGGTTTTGCTAAGGAGTTGAAAATTCAAGGGAAGTTATCAATTAAATGTGATCAAAGTGCAATACACCGTCGAAGAATTCAGCTATCATGAGCGAATCAAGCACATTGATGTGAGGTTGCATTTCGTCGGAGGGTAATCGAGCGTGGAGAAGTCCAAGTCAAGGTTTCGACAGATCATAATGCGATATGATCACCAAGACATTGCCTAGTTGCAAGTTTTCCACGTATGCAGTTGATAAAGTCGCATGAAGAAAACTAATTAGTTGATAATAGAGTTTGTTCCAAGGTGGAGATTTGTGAGATATTGGGTCGAACTCTATTGTGTCGAAGGATGCTAGAATTGTTAGCATCGAATTGGGCCTGTTTGTTATGTCCAATTGGTTAAGTTAGTTTGTATCTTAAGTTAGCTTGTAATGGGTATTTGTGATAAAAGCCCATTAGTTTAGTATATTAGGTTTATTATAAGTATCATACTAGTCTCTCATCATTGCATACTGCAAATCCTAATTTAGGGTGAGAGGGTTATTTTTTAATGTTGTATACTTGTAATCTTGTTTTGAAGATAAAGGAAAGAATAGCAGTTAATAACCAATCCTTGTGTTCATCGTGTTCTTCATTCTTTTTCCCTACCTTGAGCAACAAGCTTATATATATTTGTTTCAAGGCATCTGATTCACAACAAACTCTACCGTCAACATTTTCGACATCATCACGTTGGCTAGGTTCTCCATCATATTTTTAGTCCTCTTATTCGCATCTCCAATTCCACCAACCAAACCTTCTTCAGTCGTTACATTCTTGTTATTTCCATCTGCATTCAAAACTTCAGCTGTTTTGTCATTCTTATTATTTCCATCTGCACTCAAAACTTCTTCAACAATTTTGTTATCAGTCAAGCTGAAACCTTCAGCTATTTTGTTATTCCCATTTCCAACAGCCAATTCATCAGTCTTAAAATTCCAGTATTTATAGTTTTCCCAAACTTTGTCATTGATATCATGAACACTACCCTTAACTCCCCTAACACGCATGCCCTCAAACACCAAAACCTCTTCTTTATCAAGTTCATCATTTTTTATATTCGCGTCATTAACATTATCCAACCCATCGAAGCGCCCAATTCCATCCTCTGCGGAATGATTGATGATATCAAAATCCAGTTTGTTTTTTGAGGCATCCTCCATCAGTAACCGAATTGCGTCTTGCTTTTGGCCCTTCC
>CM038793.1:2818900-3039392 GCA_021764765.1 Vicia sativa
GAGTTGATCAAAAAGTTGAGAGTTTTGGCATAGAATCGCTGCAAATTATAACCAGTATCGCGGGCAATTGCGAGAAAAGTTAAGTGGTCAATTAAAATGTCGATGGCATCGAATAAATGCGTCGGTTCAAAAATTTGTTGGGTGTTATAGACAAGCTGCCAATGGAAAGAAAAGTGGGACATCGGAGAACGATGTCATGGCTGCTGCATATGCTTTTTATGCTCAAGATCAAGGTACAACATTCAATCTTGAGTATGCATGGCGATTGTTAAAAGATGAAGCTAAATGGGGCATCATTGGAGAATCGATTGGAAATTCTTCAAAAATGACACAGACTTTTGCTAGTGGGGCATCATCGGAGATCCTTGATACACCTTCAAGTTATGAGTTTAACTCATCATCGCCAATGGAGCGTCCAATGGGACAAAAAGCAGCAAAAAGGAAAGGTAAGGCAAAGGAAATTTCAAATGCAACGCAAGATGCAAGGAATAAAAGAACATAAACAATGGAAAGACTTGCGCAAAGTAAGGAGGACGAGATAGAATTAAAGGTAATGCAAATCATGATGAAAGACACTTCTACTATGAACGAAAGTCAACGAGATATTCATGAAAAATATTGTAATAAAATGAAGAAAAAAAATATGGACTGTAGTTAGTACCACTTTAAATTATATGTAAAATGGTCATTAGTACCACTTTAATTTATCAAATCCTATGTAAAATGGTCATTAGTACCACTTTAAATCATAATAAATATTATGTTGTTCAAACTGGTCGTTATTCAAACTAGCCGTTATGAATAATTAGCCTTTATTCAAACCATTATATATACTACCACTTATGTCATTGTTTTCTCATTCTCTTCTTATTCCTCACTAAAATGGATTCAGACAATTCAGATAATTACGATCAAGAATTTTGGGAGTTAGTTGAAGAAGAATTTATGGACGACGGTGATGAAGAACAACATCTTCAAAATGAATGTCAATTTGGAAGTTCCTCTAGGCCAAAGAGAAGAACTACGGTAGATCGAGGTCGTGAAGAAGGGCACAATCGGTTATTCAATGCCTACTTCTCAGAAAATCCAGTATACACAGATGTACAATTCCGAAGAAGATTCAGAATGCATAGGCATGTGTTTCTTCGAATTGTAGATGCCCTCGGCAATCATGATGAATATTTCCAAATGAGGGTTGATGCAACTGGTAAGATGGGTCTTTCACCATTGCAGAAATGCACATCTGCTATTCGTATGTTGGCATATGGGTCTCCCGCTGACATTGTAGACGAATATGTTCGAATCGGTGAAAGTACCTCAATTGAGTGCTTAGAAAGATTCGTTAAGGGCGTGAATGTTGTATTTGGGGATGAGTATTTGAGAAAACCTAACAACACTGATATTGAACATCTTTTACAAATGGGTGAGTCACGTGGATTTCCAGGTATGTTGGGTTCCATTGATTGTATGCATTGGGAATGGAAGAATTGTCCTGTTGCATGGAAATGACAGTTTTGTCGAGGTGATCATGGTAAACCCACGATCATGCTTGAAGCAGTGGCATCACAAGACTTGTGGATTTGGCATGCATTTTTTGGTATTGCAGGTTCAAACAATGACATTAATGTGTTAAACCAATCCAATGTGTTTAACGATATTTTGGAAGGACGTGCTGCTAATGTGCAATATACAATCAATTGAACTCCTTATAATATGGGGTATTATTTAGCGGATGGAATATATCCTGAGTGGGCTACATTTGTCAAAACTATTTCGATGCCACAAGGAGAAAAGAGAAAACTATTTGCACAACACCAAGAATCAGCTAGAAAGGATGTGGAGCGGCATTTGGAGTGCTTCATCTCGTTTTGCAATAATACGTGGTCCAGTGCTCACATGAAAACCCTCAAGCATACCATATATGCTTGCATCATATTGCACAACATGATTGTCGAAGACGAACGACACACATATGGAGGTGATTTTGATTACTCTTACGATAATGTCGGTAACAACAACTCAACGATTGAAACATTTAACGGTCCTCATCCGAATCTTGCAACAAGACTACAAAGAAGAGCAACTCTTCGTGAAAAACAAGTTCATCGCCAACTTCAAGGAGATCTAGTCGAGCATATTTGGGAACGTTTTGGACATGAGGACGATGGAAATTAAATTTGAGTAATTATGTTATGTAATTTATTTTTATTGTTTTTAATTATATGTCATGTATTTGAGATTAATTTTAATTATCATTTTAAATTTTATGTTTAATTTAAATTTTATTTATTTTAATTTAAATTTAAATTTAAATTATTATTTTAAATCAAATAAAATTTAGTATGAATAAAATATTAATATACAAAGTAAAATTGTGGGACCCAATATAAGTTTTTTTAAAATTGCACCATTGAAGTGAAAAATAGAGTGAGTTGCTTCAAGATGATGTGGCTTAATGGGTCCCACAAAGAACCCAAATATGAGTAGCATCATTGGAGATGCTCTAATAATCATAATAATAATCATAACAATAATAATAATAATAATAATAATAATAATAATAATAATAATAATAATAATCATAATAATCATAATAATAATAATAATCATAATAATAATAATAATTATAATAATAATAATAATTATTATTATTATTATAATAATAATAATAATAATAATAATAATAATAATAATAATCATAATAATAATAATAATAATAATAATAATAATAATAATTATCAAAATCATAATCATAATAATAATCAAAATCATAATCAAAATCATAATCATAATAATAATAATCATAATCATAATAATTATAGTAATTATTATAATCAAAATCATAATAATAATAATAATAATAATAATAATAATAATAATAATAATAATAATAATAATAATAATAATAATAATAATAATAATGATGATAATGATAATAATAATCATAATCATCATAATAATAATAATAATCTCCGATAGAGCTGACTCGAGTTGCTGATGAGGCGCAGATCTTAAAACTACGTGCTAGACACTGTCTTCCGACTGATTATCACCAAAAACAGATGATGACATGTATGATTTTGAGGGTGGCATGTAAAATTATCTCAAATCCATCAATTTTACTTTTATTTCAAACAAAACTTAAAAAGTCTTCTTTTCATATTCTAATAATTAATCAATAACTAATAAACTATTCAAATTCCATATTTTAAATATTATTTAATTCTACTATTTTTAAATTAAAAATGGATGTCTAATTATTTATTAATTCAATTTTCTCTTCCTAATTGGTTCATTTTTTATGACAGGTAAAATTCAAGGTTAATTCATAAGATTAGAGCGCACCCCATAAAAATCTCAAAATATTCTTTAGAAAATCGAAAATATATATCCAGTACGCACTACTTTAAAATGTATTCTAAATTTGGTCTCACATACACGTTTTATTTAAAAATTACATATAATTTAAAATTGAAAATATACTTCCAGTTTACACCCAATCCTTTTCAAAGTGATATGCATGATATAGAATGCTAACCGAAAGTATATTTCTGGTTTCCATGATTAATTTGGAAATTTCGCACGAGTGCGTAATAAGGCCATGGGGTGAATTTAGAAATTCCCAATTTATTTTACCTACTGCCCCAATATTGCCGAGAAAAATTTTCAATAGAGAAATTTTTGCTTTGGTAACAATTGAACTTTGTATACACTACCATTTTAAAATATTTCCTGACTAATAATTTATAGTTTCCCTGTCGTTCATAATTGACAATTTCAGTATATCATCAAAACTCCAAAGTAAATGTGTAGCAATCCATCATTCAGCTCAGCGACAAATTACCAATAGAGGTTGAATGTCATAAAACTATAGCTATCGAAATTTAGAACCCAATGTACGGAGCAAATCAAGGCGAGGAAATAATCAACACATAACTGGTTGACATATACTTGAGAGGTTCCTTACTTAGAGTAATTCTCATTTTCATTCACACCGTCTTTTTTTTTGTCTTCATATCTGTTACACTGTTCAATATTATCTAACTCAAGCGCACTCTGCTGATGTTCTGGAGAATCTGATACTACCTGTTCAGGAATATTCTCTTCAATTGATTCTTCAGCTTCTACCTCAGGCTTCTGATCACAAGAATCTAGTACATTTTTTGGGATTGAGAGCACCTTTTCTTGAAGCTCGGAGCTTCCCAATTCTTCATTCATCTCTTGGCGTGCATTTTCTCCCGGACTTTCAGACGTTCCTCGCTTAGGGTCATGACTCTCATTTTCACCCACACCGTCTTCCTTACCGCCTTTATCACATCTATTACACTGTTCAATGTTATCAGAATCAAAATCACCTCGTAGAAGTTCTTGAGGATCTGATACTGCCTGTTCAGGAACATCTTCAATAGATCCTACCTTAGGCTTCTGATCACAAGAAACTAGTTCATTTCCTGGTTTTGGGGATACCACTTCTTGAAGCTCAGAGCTTCGCAATTCTTCCTCCACCTCTTGATGTGCACTTTCAGCTGGGCTTTTAGACATTCCATGCTGAGAGTCATGACTCGCGTTTTCATTCGAATTGTCTTTCTTAGCATCTTCATCACATCTATTATATTGTTCATTATTATCTGATTCAAAAAATCCCTGTTGAAGTGCCGAAGAATCTGATACTGCTTGTTCGGGAACGTCCTCTTTAATTGATCCATCAGTTTCTACCTCAGGCTCACAAGGTAATGCATCTTCTTGAAGCCCAGAGCTTCGCAATTCTTCCTCAATTTCTGGATGTTCCTTTTCTGCTGGACTTTCAGACATTCCTTGCTTAGAGTCATGACTCTCATTTTCATCCACACCATGTTCCTTAGAATTTTCTCCACCTCTATTATACTGTTCATTATCATCTGATTTCTGATCAGTAGAATTTAGTTCATTTCCTGAGATTGATGACACCACTTCTTGAAGTACAGAGCTTTGCGATTCTTCCTCCATCTTTTGATGCTCATTGTCACTTGGCTCGTTAACCCCAGGACCAGTTTGATCATGAAACTCAACATCTGCAGCAGAACCTTCCATACCTGATGAGCTTTCAACGACGCTGAGATCTTTCTCTTCGGTAGAATGCTCTGTGTTTGATTCATCTCCACCTTCATTTTTAGAGACTGGGAAAGATTGAAAAGCATCCCAATCATCTTCACTGTCATCATCTTCCTCTTCGTTATTCTCATCTGTTTTCATCACAACAGCTGAAGGTGCGGGATGTTTCTCTTCACTTACTCCCACTGGCTTCGGCAATTTAATATCCAAAACTGGTATTTTAAGTTCTGTTTGGTTTTTATCATGAGTTACAGAAGCACGTATTACCCCCTGCATGTCGTGGCATAACAAAAGTAAGCAACATGAGATTATCAGAATATGGACAAAGTTCCTAAACACCTGTAACTGAATCTATGACTCAATATATCGTAATTAAAATTAAGATGATGTTATATTATTCTCTGCAAAACATCTTATCATTTGTCTAGGTTAACCTTTCTCCTCTTAATAAAAAATTACATATGAATTATAATGGAATTAATATCATTTTGATGCACAGAAAAAAGAATTTTCCAATTCAAAAATATAACCCCTATCATGGAAATGAAATCACATGTGGTCATTTAGAATTGTTGGAAATCATAAATTACGGCAGTTCAGCGAAATAGATGTCAATGATCAGTTCACATATAAACATACATGTAACACCAAAAATACCTGAAGCTCCTGGCGGTGCAGAGAAGGCATTGATAGTAAAACATCCTTGAAATGTATGGCTGATGAAGGAATTTGAGCAAGGCGAGAAACAAGCTTGATGGCGGTGTTTCTTAAATCCCTTATTTCCTGTCATTTGTTTGCATGATCAAAAGAATGCATAATAAAATCAAGAAGAGCTAACTCTAGCATTAAGCAATAGAAAATCTCAGTTTATATTTATTACCGGAGAGAAGCCATCAGTTGTTGACAAGAAAATCGTGACAACGGCCTCCAGAAGTAAGGTCATAAAACTTCTCTGGCAGTCATTACCTTTAGCTAGGGCTTGTAACACCACCATGAGACTTAAACATTCACTGGCAATGTTTACTGACTCTTTCGTTATAGTATTCTGCAATCAAAAGAAATATAAATCCTTTAGCTACGCGAAGAATTGCAAAATTCAATGAGCAAACAAAATGAACTAATGATATTTTTAGTCACATTAATGGCAAAACAAAAGCAAATGTTCTAAGTACCTTTAACATTTTGTGGATCAATGTGAAAATATCAGTAATTAGCTCCCCAGCAAGAAACATTAAGAATGAGTTATCTTCTGTATTAGCACCTCTTTGAATCCTGGCTTTAAGAAATTGCAAACCTATAAATTGGACCTGTCACTCAACAACAAATTACAGTCATTGGTATTTCTCTCTGGGTAACGGCAATGACGATATATTTCCTATATATTCACTTACCTGCATATTGGAATCACCGAGTACAGTTTGGAAACATCGAATGCAATATTTCATTGCAATAACACAGATGGATTTGCTTGTCTCGTACTTATCAACATATTTGCTTTCAAGAGCCAGTTTCGCAATTAATATGATTTGTTCAAGAGAAAATGCAAGCTTTGCTTGTATTAGTTTCCGTTGATTTAAACTCTTCACCTCCTGCAAATGGAATTCCTCAATGCCATACTTAGTCAAAGCAGCAATAACACTTAGACAAGTTTCAAACATTTCTCTTGAAGGGAGAATGCTATCATCCAGCGCAGCCTCATCTACAAAATAAAATAGAGAATAACTCCCTCAGTTGTGTGCTGTTGAATGCATCAACTTTTATTTTTCACAGGGTGGGAAGCATGCATATGGATAAAACTGGCTTGGACTAAAATAGCTCACCATCACTTATTCTCTTTAACAAAGGTATTGTAGAGTTGACCATGTCAATAGCTTCTGATAAGTAAACCTCAGTTGAAGCCTCTTTAACGCACTTGTAGCCAACTAAAACTAATGCCAGAACCATTGACTTTGGATGCTGGGTCATCTTAAGTAATCGTAATCAGAGCAAGTCAGTAATGATAATCATCTTTTAGGATTAAAAAATTGCACCATGATTTCCGAGAAAATACAATTTTAAATGTGCAAAAAATGATGGTGGCTCAGATGAAAACCAGTTATATAGAATCATACACAACAGACACACCTTGGTCTCAATACGGTTAATTACTGCCACAGTTGTGCTACATAGTGTATGTATCACATTAACTTCAGAGTTTGGATGATCTACTGAGATTATGTCAGTTCTGGACAACAGACATTCATTAATATTTAGCATATTATATATATATATATATATATATATATATATATATATATATATATATATATATATATATATCCTATGCAAAAATGTCTATCAAATAAGAAACTACAATAAGTTATTAGTCACAGGAAATCAATTACCTGTGAAATATTTTAAAAAGGTAGTGTATACAAAGTTCCATTGTTATCAAAGCAAAATTTTCACTATTGAAAATCTCTTCTGGGCAATTTTGGGCAACCTGTAGGGAAAACAAATGAAACTTGAACTTTGCATGTCATAAAAAATGACCCAATTAGGAGAACAGCTAATAAGGTTAACATGCCATTCAAGAACAAATCGTGCCTAATCAGAAAACGAGGACTCTCAGTGTTTTGAAAAATATACCCAACAGGGATATAAAATATAATGCAGAGTTAAAATCCTGAAATCAATTTATCGAATGCGTACCTGTGATAAAATTGATATTGCAAGACTATTCCAAGAATTATCCATGTATGTGGAATATGAAAGAATCTGCATCCATTAAACATAATAAAAAAATATGAAAATTATCTAGATGATAATTCCTTAGATGTGTATTAAACTATGCTCAAAGAACTTGTCAGGAATAAAAACAAGCAGAACTCTTTTTCAGTCCAATATCCTCATACAGAGTAGTGGATTGGCATTGATACATTGACATAGCGCAGGTATGTCATCAATACTTTTTGTTTACAGTCAAAGTTCTACTCTAAACAAGCAAAGAGGAAAAAGAAATAAGTATCAGTCATTTATGTCTGACTTTCAGTAGATTTAAAGTTTTAGGTGCTCCCTATTCAACGTTGTTGTAGTCCCAAATTTGTATTAATTATATACATTGAAGAAAACAGAGAACCTATTTCACCGGGATTAATTTATAACATCACAAATCGAATTGAATATCTACAGTGCATGTCAATCATAGGTGTAAGTTATGTGTCAAGGACAATTTCTCCTTAAACATGGTTAGGTGGAGGAACATTATTGGTTTTACACAATACCTCGCGTAAGGACTAAGGAGGACTAAGGACCCTTGAGCATAAATTGCAAAGAATTGAGTTATTGGCCACTAGGTCAATTAGAAGCTTTAATACCATATAAATGAGAGGGCTGAATGTTGCATCCACTACAAAAGTAAAATGATGTCTTAGAACTGTATGTTAAATAATACTGTAAGAAATAACACCCACCTGCAGCAGTTCTTTGCAAATATCCATGTTAAGCAGTCCCTCTCCAAAAAAACTCTCAGTAGAAAGAAATTGAAACATAGGTAGTACAATTTCATATAATTTCAAGCCTGGGGGGTTCACATCATCGCTTGGAGAGTTCCCACCATGCTTCACATTAACCAAAGCCAACTGTATAATTGGTTTGTACAGGATAGGATGTTGTGACTGAAACAGACCAAGAAGAGAAAATCCCCATAAGAACTTGAAATCTTCAAACTTCAATTCGACCATGCTATACTGACATTTAGCAGCACTATGTTTGTCGGTTTCTCTGACTGAGGCTTTGGTGGAATCATTTCCTTCAGAATTCACTGGAACTGAGTCGAGTGCAAGTGCTTGCAAAATTACAGGCCAAGATTCATCTAAGCATGGGCGTAACTTTGAAGAAACAACAGGAGATTGCAGCCCATCAAGAAAAAGATTCCACTGCAAGTAAAGTGTGACTAGAATGAGAAAGAAACTCAGATGACACCAACATAATCACATGATCCAGGTCTGTCTCCGAGATGAAAGTATGCACCCATGAATATCTGGAAAGTTCAAGTTCATGCTTACCTTCTTCTTTGGGCTCAGGCACAAACTTATATAACTATAATCCTTCAATGTACAGATCCAGTACTTCCCTAGAACATTCGAGCTCTTTTGGAACAATGGTAATAATGTCAGGTACTCATCTGGAGCTCTATCTTGGTGCTTCCTCATGGATGCATATATATAACACTTGAGAGAAGCATGAGCAGCCAGAAGTCTTACTTTGATCTAAAATGTGAATTATAGAAAAGATAAACGAACTAGATATAAAAATATTGAAATATATCAAGTTTATATAACATTTAAAGTCACATGCCTTGCTTGTGACCCACTCTGCAAACGAAGGATAATAAATGTCCTTAAAGTCATTCAGTGGCCGTGAAATCAAAGAAAATATGCGCCTGACCACCACTTGATCTCCACTGATTATTCCACTTGTTAAAATCTGAAATTATTAAATATTAATGAGTATAAATTGTGTTTGATTTCATAGTTGAGGAGCTTCCTTAAATTATTCCCAACTTCCAAATGACTAACTTGAGATAAGTTGAGAGTAATAATTACGATAATTTATGGGTATTTAAAGCATGTAATAAATCAACTTCAAATGTAACTGAAATGAATAGAATGATGAAAGTTGCAACCTTGGTAGCCAAGTGCAAGCCTGCCTCCAATAAGCTAGGACTAGAAGATGTGTCCAAGGTGGTACGAACTGCAGATACTAGCTGGGCCTATATTTTTAATAGTTTCAGTTATTCCAAGTGCATCACAAAACTCATAATCTACATAACCATAAAAGTGAATTATCGGTTCTATAGGATGTTAAAACACAAGCATGTGCATATATTAAATGATACTCGAAAAGAAATAAAAAGAAGAGAAAAAAAACTTAGTTGACATACACAGAAACTAATTGAAATGTGTCAAGCAAACAAATTAGCGGGTGGTGAAAACATTTTGTTGAATACCTGATACTGTTCAAGTAGAAGATGCTCAGGAAGCTCAGGGTCAGCTGCTTTTTCAAACTGTAAATCCAAAATTCGCATATAAGCATGAATTAACCAGTAGGGAGATTATAAGATACACCATGCAGTATACACAACATTAAATTAATCAGAAAAGAAGATAATTATTAAGAAGATAATGAGCTCTTCAATACTTCAACAAACAATACAATTTTTTAGACAGAAGAAAATATGTTCAGTTGTGTGTGGTTAAAAAATTAAATACAATTACAAATAAGAATGAAACATTGAAATAATCATGGAGAACAGAGGCTCGTCAAAGGCAGGGCATATGAAAAACACACGAAAAAGAAAAGGCAAAATAAATCTTCAGTAGAATTATGTTCTCCAGTGCCTTTAAATACCTGTCAGGGAGGCTCAGTTGAGGATACCATTTTCTGAACATCAAAAAGATGCCCAAAACAGACTCTGCCTCATACCAGAACTACAAAGTGCGAAGAAATCAGGAAGATACACACATTTCACCCATGCCAAAAAAGTAAAATCTAATAAAGAGAATAATAGTTAGAAGACCCCACCCTAAAGCCCCTCCTTTTTTTTTCTAACAGAGCCACTAAAACTAATAACACAATGTTATAATTATAGGGGGGAAATGACACAGGAAAAACTACAAATTAGCTACAAGAAAAGACGTATTCATGGTAAAACAGGCATAGAATAAGCTCATCCATTATATTTCACAGAAAAAACATACTACCTTATCCACAATGGTGCCAAGAAGACTAACGCCTACAGGCTGCATGTTCTCAAACTGAATTGTGCTAATCTGATGAGAAAAAAATAACAAGGGTGTGATTGTTTGTAATATATCTTTAGTATTTCAGAAGAACAAAGGGTAAATTAATCACTGCTCCTTTATTCTAATTGGTTAGCAGTACCTGATAAGCAAGTGATATTAACTCTTGCAAGTGGAGAACTAGCCAATCACCAGGGGACTTCCCACTTGCATTTTCTTTTCTTGCCAAAAAGAGGTCAAAATGAGCAGGATTTCTTCCTACAGCATCTGGTAGATGGCTCAAACATCTATAATAAAATTAATGACTCAAATTACATTCAAGAGTACAGAGAGACTAAAAACGAGATTCTTTAATTGGCAAAAGAAAACGTCAGCCTCAAAATATAAATCAAGACAGATTTTCAATTAATACTTAATTGAAGGATGAGAACATTTTTAGCATTAAATATGTTAACATCACATGACAAAAGCCTCTTTTAATCATCTTTAATAGTAAAAAAGAGGGGTGAGTTCATTCAAATTTATACAAATTGAAATAGAATCAATTTTATCATGTTTAAGAAAAATGTAGGAATTGTAAGTTCAGTGTATTTATAGCAAACATTAAATTACATGTTTAGGAAATACATACTCTGCAGCAAAAAGTCTAGTTCTATATCTGAGGTACTTCTCTCTATTAGCTGCACCAGTGGAAGCTTGAAACTGGTTGCTGTTGGAGCCAGAAACCATATTTTCTTCATCATTAAGGTTCAACCTTGAATCACCATCTAAAAAATCACTTTCTGCATTGTTATTAGTTTCAGTGTTCCTCATTGACGTTGCAAGGACCTGCAATAATATTCCCCATTAAACCACTGTCAAGATTTGGTGAAATGTTACGGAAACTATTATGAAGGGGGATGGGAGAAAGGGACAATTGAGGGGAGAGAAGGATTGGAGTGAGGGTAAATGATCATTTGTTTAATGAAGGGGAGGCTTATGCTATCAAGCAGAAGCATTTTTGCCTCTGATACCATCCTTCTTTTTTATTTAGGTATTTCCATAAGATACTATACTTGGAGCTTTGCTCAAGTTTGTCCCTTCTACAATAAAACTAATTCCTATCACTGTGAATGCAGATACAGAGTATATACGGGTAACATAGTTGTTTTGGGAACTGAAGCTTCCTAAATAATGAGCATTAAAAGACCAAGCATATAAAGTTGATTGCCCTTCATCCCTGAAAGGATCTTGTTATACGGCAGTTCCTTTACTTTCGGGCCTTTTTAAATCTTCCTGGTTTCAGAACTGAATGTCAAGCAATAGTGTGAAAAAGGAAACATTCACATCTGCCATATGGATCTAGTACTAATTCCTTAAAAAGTCTTAGTTTTCATGTATTTTTGTAGCACAACTTCTAGACATTGTGAACCATGCATGTGCATTTAAAAATAGAAAGCTTACCACTTTGCGACATACTGATATCCAATGTGAAGGACATGAGGGACATGATGCATAGAGTAATCGCATAATAGTGGTTCGCACTAAGTTACCAATTCTGCACAATTGAAAAGAGTAAGAACTAAGCTTTATAAAAGCCTAATGGAAATTACCTATGTTGGCCAATATCTAATTTGTTAATGAAACATAAATGACAACTATTGTTGCCCATAGCTAAAATTTTGAAAATCATTTCTAATCTAAGTACATAAATAATGCTAACCAAACATTTATCTTAATCCCCACATGAATCATCAGTAAATCTTAAAATGGGTTTGGATCTCATCCCAAAAGCTAGCTCAAAGGATGTGGTTGCCTAAACACAATTATACATCCAAAAGCTCGAGAACCTGAGCAATAGGGGACTTCAATACCCACCTTCAGGCAGGCTTAGCCTCCAACACCTACATTGTGTTGGATTTGAAAGGGTGGATTTAGTCACACGTTGCTTAGAGATATGTCTTGTGTTGAGTTTATAAGAGGGGGAAATCCTGTCTTTACAAGTCAGTTTTGTAAGGAGGATAGGCCCAACTCACACATTCTAAGAGTTGTTTTCATACACATTTAACATGAGATTTTCCAAGGGGTCAAGTATGCCAGAAATCAAACTGTTTTAGTTTTTAACAGATATTTTCTTCAGCTGACTTCTTCTCTAGGAGAATGACCTATACCTAATTGTATTGGCAATAACTTAAAGAGAAAACTACAAAAAAAAGTGTTGGCAATAACTTAAAATAATTTCATGTTACTAATAATAAAAGAAAAGGATTTGAGGCCAAAAACTACTCAGAAAAAAAATCTCCTTTTTCTTATTCACATACTCTGAATCAGTTTCCTCGTCCAACATAAAGAACAGGTTATCTTCAATCTGCTCAACAATAACGGAAGCCTGTAAAGATTAAAACCAACTTTCAGCACAAAAACAATATACACTAATACATCTATATTGGAAATCCTTTCAGGGTTAGAAACCAACCGGATCTTTCTCAATTAGATGTCTTAGAGTAGAGACCGCAAGATGGCGTAAAGTTGGCTGCATCAAGAAAAATAGTTAGTTGAAAATAATGAATAACAGATTGATACTATTGAGATATTACTAATATAATTAGTATCAGTTAGGATAATGTACTAATAACGAAAAATTAATTCTGTCTCAAGTAATGCCAATAACGAAAAATTAATTCTGTCTCAAGTAATGCCAATAACGAAAAATATGCAGGAAAAAACCTGTCTTGAAGACAATGTAGAGAGAAGAGTCTGCACATGGGAGTGCACAGAAACAGCTTTTGGTGCAAAAAGAACAAGTTGTTGAGTGAAGCGTGCACTCCTGTTATAAAACAAGCAAAACTACTACTGAGAATCATCAGTAGATGCAACACTTGACTGAAAAAGATTTCCCAAAAGCCAAAGACTAGATGACTATGAGAAAATGCAAATTGTATGAGAAGCATGGAGTTATGAAACATACTCAAGCATTGTTGAAGTTTCTTGCCAGCAGCTTATCTCAGCAATGGCAGACTGAAAAGAAAATACAATGTATGATGTTTAGATTTACAACAACAACCAAGCCTTGCCGCACCAAGTGGGGACCGGCTACACGGATCAAATTACACCATAATGTTCTATCAAAAACCATGTACCTATCTAACTCGTAAATTTCAAGATCTTTCTAAGATCATTCTTAATAGTTCTTCCTTTACCTCTAGTTGTATGAAGTTTACATTTAATGATTTAAAAAAGAGGAAAAAAGAAAGCCCTAGGTTATATGAACATTTAATTATTAATATATTAATGTAATGATTCTGGTAAAGTGAAAAGCCTAAGTTTTGTGACAACAAGCAATATTTACTCAACTTTATAGTACAGTTAGAGTGTGATTGTTGCATCTTTAAGGAAGTTACATTTGACACGCAGTTGATTAGGTATCAGATAAGGCATTTGGCTGCCATTTGACCTAAATGAGCATAGCTTGTGGTCACTTGTCGAAGCTTACCAAATAGACATGTTGAGAATTAGGTAGCTTCACCTCATTTCTTTTTTTTTTTTAATACTTTTTCATCTCATTTGCATTTTACTTTCATAACAAACAGGATCCCTTGCCTTCCAAACTATTTACAACTATCTTCTCTTTCTTCTTACATTAAAATAGTTTTTAAAAAAAATAAACCTTGGAGCGTGAGAAAAAGATGCTTCCTGGTACAAGCTCAGGACCAAGAACAGCAACTATAGCATTTATAAGGCGGCCAACTCCCTGCTGAACGTCTGCCAAACCATTATCATCAGATATCAGAATGTCCATTGCAAGAGAAAGGGTTGCCTGTGAAGAAAAATAGAGATAATAATGGAATCATAAGATAGATAATATTACAGAATAAAATGAGATACTCCATCAGGCAGACAGCAATTTACATGGGAGGGGATATGCCTCTATTGGTAAAACATTGGCATAAATTTTCGGAACCATGTTCAATTAGTGACATTTCATAGCACTATGAGTAATGTTGGTCCTTAAGAAATATTTTCATTAAAATAAGGGAAAGGCAGACTATCTGTTCTATATGTGAGAAATATATTGATCACAAAATGCTGCTGACATTTTAAATGAGATACCTGGACATGAGAAACAAAGGACAAGCCTGCAGCTTCAATAGTTAAAAGAAGCCCATGCATAGACCAGATCTGCAGATTTGGGATCAAACTTTTAGCCAGTGCGGTAATAGAGCTCACTGTTGCAGGCACTAAAGTTGACAATGCAATCCCTCCTGCACTGCAGCAAGATATATATGATAAGAACTGTCAGGACATATGGAGTTATGGGAAAAAGAAGTAAAATATACAACTTCTCATTTAATTTCAGAATAGTTATCAATCTGTTAAGCCAAATATCTAAACTGAGATTATAAATTTATAAATATAATGGAACAGAAAGGGTTCAACAAACAACACCAACACTGTAAACCCTCTGTTGGAACCAATATGGTTTTTGTAGTCTAATCCGATAATGAACTGAATCATTTCATGAACTGGAGCACAAATTCTGTAAAGAAACTATTATAAAAGTGTACATTTTCTTATTTTTAATATTATGAGTAGTAGTAGTATTCATACTAAGTACTGACAACCACTTTTTTTTATTATATTTCAAATGCTAATCAAGTTTATCACTTACAAATTTCCACAAATATTTACTATACTCACTCCGTTCCTTTTTAATTGTCACTTTTGGGAAAAAAAATTGTTTCTTTTTAATTGTTGACACTTTCAAATTTCAAGATAGTAATGATTATTGTTTAGTCAAAATTACACCTACTATTTACTCTGGAGAGAGAAAAAGTAAATTAAAATAATGAAAAGTTAAGGGTATTATAGGTAAAAGGAAAGTTATTGTCTAAAAAATAACAATAATTATTACATTTCTTGGTATGTGTAAAAAGTCAAAAAGTAACAATTATAAAGGAACGGAGGGAGTATCTCTTAAAAGAGCAAGAAACAAAATGTTGTAGCAAGAGCCAGTGTAGAAAAATGGCTTTGCCTACTTATAAAATGATATGTCTTAAACTGTTGCTTAAAGAACTGAGGTTTGGGCATGTTTCAACTTTCTAAAATGATGCTCGCTGGTGATAACCAAGCAATCAGCCTTGCATATCGCCTCAAATCCAGCATTCCTTGAGAAAGTACAAAATATATTGAGATAAATTGTCATTTTGTAAGGGATATCCTGAGAAATTATGACTCGCATTATAAATTCAAGTGATCCATCGGTGGATGTCTTCACCAATAAGTTGAGATGTCCTCGAAGAATGGGTTATATATGTAACAAGCTAGGGGCATGTGATTTAAAATCCAATGGTCCAAGATTCTCAAAAAAAACATTTTGATGTTTTAGTTATAGTATAGAAGTTTTTTCTTTATGTTAAAAATGAAATAGCTATTTTGATTAGCTTTTGAAGAAAATCAGTTTTAATAAAAGAGGGAGAAAAACATAATTTGTATCAGAAATTAATTCTTAAGAGTCTTAAACAAACATGCCCTTGTGGGTAATTGTGACACATGGATTCTACTCTCCTATTAGCTTACTTGTTTTCCTCTTTCTTAACAGGATTTGCTGTACTTTTATCTTACTAAATGGTTCTTGTGGAGGATTTCTTATCCTCCTCTCTTTTGTATACCTCTTAGTTTTTTTTAATTTGAAAATCCCACTTTATCATCCTTGGTTGGTACTATACTCTTCTAAACATACAAAATCTCAGCATAAAAATTACCTTCCCTTAAAACTAGTCAAACACATATCCTCTATAGCTAAGGAAGAATTTGAACTACAGAACAGACAAGCTAGTTGAAACAAATTAAAAATTATCAGTAATTCTGAACAGAAGGAAGATATCCTAGTTTGGAGGGGGGGGTTTGAAGAATTGATGAAATAAAGATGCAAACTATCAACCAATGACCTGTGATGAATGCAGCCAAGTGCCAAAGCAATTGATCCAGCATAGTAGGAATCAGTTGCTCCATTTAGCTCACCAAGTAGTGATCTAGTCTGTTAGCCACCATCAATGATGGAAAAAAAATCAGAAATGAATGCACTAAATAGCACGTACAAAATTTAGAAGCTATATGTGGAAGAGAAAAAAGTTTTTTATAGGTAAATCACAGTTCAGTGAGGATTAACATGCAGTTTGAGAAGCTGAGTAAAAAACTTGCCAATCTTGCAGTGAAGATATCATTTCCAAATCGAGCTAAATATCCAAGAACTTCAGATGATGCTCTACGTTGTGATGCACAAATGTCTCCTTCCACCAAAATACTCTTCCATTCAAATATGGCAAACAAAGAAAAGAAAAATTAGTGTTGAACAATACTTAAATGTGTGTGTCATAGTGTTTGTTAAAAGTTTCCTACCTGAAAAATAGATTGCACCAACCCCAAAATCTCTTGTTCTAATGTTTGTGGTCGAAAAGAAAGCAAAGACTGGAAAAGATAATGAAATCAGAATATTAATATTTGGTGAGATCAACATAGGGAACTTGGGTCATGCCAACAGAAGGATAAACAGAACCTTAAACCCAGCAAGTAAGCCCACGCAAATATTGGTTATACTAGATGTGCGCCAGTGTTGTTTTTTCCCAGCTTTCAGACACTGCTCAATTACACCAAGAAGGGACAGCATACCACCACTATCCTGAGATATAAATTACTAATGATTTAACAACGGGGAAATCACTAACAGAATTCTACAGTAATATAACAGTGCTGTATGAAGCTCTACCTGAGAAGAAAATATGATCCCGAAAAAAAGAAGCATCTGGTTCACCAAAGTCTTACTTATCGTCTCCGGCTTCAAGGGTAAGTTTAAGTTACCAAATGAAAACACATCCAATATGATAAAAACAATAACTAAAACAAGATTGCATGGAAAAGAATATATGAAATGAGCTGGATAAACAAATCAAAATGTACTAATGAATCTACAAAGAAATTCTAACTTAAATTGTACAATAACAACAGGGCACTTTTCCAATTAAATGAGATTAGCTACGTAGGTTAAATGACATCATTTTGTTCTGTTAAATACCAAGTTTTCACCAAGGGCTAAATTCCCAACAAGGCCTTTTAAAATGATTTCTCCTAAGTTTTTCGTAGTCTTTCTTTCTCCTCTCTATTTATCATACTATCCTCCATCTAATCGGTCTTTTTTCACAATGCAAAACCATCTTACCAATCATTCATCATTGTGGCCTTAAACTAGCAAGAGACATTCTCGACTCTAAATTTATATCAAGTTATGAACGTATTACTTAATGTAATTTAGAACTAGTATAGATATTAAGTTCAGCTGACTCGACCTTTTAAGGTTAGAATATTCCTATGAGTAGTTGGCAGGCTATCAGTGCTGAATCAGCGTCTGGATCGTGTTCTTGTGTAATTGCAGTGTAATATATTATACTAATCTTCATCCCATAATCAGGACATTACCGAGCTTCTGCGATCCTAAACGTGATGATTTTTCATGGGGTATTTCTTAGTCAATATCCATTGATTCCACCTCTAATCTCTCCTTCCTAATTAACTAGTCTAGATATATATATATATGAGTAATAGATTAAAGAACAAATGGTGAGTTAGGTCAAAATACATATAAAGCATTAAAAATATAGGGGTAATGGTATTAACTACATATGTAGTAGATTTTTCCTGAATTGGAAATAATTTATGCCAAGAGTTCCAGATTATAAATTTTTCCAAAGAAATAATACCTGAGGAAAGCTAGAAATTTCGTTCTCCCATACACAGGGCATGATGCTATCTTTTCCACCTTGAAAAGCACGGAGCTCATCTTCAAACCAATCCCTTGTTTCATATAAATATAAAGTTGAGAGAAGTCAGTTGGAAAATGAAGAAGGAAAAAGAGAGAGACCTAGACGGCCACTCCACTTTTGTTTTCGAAATAATGCTGAAAATACTAACATTCTATATAATATCAGTCTCGCCTATATTAAGTGTCCATAAATATATAACAACAATATTAGTATATTGATGACAGAACAGAACTAAGTTCTTTTCCCATGCTAGCCACTGATTTTAATGAGTATCATTTGCCAATGCAATAAAATGGAAAAGAAAGTGGAATCTTCTGATACAAAACTCATTTTTATGTCAAAAATTGATGGTTGGGATGCGGTCAGTAACAGGAAAAGACAGAGGAATGCAAGAGTAGAGAAACACACAAGGTGGAAAAAATAGACTAGCGCATGATGTACAAGTTTTGGTTTATATCCTGAATACAAATATTATATTATATTGAGAGAAAGAAAAACATTAAAGCCTAAAATAAAATGAACGAGTACCAAAAGGCTTCACGAGTCTAAAGAATGCAAAGCGATATTTTCTTAGCATGTGCTTTAGAAACATCAAAGATATAAGAAGCCCGACTTGGTATAAAGTTACAGGTACAAGCTGATAAGGTGTTATTTAACCCCATCACAGCTATATTAGGCAGGCGCTACTATGATTCCTCTGTTAATTAAGAATATAGTACTAGGGCAACTTCAATCAAATTTCATCCACTTGCACCTAAATAACTAGACAAGATTTAACACCAGAAAATCAAGCCAATCTCCTCAAAAAACCACTAATGGTTATAGAATGAAGAGAAGAGCAATGCAGAGCGGAAACAGGCAAGAACAACCACAAATGCATTCTACCTTGACAGCACCAAAATGATTCAAAAGAGTGAATTGATAGCATCTAAGATGACACAATATACTTTTCTAGTAATTTAAAGGAGGAGTTTCTCATTTGCAAACAAGTTAGGGAATCTTTGTAATTGCATTTAACATCAAGGGTTCATTACAATTTACTCTAATAGTTAGGAAAAGATACTACAAAGCATAACTGCATAACAGCCAGAAAGAGACCTTCCAGGAATCCACGGACCCAACCATGCATCTCTCTTGTCTAACAGCATCCTCAAGCACGAACTTTCTTCACATTCTGAAGCATGTCTTATTCAAACAAACAATAACAAATATTCAGATTAATCAATGAAGATTTAACTGTCTAATCAATTGTTACGTAAATTAAGTAAATAAAAGAAAAATGGTAAGAATTCTATCGTGGATGTGATATGACCTAAAAAAGTTTTTTGAAGTGAAGAAAAAATGTTGGAAGAATTTTTTCATTGTTTAAGTTTTCAAGACAATTCATTAATTTATTACGAGTTAACACGGTATTCACTTTTGCATACAGCCCTTGTTCCTTCAGCATCAAACTTTCTAAAAGAATATTTTCCTCGGGTATTTATTTCCATCAAATTATGAAAGAAGCTTCTCATTCAATTTATGTAGTCCAGGAATGAGAACAAAGATGTGACGGCCAAGAGAATATTTTATGTTTGAAAGTTATTAGAGAGATAGTACAGAATCATCATATTCATTGTAAATAATAATATGATTAATTAGCTATTAATAATTAGTAATCCATTGTCTTCTACCATATTTAGAATTAGCATTTAAAGTGCTTTGTCTCCTATATTCTATAAATACCTTTCATGTATTAGTTACTGAAATATCAAAGAAATACAAATAGTTTGTTTCTTTATGGTATCAGAGCACCCGATTCTAGGGGCTCTGCTTCCGCGCTCAAAACACTAGCCGTTCTTATTACGGCCCTTTTTTCTTGGTCAAGGACTCGAGATTCCCTTTCTCTTAGAACCTTAGTGATCTCAATGAATTCGTAGTCGTTGTGCACCGCTCAACTGCCGTTGCAGATCCGGACGATTTCACCTTCATTGTTGTTTTCAAAACAACCTTCATTGTTGGTACCTCTGTTTCTTGTTGTTTGCAACCCTTGATTGTTTGGTTGTCATCTTTGTTGGAGTTTCTCATTAGCATCCCTTCAATCCTCTCCTAACAGTAAACGGTTTGTTTCTCTTTATGGACTCCTTAAGTAAGTTCTCTAACACTAGTTCTCTGACCATGACTGGTAAGAACTCTAGCTTCTTAGCTTTTAATGCCTCTTGCTCTAAAGATAACTGGATTATTGACTCTAGTGCAACTGATCACATGACCCCATATATGTCATATCTCTCTTCTTAACATTTACCTAATAAACGTCATATTACCGTTGCAAATGGGTCCCAAACCCCGATTATCGGATCTGGTAACATCCGCCTAAGCCCATCTCTCTACCTAAATCATGTGCTTCATGTCCCTAAGCTTTCTAACAATCTTTTGTTCATCCATAAACTCACTAAAGACTTGAATTATGCTGTAACTTCTTTTCATTCTCATTGTGTTTTTTAGGATGTTGCCACAGGCAAGACGATTGGAATTACTGAGGAACAGAACGGGTTATATTATCTGCCTCATAAGGGAAAGCAAGTGTCATCAAGCTGGTTCAGAGTCATGGACAAATACTCAAATATGGCTCCAACACAGGCTCTTGGACATCCTCGTTTCCGCATGCTCAGGTCTCTATTCCCTCACCTATTTACCAAAGTGTCTGTTGATTCCTTTCACTGTGATGTGTGCCAGTTTGCCAAATTCCATTGAGCAACTTATTCCCCTAGTGATACTCGGAGTGTCGAACCCTTCGATCTTGTTCATTCTGATGTATGGGGCCTTCATCAATTTTCGATATTTCTGGTGCAAAATGGTATGTTACTTTTATTGATGACTGTACTCGGGTTACATGGGTTTTTCTTATGAAAGATAAGTAAGAAGAGTGTCAATTGTTTGTTAACTTTTTTCAAATGGTTAAAACACAGTTTGGGAAACCTATTAAAAGGTTACGGTCAGACAATGGTATGAAGTATGTAAACCAAAATTTTCACAATTTTCTCAAAACTAATGGTGTTGTTCATGAGTTGACATGTGTTGACACTCCACAACAAAATGGGGTTGCTGAAAGGAAAAATCGTCATCTTCTTGAAATCACCCGAGCATTGCGCTTTCAAATGAATGTTCCTAAATTTTATTGGGAGGAAGTTGTCTTGACCTCTGCTTATTTAATCAATAGGTTTCCTTCTAAGGTGTTATCTGGTGTTAGTCATGTGCAGGTCCTGACTCGATTCTTTCCATCCGTGCCCATTATGTCAAGTCTTCAGAATCATGTCTTTGGTTGTTCTGCCTTTGTCCATGTTCATGGTCTTCATCGGGGTAAGTTAGATCCTCGGGCTATTAAATGTATCTTCATAGGATATGCTTCAAATAAAAAGGGGAACAAGTGTTATCATCCTCCTAGTCGTCGTGTCTATATATCTATGGATGTTACTTTTCAGGAATCTGAATCTTTTTATCCCAGTCCTCAGCTTCAGGGGGAGAATAATCAAGAAGCTGAGTTTCCTCTAATACAAGACCCAGAGCCGTCTCCTGAGTAGTTTGTTCTTCCTATTATTCCTCTAATACAAGACCCATAGTTGTCTCCTGAGTTGTCTGTTCTTCCTGATATTCCTGTAATACATGAGCCCTTGATGCCTAATGAAGATGGTGATGTACCAATATCGGTGCATAATAATGTTGACAGAGACAAGTTACAGTTCCGGCGAAAAAGGTGGAAAGGTAAACCCGTTCTGCCCCAACAAGTCCAATCATCTAACCTGAGGTAAGTGTTCCTAACCCTGAGCCTAGTAATTCTTGTGAGCCAAACCTTGATGACTTACTTATTGCTTTGAGAAAAGAAAAAAGATCTTGTACCAAATACCCTATATCCCAGTTTGTGTCTACTGAAAAGCTTTATGTGCAGCATCAGAGTTTTAGTTCAGCTATTGAGTGAAGAGATGCATGCACTAGAGAAAAATAGGACGTCGGAGATTATTGAGAAGGCAAATGACAAGAGGCCAGTAGGCTGCAAGTGGATATATACGGTAAAATACCGATCTGACGGCACACTCGACAGATATAAGGCGAGGCTAGTTGCAAAGGGATACACCCAGACCTATGGAATTGATTATGAAGAGACATTTGCTCCAGTAGCAAAAATGAACACTGTAAGAATCATTCTTTCCTTGGCAGCTCACTTTGATTGGGAGTTGCAACAGTTTGATGTGAAAAATGCTTTCTTGCATGGAGATTTGGAGGAAGAGGTGTATATGGAGATCCCACCCGGATATGACCCTACTTTAGGAAGTAATAAGGTTTGCAGGTTAAAGAAGGCCATATATGGGCTCAAGCAATCACCCCGGGCTTGGTTTGGGAGGCTCACTCATGTTATGGTGTCCTTGGGTTATAAACAAAGCCAAGGTGATCATACTCTCTTTATAAAGCATGCTCAAAATGGTAAACTCACTCTTTTGTTAGTCTACGTAGACGATATGATCATAGCAAGTAATGATGAATTTGAGAAGAAGAACTTGAGGAAGGAGTTGGCAGCTCAGTTTAAAATGAAGGACCTTGGAAAGTTGAAATATTTCTTAGGTATGGAGGTAGCATACTCAAACAAGGCATTTTCATTTCTCAGAGAAAATATGTTCTTGACCTTCTCAAAGAGACTGACAAGTTGGGTTGTAAACCCACTGGAGTGCCTATAGAGCAAAACCACAAGATTGGGAGTGATGAGGAAAGCCCAAGGGTTGATAAACCTCAATATCAGAGACTTGTGGGAAAGCTCATTTATCTATCTCACACCAGGCATGACATAGCTTATCGGGTTAGTGTTGTCAGTCAATTCATGCATGACCCACGGGAGAGGCACTTACAGGTTGTGGATAGAATCTTGTAGTATCTAAACATGAGCCCAGGAAGAGGACTATTGTTCAAGAAAAGTGAGTAGTTATCTATGGAGGTTTATACTGATGCGGATTATGCAGGGTCAATTGTTGACAGAAGATCCACCACTGGATATTGTATGTTCCTTGGTGGAAATTTAGTGACATGGAGGAGCAAGAAACAGAATGTAGTTGTCAGATCAAGTGCAGAGGCAGAGTTTAGAGCCATGGTTCAAGGAGTTTGTGAACTGTTGTGGATGAAGATCATTCTAGATGACTTGAAAATAAAGTATGAAGCTCCTATGAGACTTTTCTGCGATAATAAGTCTGCCATTAGTATTGCTCACAATCCGGTCCAACACAACATAACAAAGCATATAGAGTGTTAAGAGTCTCACATCGGACAATATATGGCTTGAACATGTGTGTATAAGTGAGAGCAATCCTCACCATACAAGTCGGTTTTGTAGGGTTGAGTTAGGCTCAATCCACACATTCTAACATGGTATCAGAGCCTCATCTAAGATCCATTGGGCCACCCACCATCTAGTTCCACGCTCCAGCCCTAATTCCTGGGCGTGAGAGGGGGTGTTAAGAGTCTCACATCGGACAATATATGGCTTGAACATGTGTGTATAAGTGAGAGTAATCCTCACCTTACAAGCCGGTTTTGTAGGGTTGAGTTAGGCTCAATCCACACATTCTAACATAGAGATAGACCGACACTTCATCAAAGAGAAATTGGATAATGGTCTTATTTCTACACATTACGCCCATCAGGACTTCAGTTAGCTGATGTGCTCACTAAAAGACTTCCCTTGGAGCGGTTTCGAGATCCTACTTGCAAGCTGGGGATGATAGATATCCATTCCCCAGCTTGAGGGAGAGTGTTGAAAGTTATTAGAGAGATAGTACATAATCAACATATTCATTGTAAATAATAATTATTAATTAGCTATTAATAATTAGTTGTCTTCTACCATATTTAGAATTAGCATTTAAAGTGCTTTGTTTCTTATATTCTATAAATACCTTTCATGTATTAGTTACTAAAATATCAAAGAAATACAAATAGTTTGTTTCTTTATTTTACAATGTGTAATTAGTTGTCACAGGGTTCTCTGGTTGGATGAGAGATGGCTTGAATATGTGTCTATAAGTGGGGGTAGTCCTCTGATAAGAACCAGCTGATATACTACTGGAAATAGGGAAAATCGCTATGAATTATAGGATAGTACCGCAAAACTTTGAGGGCTTGCACCTCCCTAATGCCTAAAGGCCCTTTTCCAGTCAAATTCCAAGATGATGGACTCTCTCCTATCTTCCCTTATTTATTTTAAACATAACCCACATGATTAACAAGACATAACTACTTCTAATATTATAATAATTGTCACTAAACTACTCTTAATAATATAATAACAGTTATAAAACTGAATAGTCAGTTTTCCTTAATTCATTTATGATAAGAGTCTAACATCCTAACCATACATGTCGGTTTTGTGAGATTGAATTAGACCCAGCCACAATTCTAAAAGGAGTGAAGAGGCTAAATTCTTATAGCAATGTAACAACTTCACTACAATTTGAGGTGTATGGTTTGAGCATAACTATTCAGAGTTTTAAGAGGTCCCACTGGCACAACGGTTTATTCGGGATAACAAATATGCATTTTACTTCTGTTTGGAGTTGAATAATCTGAGGATAAATGACAGAAAAATAAAAACACTACCTGAACGGAAATGTACATAGTTGAATAATCTGAGGGTGGTCATTTTTAAATGACGCGGGATCTGGGAGAGATTGATAAGCTATTAAAGTTTTGATGATGAAAGTGTCCACTGCAGGCTTCACATTCGGAATCTCCTTGACTTTTAATGCTGATATGTATGATAATGCACTGCTTTCAACAAGGGTTAGGAATTTACTACCAACAGTCAAATGAAGTTACAGCCCATAAATAAAACAGCACAGATACCTGTTAAGGTATACAAGAACTGGTTGAAGTAGAACTCCGTCATTCATAACATCAGGAGATATAAAGCATTTTATAAATGCTGTAAGTGCATGAACAGCTGCAGACCATACACTACAAAAAAAAAAAGAGCAGACCATTAAAGAAACATGCACAATCAGAATTGCTTCTGAATTATTATTCGAGACAACACATCTAAAAAGATAACTATGCTTAGCAACTTTAAATTTTAAAGAAATCTACATGATAAGAAACACATGTGGATCCTATCCTATCTTGACTGAAAGACTGAGTTCAATCAGCAATAACAGTAAATACTTGGAGAATATATTTCCTAATTTGATTGGTTTGCTCAATTTGTTATAAAGCAAGGATATTCCCAAAGCCTAACAGATCACACAATATCTGTGAAGTGAACTAACATCCTCAAAGGCGATTTACGAGAAATAGGAATGTTGGATGAGACTTTTCCTACAAAGTTTGAAATAAAAGGTTTGGGGGTCATTTAGGTATTTTCCTAAGGATGGAGATAGCAAGGTCCAAACATCACAAACTACATATGTTCTTGACCTTTTAAAGGGAGTTCAGAGGCTGAATTTTGATCAATGCCACAAGGCATTTGTTAATTGATTAGGTTAAATGGAGTTCTTAAAGAATCTGTTGTGTCTATTCACCTTTCCATAAACTTGTATTGTGCTAATAAGGCAACAATTAGCATTGCCGGAACTATGTCCAACAAGATTGAACCAGACATGTGGAAATTGATAGGTACTTCATCAAAGAGTGGAAAATGAGACTGTTTGCATGCCATTTGTCTCAATATCTCAACAAGTGCAGATATACTCACTAAAGGGGTATCCATAAATATACTTGAATTTCTTGTTAGCAATTTGGGTATGATAGATATTTAAGCACCAACTTTAGGGGGGTGTTGCTATAAATCCCTGCTTTTGGGTCTCCAAATACCTAGTTCCCTTACTTTCAAAAAAAAATCTGATTCCCTTTCCATTGTTTTACTTCCTAATCTCTTTATGTTCTTTTAACAATGATATTCACCGTATAAAAGCAAATAATTTGGTTAGTATGAAAAAATTCAAAATCATTTGATTACAAAAACAATACAATGTACTTACTATATCCTTGACATTAAATCATCAGTTTTTGTAACTTCATTTTCTGGATTCCCTGTAAAGAGTGTAGCCCACAGTGCTAGAATATCAAAGACATCCTCTTCAAGCTCCTGCGGACAGGAAAAACCTTAAGACATGAGACTTTTGCTTTAGAAAAATATAGGGAATATCCTCAAAAGCAGTCCTAATAACAATTTTAACAATTCATATCATCATGATTCATGTCTTACAAAACACGCGTACAAATTTTCTGTTATAATTTCAAGAGGATAGATAGCTACAGAAGATAGACGAGGGCTTGAAAAGATTTGGAAATAATATGCCTTATTTTGGAGCCACTAAGACTGACTTGACTCACTTAATATTTGATTCTTCTCCTTAACGTTATGAAATACTAAGGCTAATTTAAAGCTGATGCCAAATATTTTCACATGCTTTCCTTTACATTTCATTTTATTAGTTTCATAACAATTATAGCTTTTCAGGAAGAAAAAAATCAGACTATCAACAATTTAATACCTCCTTAGGTAAAGAAACCAATAAAGATGATAAGAGCAACCATCCAGCTTCTTTTTCCACTGTCGCTGCAGACGGATTGCGGCTATATTCTATCAGCATTTTCTTTGAAACCTCAAACACTAATTTGGGAAGCCTGGTTATAACAAGATATTTAAATGTGTCAATGAAGAATGCAGAGAGAACTAAAAAAGATATAAAGATAACGAAGGTGTTGATTGAAATTTTATATCAACTAATTCAAAACTATAAAGTATATTCAAGTTGTAATCTGTTTTCATTCCATCTCAAAAAATAGATAAATAGTATGATACAAACAAAGAGACATCATTTTCAAAGCAAAGGCCCAGTGACACTGGTGCAAAAACAAATATACAGGTATGAAATAAAAAAATAGAAAACAAAATTGTAAGAAAACTAAGGGAAAGAAGAGAAAACTAAGGGAAAGAAGAGACAACCTTGCTGGGTAACCAAGAGGTAGTTTTGGTGAAATAGAGACTAAAGCAGCCAAGACAGTAGCCTGTCCGTGCAAGGAGTCAAGTTCAAACTGTAAATTGCTACCCTGTAGACAAAAGTATTAATGTCGACTCAAAAAATGAAAACCTGAGACTTGTTTATATTCTCTGCACAGAAAAGCTAACTCCACTAAAAAAATTTACCTACAAAACATTTGAATATGAAATTAAGTGGCTTCTAGGGGGATCAGTGCTTCATGTGGTCTATAATGGATCACATGTGTTAGCCTTTGGACTCATCTCATCCTCATGAACATATGGTGGATCCTCAATGTAATATTTTGCATAATGAAATGAAGGGAAGATTTTGGCTAATCAATTACAAATTTAATTATCAATGCATGTTTTCTATTTTTTTTATGTAACTTTGTTGTGCCACACAGCTATGGACAGTTTCTCATTCTTCATCTTCTATTGTACTCTTTTCAAATTATTGTTAATAGAAAATTATTTTATCAATAACAAATGATTTTGCAACAAAAAAAAATTATCAATAACAATAAAGGAAGCATTGAAATATAGATTATCATGAAGTTTGAAGAATTTTACCTTTTCAAAAGAAACACTCTCTCTTAAAGCAGTGAGATTGGTCACCCCATATGAGGTTAAACCACTGACACAAGTTGGATCAACTTCAGCCATTGCACGTAATGCTAAAGCAGCCTCAATCCGAACCTAACAAAATACCAATTTCAAAAAGCTATAACAAAGGGACAAGACATAAAAGCCTGGATATAAGAATTATGCTCTGATTCCATATTCCGCACAAACACAAACTCGATCAAAAGTATTTTAAATTGGATAAAGGCATGCAAAAAAACATACATTTTTAAGAATTCCAGATTGCTTCTAGAGTAATTCAGTGGAAAGTATAAGCTCTCAAATGTGGGATAAAATTAACTGTCATGGAGCTAGACGTCTAACACTGCGGGGTTAAAATCAGCTGTCAAGGAGCTAGTCATCTAAACATTATTTGATTATGTAGGGTTAAAATCACTGTTGGGTACATGCCTAGTATATTCATTCTATTTATATCTCTAGTAAATACACATGATCCCATATAACCACCGGAGCTTAAAGTATACAAAATTTATACACCGTGGTTAAATTTAATAAACTATATTAAAAAATGAAAGCGAAAAAAAAAAAAGAAAAAAAAAAAACTATGCTAAACAATTAATTACACAAGTTAAGTGTATATTGTTTACATTTCTAACATCACTCAACCATCATCCTAATAAAATTATATGCACAAACACGTCTTTAAACTTTCCTTAATGCCATCTCCCATACAAGTTTTTCAATTTTTACCACCATCGAGCAACATCACATCTTCCTAATCAACATAGAACTCAAATTTCATTTTGAATAATTAAGAAAAGAAAACACATAATTAGGAAAAAGGAGCACGTTTAAATCTAGACCTTCAGAAAAGAAGGTGCGGAGCCAAAAAATAAAGGGGTTTCCATTTATCTTCCAGAGATAGCCATTCTAATTGAATTTCAGTCATTGTGTTTCGCAGCACAATTACCACAAAAAACTATCTACAAGGGCATATCACATTTAGTTTTTATTATTTCTAACCAAAACAACAAGGAAGATGACGTATTAAACCAAAACAAGAATACAATCCAAAACTAAGTGCAGGAATAATATTAAAATATGCATAGGTACATGTATGTATGTATGCACACTACCACGAGCTCACCAGCTTCGAAGAATGTGACACCGCAGCCACTACAGTGTTATCAAGAACTTCCTTAAAATCAAAGGGAACCTGCAAAACGACAAAATGAGAAAACACACGACGTCCCAGGCATACTTCCATCTTTTATAATAGAACCTAAATCTCATTACCTCTCCCAAAGTCTTTAAAGTATAAGACACTGTTCGTAAAGCCGCCACCATCATGGAAGGACCAGCTTCAGGTGACTGGAGCTATATGCCACAAAGTGGGGAAAGAGGGTAGGGGTTGAATGATTCAGTGCACATTATTAAGATGAAATTAAAGAAAGAAGGGCATAAAGAAAGCTGCACCTGCTTTCCTAGAAAAAGCAAAAAATCCCTCTGAGTAGGTTCAGTCATTTGATCAGTTACACCGACACGAAGAACATAAAGAACACATGCCTGCAGCAGGATTAAGATGCTCTAGTCAACAGTTTACAACACTAGAAATCATAAAGGAAACCAGTGGCTGAAAATTCTAGCAGTTTGCTTTATTCAAAGGCCCACTAGCATCTTCCCCTGATTCAACATTAGGACCCATACAAAGTATTCTACCACTGATCACAGCCATTTTTTCTCAATAAATGCACATCATAAAATAAATCAACAGCAAAAGACAGTAAAAAGAACATATTATTGAAAGAAAAAATACCAACGCATGGCCATCAACAGAAGTTTCAGCACGAAGCATTTCCATAACTTGCAATGCATAACTTTGTAGCTCGCTATCTGGATGTAGATATTTTATACGAATTGCCTGCAAAATAGAAATTTCTGTAGAATAAAAGCTCGACCAAGAGGAATCAATCTTTATATATATTAAGCCAAAAAATTTATTGAAATAACGAGAGAAGTCTTGTGGACAAGATGCACTCAAGAATATACAAATCACAATGCATTAAAGCAAAAGACTTTTTCACAGCTATAAACAACAACCCTCAAAATCTTCAGTATTTATATTTCAACTCCAGTTAAACACCAAACCCCAGCAAGTTAACAAAATAAGAAAACTTCTATAAAGCTTCAATTCAAACTCCATATCCCTCCCAAGATTAATGATAAGTACAAAAAAGTGGCCTGAAGTGTATCGACAAAAACGCTTCTCATTATTGATAGAAAAATTCTTTTGAAAAGTAGCTAACATAACTGAGCATAGAAAAAGATGAGCAGCAGTCACTAGTCAGTGATTAGGAAGAAAAAAAATTGAAGTAACAAAGCAAAATTAAGAAACGTAAGTCAGGAGTAAATTGATAGAACTGTTCCTAGCATAATTAAAGCATAGAAAAGGATGAACAGCGCTAGCAGTCAGTGTTTTGGAAAAGGAAAAAAAAGTAACAGATCAAAATTAAGAAATAAAGACAGTAAAAAACATTTTGGTATATTTCATCTTCCAAAAAAAGGATAAGTTTATTCAATAGAAAAGAACTCAATGGTCCAAATACAGAAAACAGCAGAAAAGGGCATGTAGACCCTTGATAAAATATAAAACAAGACAGGCTTCTAGCAAAATGAAATAACAATGATAACCAATCTACAAATATCAACAAGAAGGTTAGAAGAACGCCTGTCAAAGAATTAACATGATTTACCTGTAAGAAGAATACCCAAGATAGAGTCAGGCCAACCCGAACATGCCGTGAACGTACTCCACTTGCTGAATCAAAGTAATTAATGTCATTACATGCTCACAAAAGATGTACAGGGACCATCATTGGAAGCCTTATCAAAATAATGAGACAGTTTTACATTTGTAATTTTTAGATACATAGGGATTTTCCATTGGTATAATTGTTTTAATTTTGTTTTTTTTAGCTTTCTTAGATTTTAAATTGGTCTAACTCATCATTACAAATCCGGCTTGTAAGTTGAGGGGTGCCTCACACCTCCTCACATCCAATGCTATCGGTTTGGTGTGTGATAATATGGTAGGTTATCAGAATACCATTTTCCATTTTAGATTTGGCCTAAATCATCTTTACAAAACAAGTTCTCTTCATATAATATATCCGAAGCATAATGTCAAAAGAAACGCAGACCATCATTTTCACAAAAGAAGCATAATGTCAATAGCACTATTTTCAATTAATAGTAACAAATCCCAATTAAAAGCAATGAATATGTTTTCCAGGAACATGTAAACAGGTAAAACAACTTGAACCCTATATTGAAAATTTTATTAAGAGACACAAGCATTAAAAGTAATATTCATTCATCCATCCTATGCAGACAAACACTCTTGGCGATCAGAAAGAGAAGGCCCAAATCGCCAAGCATAACCCATTTTTCACTAACTCAATGTAAATTTCTAAATTCAATTAGCTGTCATCCTTCAACACACTTATAATTAAATCATTCTATCTCCAACAATAGTCAAAAAGATAATACTAGCATTCAATTGGTTTTTCATTAATAGTTCATGTGTCCCCCTAATAAGAGCTTGGGCTAAAAGTTAACATTTTTATAAACCGGCTTATGTAAGTAAACGTAAAGAGAGAGAAAAAAACTTCTCTCAACCTAAACTAATCATCCTTCCTCTACCTAAATATTTCTGCGCTATTTTTCCACCTATGCCGTCCCAACGACAGGATGATGTTGGACACCGGCCTACCGGATTCATCTGTACTTGTTCCCTCAACCTGAACAAGGTACAGCATGACATTGTTGACTTTGATAACTTCAATTCATTACTATGTGAACACTTTTAAGGATGGTCAGCGTGTTAAGCTTTTGAAAATAACCAAAATCTATAAATAAAACAAAATTGGATCATACACAAAATCTATTTTAAGTAGCTTCTGAGAAATATTTTGATTATAATGAGTGAGGTAGATGAGAGAGAATGAAAAAAAAAACATTTTTATGATTAAAATTCTGCTTTACATAAAAGTCTCTTTAAAACTAATCCATTTTTATAATGTAAAAATCATGTTTTTAATCTTGAAACAAATATTATGATTGATAATGCTATTGAAATAAATTTATGTTTGAGAAGTTTCATAAGGGCGCAGTTGGTTAGGGGAAGGTCTTAAACATTATTCCCTCCATTTAAAATTGAGTGTCGTTTAAAGTTTTTGCACACAAATTAAGGAGTGATATAAAATTTTCAAAAGACACTTCACTTTTACTAAATTAACCTTAATAGTGTATTGAAAGCAGTGTGTATATATAGTAATAATTAAATAACAAAACTGGAAAAATAGCGATGAAATTTCCACCATTGTGGTCCACCCCTAGTCGCCTAATTGAGGCATTTGGTTTGTCTTCATTGCAGCATCCAACACCTTCATTGTGCTAGGTTTGAAGGGGTGGATTTAGTCTCACGTTGTTTAGAGATATGCCATGTGTAGTAATAAAGCTTGGGCAACTCTCACCTTACAAGCAGGTTTTATAGGGGTGAGTTAAGTCTAAATCACACATTCTAAGAAATAGCAATCATTACTACATTGAAAAGTAAAAATGACATTCATTTTAAAATAAATTTTATTTGTTAAAACAACACTCATTTTAAAACGGATAGAGTAAATTGTTTACAAGCAGCATCACCTAGGTAAGGTTATATTTTTAAATTTGAGGGGAAGGGGGAGGTTGGACCGCATAATGCAAGGATCCGTTGGGCCGCTTTAAGCAAGGATCTGCCATGATATATTCTCACCATCTTAGCAAACAAAAATATAGTGATCCAAACAAAAGCGTTTTACCTTTTGTGAAAGCCAAAATCAAATGCTTCTGCAATCCACCTTCTAGCTTTTTTGCTTGAGGTGAAGGGCCCTTTCCCTTTGGTTGAATCTAGTAAGATTTAGGAGATGGAATTTATGAAAGATGTAAGAATCGCGGAAAAGTCAGAGAAAACAAGTATATATACAAACCTGTGCCTCAGGATTCATTCCAAGAGCAAGCAAGGAACCCAAAGTTTCAGCAAAGGCGTCACGGACTGATGCAACAGGATCTTCAAGAGCCTATCAGAAGCAGCAGTACAAAGACAAGTAAAGAATACTGTGATTTTTCACCAACGGATTGCAGTGTTTGTTAGTAAAAGAGATGAAATTGAGACAAAATACCTGCCTTGACACAATAAGATGCTGAATTGTCAAGTTCTGCCACACCTAAGCCTGGACCACCAATGCTAGCAAATGCCTTCAAACATCTTGCGGAAGCTATTCTCACAGCAAACGACTTGTCCCCAGAGGCAGACCTCATTATAAGACGGAACCCCTCTGAATATGCTGTTGAAGCAGCACTACCTCCAGAGCCTTCTAAAGCATTCCGAAGCATATATAATGCTTCTTGTCTTACAAACTCCTAAAGTTTGAGAGACATGACAAATTTATTAATAGAAAGCAGAGTGGGCTACAATAAAAATTAAAAAAAAAAAAAAAGTGTTTTTTGATGAGAAACAGAGAAAATGGGAAAGCAAATGAGAGAATCTGTGTGTATTATATGTAAGCATAAATCAACAACAACAACCAAGGGAAACTTCTATAAGGCATTTATATTTGGCAACTCACTGTGCCTCAGTAATTTAAACATATAAGCAAGCAAGCTGTAAGAAAATACCTCATTGAATTTCATAAGTTTAGCTGCAATGTTGGTTGTTTCAAGCAAACCTGAAGTAATTTTTCTCCCAAAGTGCTTATACAATTCTCCCAAGCATTGTGCAGCACCTACAAATATAACATCATATTCAGAAAAATAAAATTACTGGAAAAAAAAATAAAGAAACCTCACATAACATGAGTTATCAATCCCGGATAGCTGAGCGGAGCGGCCAACCCCAAAAATGGGATAGCGGATAGCGGAATAACCGCTATTTGACTATTTTTTAGACTAATTATATGAATAATCTATTAAACATATATATAATGTAAAATCAAACAAAGAAGAGGAATAGAGTTATTAAATGACTATTACTTAAAAAACCAGAGGTACTGAAAAACAAACATAAAATCAAACCAGATTGATTTATTTTAAGGGTAAATCGGGGTTTTGGCATTCAAAACAATTCAAACCCGCTCGGGCTGGGAAGCGCCCTGCTCCCGCCACCTGCTAAACATCAAATAGCGACCGCTAAACATCAAATAGTGGAGGGTCACCGCTCCGGGCCGATATCCCAGGATAGCGCCAATAGCGGTCGCTATCGATAACTGTCACGACTAATTTAATGCAGGAAACAATGGAAAAACCAGTATCCAATATACTCTCTAGAATGAAATATAAGCAAACTTAACCTCAATTTTTTTGGAATGAAATATATACAAATGTTTACTAGTACTACTTCTCTCTTATTTAATGATAGTATCTCTAAAATTCGCCTCACTTAGTTTAACTCTTTATATTTCAATGAACCAAATTATTAGTCATAGAGGTTAAGTTAGGAAATATACTTCATTTTTTATAGAGACTTTATAGATTAAATGTAATATCAACTGTCTTCCTTAATATGCATAATTTGGTCAAATTTTGCTTATATTTCATCCTGGAATGAAACATGATCTTTGAACATTATAGCGTAATTTGGTTCATGTAGCCTACCCCACTTATGGCTTGGTTGTTGTTGTTGTTGTTTATCCTGGAGTGAATAAAAAGCATGCAACATGAAATATAACATAAATATGGTGTAAAGAGTCATGTCATACCAGGAGCAATCTAAAGAAGATATGAAAAATCAAAACGAAAACTACTTGTGTTAAGAGGTATGATTGACCATAAGGGTGAACGTTTTCCCCTAAACTTGTTATGGCATATAGTTATGTTTAAGGCTTCTCTTTGGTGTTGTGCTCAAGGTTGCTTCAGACTATACGAACATTGCATTATGAATTTATGATGCTAAGTTTATTTGGAAGTCATGTACAGGGAAGATATCACCGTGAGTAAACAAAACCAGTAGCCTTCTTCAGATAAGGGTAGTCAAGTATTCAACATTTATCAGAAGAATACATTACAAGCAATGCACCAATATAATATACATCTAAAAGTTCAAGAAATCTTTAATTTCAACAAACCAGCAATTTTAAGAGGTTCACTCTTCTTCCCATCAGAAAGAAATCCCTGAAGGCCACTTGCTCTAGAGTAAATCGATATCCCATCTCCCTTGGATATGATCTTTGCCATTGCTACCGATGCCAAGTGACGCACAGGCCGTTTTGCACCAATAACAAGTAAGGAATATAATGCATCCTCACATCTCCTTTGCCACACCAGAATATTGTCCTGCAAGTTATATATTTCAGTATCATGTATCAATAACCTATGTCGAAAGTCTTTCTAGAAAAATTAGAAATGAAAAAGATTGACTCTCCCGGTATTTTAAGAGCTTTGCATTATATATAAGATCCATTTCGTAAAACTGGTAAGGGCTTCATCTAGGACGTACGGACAGCTTGGATTAGCTTAATAAACATTATCTACTGGCATAAGTTATTGTGAGACACTTTGGCATAACTTGTGGAAACGGCTTAACATAAGTTGTTTTCAACCTATTTCCATAATCTCTCTAAGGTAGCTAATGAAAACAGCTTAGAGCTTATAGTTTGACTTTATTTTTGGCATGTTTGAATAAGTAGCTTATTTACAGCTTATGGCACAAGTGCTTAACAAAATAAGCGCTTATGAATAAGCTCGCATAAGTTGTTTTTATAACAAAAGATGAAAAACATTTAAATTGTTTTTATATATATTATAAGTTATTTTCACTAACTATCTTGGAGAATTTATAACTAAAAATTTAAAAAAATATATAAAAATGTCATAAATTGTTTGATAAAGTCTCTCAAACAGTGTCACAAAACTTATTGCAGTAGATAAACTCAAATAAGTCAATCCAAACACGTCATCTATCTTAAGTCATAGAAATAATTAATTTTATACCACTAGCGCTTACTTAGGTTGTTAGTCCAAACATGGCCTTAGGTTACCAATTCCAATCTTCAAACTGTTATCTTCAGCTTCCGCACACATTGAGTTTGACAACAATAGTATAGCTAATAACTAATCAAAAAACGATACAACAAGAAGCCACCTACATGAATCAACTTTCGCCATAATGTTCTATCTAAGACCATGTTTCGATCCAAATCGTTAATCTCAAGATCTTTCTTAATAACTTCTCTTATAGTCTTTCTGTGTGACTATGTCTTACTCTTCCTCTAATTGTTTGTCTTCTCTCTATCTGATCTACTCTCATTACCACATAATCTACGGGTCATCTCTCTATGTGCACTCAAATCACCTAAGTCTATTTTCCACCATCTTCCTCTACTATGGGAACACTCTATTATTTGCATACTAATCAAATAACAATAATGAAAGAAAAAAAATCAAAATCACTTAATCCAAACTGATGCAACACAAGGTAGAGTAAATCAAATTATATAGCACCGACACCTCTGAAATAGATCTATCTAGACACTTGTAATTACGTTTAATTTATTCATTTTTCAAACTATTAAAGCATTGACGCGTCAGTGTCAGTGTTTCCAATGTCAATGTTTTATAGAAATCTACTACAAAACGATAGATACAAGCAAATGCAAACGTGAACGAATCAAAATAAAGTGATATACAAAAAGCAACTCGTCGGATCAACGGAATCTCAAACTAAATCTGAAGGAAGCATTGAAAATTGCGGGAAAATTGAAATCAAACGAGATTCGATTGATGAAACTGAAATGGAAGCGAAGGAAATGACCTTAGTATCCTCATCGATGGCGGAAATGAGATCCGATAGGAGATCGAAGCAGAGGAGTGGCTCCGGAGACTTGTGAGCGAATGAAGAGACTATGGATTCCAGTTGCGCCACCAGTACGCCGAACCGCGACAGAGGTGCCGGCGGCGCCATTTGATTCTTCGACATGTGAATTTGAAGTTCCACTTTGCGGTGATGTATAGTTTGATATCTCTCTCGCAACAATGTTAGTGTGATTGATTTTATGTGTTGAAACCAAATGAAGTGGTAGTGTGGAGGGAGAAGAATGAAGAAGTTGCTTGGATCACAGATTGGTGTGTAAATTTCAGATTTACCTCCTTTTCGCGTTCTCGTGTCTAAAATCGTCCATTTTTCATTTTATAAACTAGTCTTGCAAAAATTAAATAAAATAAAATAAAGATTTAAATACATTTTTGGTCTCCGAATATTAAATTTTATAACTTTTTAGTCCCTTTAAAAAAAATCAGTTATTTAGTCCCTCAATTTTAAAAAACGTGATTTTTTGCTAATCTTTGTTCATATCATATGGCAGACTTTTAAGGAGTTGGCACCCCATTTGAGCTCTGACACCTTATTAAAATTATTTTCTTATTAATTTTTATTTTTCATTTAAGATTTTATATTTTCATAAACATTTAATGTAATTTGATGGAATAAAAAGGTATTAAAATTAGGTTATAAATTTTTAGGGTTCATCTTCTTCGTAATTTCTTACTCCCCTCTTCTCCAGCTCTATATCCTATCCATTCAATCTCGCTTCCATTTCCCTTTGCATTCAATCTCGTTTTTCAGTCTTGTTTTGTGACTATGTCTCAATACTCAAAAGTAATTAGTCTCGGAGACACGCGTTCATGTACCTTTTGAAGCGAGTGCAGGTGTGGGCTTGAAGCTCCATTGATGACATCATGGACGGATTCCAACCCAAGTCGTTTTTTTTGTGTGTGGGATGTACAAGGTAGCAAAAATTGTTGGTTGATTTGTGACTGGTTTTGTTCCTTTTTTGATTTGTGATTGATTTTGTTCATTCATCTATTTTCTTTACAAGTACATGGTTATAAAGGGTGTAGCCATTTTGTGTGGTATGATGATGAATTGTCTTCAAGAGAAAAGGACATTATCACCTCGCTACAGAAAAAGTTGGAGCAAGAAAGGGAAAAAGTATATGAGGCTAATACAAAAGTAGCAGAAGTGAAGATGAAGTTGCATTCCATGAATTTGATAATGAAATTTTCTATGTCTATAACATTTGTTTTGGCAGTAGGTTTAGTATTGTCAAGTGTAATGAAGTAGTGTTATTGACTATTGTAAAATTATGTGTAAGTTCTTGGTGTCAACTTAGGTTTAGTGTTGTGTGTTGATGGTTATTCTAATCAAATGTAATGAAGTTTTAGTTTGAAGTTAAATGTAATGCAGATGGTTTGTTGTTCAGTTTGTTATGGTTATAGTTGAACTTTGTTATAACAACAAATTGACTTATATGCACCAATTTGACTTAGCTCTTATCATTAGTTGAATTGAGTTTAAAAACTGTAACAGAAGTTATATGCACTAGTTCTTAGATATACAAAATATCATTATCAGTACTTGAATTTAAATGAGCTTAAAAACTGTAACAGAATTTATAGGCATTAGTTCAAAACAACAAACTTCATTATATATTCATTAGTTTTTACATACACAAAATATCATTAGCATAATCATGACAACTTCTTAACAGTAAATTGTTCAAGACAGCAAATTGACATAATATAAGCTCATGACACATCAAATTAGTTGATACCAAAATAACATTACATAAGTTCATGACAAGACAGCAAATTGCTCACGACTTTTACAAAAAATACACATGTACTACAACTATTCTTGAGTTGGTTGTGTAATAGGTGGACCTTGAGATGATGTGTCAATTTCTGTAGTTTTGTTGCCCTTTGATTTTGTAGATTTGTTGCCCTTCTCCTTGGCCTTTGTAGTAGTATTCTCCTTGGCCTTTGTAGCAGTCTTGGCTTTTTTATTCCCACCAACAAGTATGGCTCTATTTGTACCTCTTTTCCCTTTGCAGCTTCTCTTGTTATGACCAAGGGCTCCACATTTTTTGCATGTAATTATTGCAAAAGTCATCTGCAGCACATGTGGGTTCATTGGTTCACCATTTGATTTGTTCCTGATCTTTTTGGAGCATCTAATTGCTCTTCTCATCAATGGTGGGTTGATTGCCATTTGTCCAACTACAACAGGCCACAACTGTGGTCCATTAGTTGGGTAGATTATATTGGCATAACATTGTAGAAACATATATTTCCTGCACATAAATTTCCAGCAGCAGTCAGTTATAAATTTCCTGCAACATAAATTTCCTACAACATAATAAACAACAGTAACACCCAGTAACAGCAATAAACTTACTCGTAAAATTCATCAACATAATCTTCAGGTGCTTTCTTGATTTGCCACATACAAGATATAACATGAATATAAGTAATACCAGTCAACATCCATTTCTTACATGAGCAAGTACCTTCTTTGAGATTGACACAGAAAATTTCTTTCTCATTTGTTACTCCAAAGATTTCCATATCATCATCACTATGCCATGTTGGAATCCAACCATGAGCAAACTTCTTCTTCTTTTCAAGAATCACTTGGATATTAGGGCATATATCTCCAGGGTACTTCTGCATCATTTCCTTTTGAATTCCAATCCTTTTAGTTAGATAATGCTTAATTCCCTCCAACAAAGTAATTATTGGTTTGTCTTTATGTTCTAATACATCTCTGTTAAATGCCTGGCACATATTGTTCACTTGAAGATCACACTTAACATGTGTCTTAAAATGTGATCTTGACCAAAATCTAGCAGGCACATCCATAATATCTTTACAAGCATCAGGTTCTTTTTCTTTTAGCCTAAACATTGCTCTCTCCCATTCTGGCATGGTAGTAGCCCTAGCTGCACTCCAAAACATCTCTTTCAAAACCACCCCAAACCACTTCTTCTTCCAATTTCCATACAAGTGCTTACACATAGCCTCTGCTCAACATGTTCACTTACACCTTGAACAACTAGAACAAGTCCCTGATAACATACACACAATAATACATCAACTTAACAAAATAATCACAACTAAAATAGTTAACATGATAATAACAATTACCTTTTGTTGATCTGAAATGAAGGCATATGGAATATTGTTAACTGACTTCAAGTCTTCAATGAGAAGTTTTATGAACCACTCCCAAGAATCCTTAGGCTCAACTTCTACAACAGCATATGCAATTGGAAATATTTGGTTATTTCCATCAGTATGCATCAACCCTATTAATGGTCCATCTTAAAATCCAATTTATAAGATTAAACACACATAGATTCTTTCAAAATCATCCATTTGCTGAATCCACACTTTAAATAACATCATTATGGTTAAAATTCAATAGTTCTTCGTAATAACTCCTCGATGTACGAATCGATCCTCCTAGCAATCTCATTCAATTTAACCGCATTTCATCTTAGCTCCAAAATCAACAATTTATGCATTTACACCCAATAATTTCAATTCCAAAACTATTAAACAATTGGTTTTATGCTCGAGGTTCCTAGCACAAGTATGCTCATCAAAACAAACTTGAATTGCTACCACCGATTTCCAATTCTCTTAATAAACCTCATGCAAATTTACATCACTCTCTCACAATTAAACCATCCTTTTCCATCATTATTACAATAAATACACATTATTATTATTAACCATCAAACACTTTCGACACATCCTTAATCACATCCTTGTTAAAACATCAACCTAATCAACATCAATGTTTTACTACTTTAAAATTTAAAATGCTACACCCTCATCTTCACTAGGGTTATGTGAAATCATGTATGAATCCTCATAATTACTTGCTCATTTAACTTTTATTCTCAATTGGTAAGTATCAAATCCAACCCAAGTTTATCAAATCATCATAATCACCAACAATCTCAACATCTTCAGAATCCACCTCTATCTCAACATCTTCAGTTTCAACATTGTTATTCTCCTCAACATGTGCAACACCCTCAACAACATTATCTACTTCAACATCATCAGCATCAGCATGTGCAACACCCTCGACAACATTATCTACTTCAACATCATCATTATCACAAATAGGTCCATAATGTCCCAACTCTGCTACATCTACTATGTTAGGGACATCAACACCATGCTCAACATATACATCAACCAACTTAAACCCATCTACATCTTTTGCAAACTTTAGTAGATCCTTATCATTTTCTATAACTGTAAGACCCATAGCAAAGTTATACCTATGATTTACATACCAAATGCACTTCAAACTTGTGTACCCCACTAAATGAATCAATTTTTCTAGTTCTATGTAATACATGTAATCAACATCTCATGCCCAACTCAATTTTGTTACATCCCTATCCAGATACCACTTCACAAGAGTGTGCACAAGTGTTCCCCGATGGTGAATCCTAAGCCTAACTTTCTGTTTAATAGCCGGCCTATATAAGACAAATTTTAGGGTTAGGGTTTCCATTAAACAATTGAGACCACATACATTACGGTTAGGGTTTAGATTAAAGAAATAGCAATTGGGACCACAGACATAAAATTTTGAAGAAAACATGTTGGGACCACATACAAGACATAGAAATAAAAAATACTTACTTGAAGCAGAAGCTAACATCTTCGTGCGCCTTGGAAGATGGTGGTGCTTGATACATTCTTAGTTTTCCGCTTGATTCTTCACTGAAATCGTTGAGAGAGAATATCAACGAGCATAGGGTTACGAAAATGTTGAAAGTGGAAGGTGAAGATGTGTGACTTCAAAGAGAAAAATGATAACAGAAAATACCTTTTTATTCCATAAAATTAAATTAAATGTTTATGAAAATATAAAATCTTAAATGGAAAATAAAAATTAATAAAAAATAATTTTAATGAGGTGTCATCTAACTGGGAGCCCAAATGGGGTGCCAACTCTTTAAAAAGTTTGTCATATGGACAGGGATTATAAAAAATCACGTTTTTTAAAATCGGGGGACTAAATAGCTGAGTTTTTTTAAAAGGGGACTAAGAAGTTAAGAAATTTAATATAGGGATACCAAAAGTGCATTTCAGCCTAAAATAAAAATATTTATATGTAGACAAATTAACATCACATTAAACATGGTAATCTAACTTCAATTATTCCACAATTATATTTGTGGAGTTACAAACAATTTAGGGACAGAATTTTTGATAGAGAGTTTGAAATTTTCGATACAAGCAAAATTTTTGATATAACTCTATAAAATTTCAGATATATGTAAATTTTTGGTTGTGTATTTGAAATATTTGTTATTCTGGAAATTTTAAATTTATTAGGCAGTTCCGAAAATTTGAGCTATACTGAAATTTATGGTAGTTCATTTATTCAATTTTTTTAACGATCGAGATTTTGTCGATATTTTTAGAGGGTCCTGATTGCACTAACAAATTTGTGAGATCTAGAATGAATCATCATTTATATAAATAGGGACATATATAATACTACCTCTATTCTTTTTTATAAAAGACAAATCATTTTTAGGTTCATTGAATAACCAATGTATCTGGTTTGTATATAGATTAGATACAGTAATTACTTAATGAACCTAAAAAATAAATATTCTCTTATAAAAAGGAACATAGGTAGTAAAAAAGAAAAATATCTCAAATGATGTCTCTTCCTCTATTTTTTTTACTAAGGCAGAGAAGCATATTACAACGGAAACTACTCTGTTGTTGAATTTCTAAGTCCTCGACGATGAGGTGTGCGAAACTACGCTTGCTGCTCACCCAACTACTTCTAATGAGAATCGGTCATAGCATATTGTCCAGCCTGGGCCTGAGCGCCCACTTGATCGACCATCTTGTCCACAACAGAACCATCTTTATCCTTGATCCTCACTGAAACAATTAATAAAATAAGGAAATCAAAATTAGGAAAATATGGAATTATGGATAACCAGGAATTTTTTGAAATTACCAGTATTTTTCAAAAAAAATTGAACAATCAGAAATTTGAAATTTTTGGTACACACAACAAAACTTCGAAAATTTCAAAATTTTCGTACAAAAAGTAAATGCAAAAATCAGAAATTTCAAAATGTCTAGTTAAAATATACCGAAAATTAAAATACTGGAAATTTAGATAGACAGATAATAGAAAATAAATCATAAGACAATAAAAAACACAAATGATTGTTAGTCTAATTTAGTGCAATGTCACCTACATCTGGAGGGCCTCCAATCCAAGAAAGAAAATTCACTCTCAATAGTATTATTAGAAATAGTCTTAGATGAACAACTATTGTTCATTGTCTCTCTTCCTATTATTACTTGTGACTTTCTATTTAGGGCTCCTCCTAAATATGATAATTTCTCTCACTTTCTCTCAATCACTAACTATAGTGATTAATACACAAATAAGATCAATGGTTGATGAATTACAATCTATTAAAACAAACATTCTATATATCTTTGATATAAAACTCAGGCGCTATAGAGTTGCGTAAATAAAAACAATTACAAAGACTCAGCTTACATTACCTAACACTCAAGATATTTAACTCTTGATCATCATTCTTACGTGGTTAGGATGAGTCTTTATATAACAAGTCATCTGTTGGATTTTTCTTCAATGGGCATTTGAATTGATAACAACAAGTTTGATTTTGAAAATGATTTGATTTGATTTGATCTTCGTTCACTTTAAATCTTCATCTAATTTAATTTGATATTGGATAATCTTTTTATAAATTCTTTCTTAAAAATATCTTTGATAAAAGATACCTTTCATAAACAACAAATCTTCGTGGAAACAAACACAATCACGTTCATAATTTCTCACAAAATCTAGCTAATAAACTGAGGCCAGATGTTGCATCTCATGTGAGAACATCTTGTCCCACATGATGCCTTTTCACATTTTACATCTTGTGTTGTTCATGTTGTTTTACCTAAAGCAGCTAATAAAAGTAACAATATTTGGGAAAGGTAGGCTTGCTAGGCGCACCACTCATCTTCGTCTAGCGTGGCTACTTTCTTCCTTGTTAAGAAATGTTATCTCGCATGCAACTTGCCCCTACTCGCCCTATCTCGCTATATGCACTGCCCAGCTTCGAATAGTGCACAAACCATTATTTTACCATAAAGCAACTTAGTCTTAAACATGAATCTCATGTACTCGCTAGGCGCGCATATGATCTTGATTTGTCGAGTGCTACTTGCAAAAAAATGTCTTAGCTAAGTTTTTGTGTGTTATTTAGCGTTTATTAATTTTTTTTAATTTTTTAAAATTATTTTTGATTAATGTGTAGTTAAAAAAGTCTAACCGACATTTTATTACTTTTCTTTGATAAATAAAAAAAAAATCTATTAATTACTTGTAAAATAAATCAATAAATAGTTTATCTAATTTTGACACTTTATCAATTAAAAAAAGTATATGTAAAAGACAACAATATATGAAAAGTGCTTGCCCACTATAATTGAAGTCTAACTCCATATATGTTGCCGATAATGTATAAAATGCTCCCACAATGGTCCTATGTGAGCATGCCACCATTACACCTTATTGTAAAGCATTTTACCTTTTAAAGAGTGTTTTGACTGTCATACATTCCTCTCTGAAATAGCCGAATTTGAAACTGGCAACTTATTCGTTAAAGGCAATATTTCTAAAGAATAAAAATATTCAGAAACAAGGACCCTATTTATTTTATGAATTCTTTTCCTCATAAGTTACATGTAGAAAAGCTTTAAGCATCTACTTTTTTTATATATAAAAACATGTGTGCATATAACGGATTAAGACTATTATAGGTACTATGTAAATGAATCATACAAGAAATCACTAATTCAAGAAGTTCTTGATATGAGACACCATTTCTTGTGTCCTAACATGAGAAAGTTGATAATTATGCAACACTTGAAAAGCATGTCCAACATCTTTATAAACATATGTCTCAACTCTTTTCCCAGCTTTAACCAAACAATTCGATAAGTCCAAATTTCTATCTCGGAGTATATCTAATTCTGAAACACATATCATAATAGAAGGAATCCTCAAATCTCTCATCTTTGATATTCCACTTGTTGTAAGAGGATTACAATAGGGATGATCGCGCGAAGCCGAAACACCAATAGGTAGTGATAATCGCCAATAAGTATCTGAAACCAATAAATTAAGTGCTGAATTTTGCATTTGACGAAGATTTTTCTCAGAATTTGTCCTCTCTTCTCCTCCAAAAAAAGGTTGAATCAATATAATACCTTTTAGAACTAACGGATTCAAATTCAAACACGATGCATTTGAATTCGACGCAAAGCGCGTAGCAACAACATTGTAAGCTATATTAGCTCCGGCACTATCACCACATAAGAAAAGAGAAGAAATGTTGCAATGTTTCAACCACCAACTTTGGTTTTTATTATATAACGCTTCGTGTTTGATCCACATGAGAGCATTAAAAGCATCGTCGTAAGCAGAAGGAAGACGATTTTCAGGGGCTAAACGATAATTAACCGATACAACAACGCAATTGGCTTTCGAAGCGAGGTCGATTAAGAATTCATGGTAACAAATCCATGAAGCGGAACCAACACAAAATCCACCACCATGGAAATAAACAAGCAAAGGAAGCTTGTTATTGTTATTAATAGAGGTTGATGTTGGGAGATAGACACGTGTCCATAAATTAGTTTCTTTGCTGATTGTAATGTCTCTTGAAATGACACCATTTTGTGGTGCAAAATTGCATGAGATGTTGGGAACAATCTGTGGTCTTTCTACATGTCCATCTTTGTAGACTTTTATGAGTCCTTCAATTTCTTCAACGATGAGTCCTTTTTGGTAATGAATGTTGTTTGATTTTTGGTTGTTGTGGTTGAATGAAATGGTAGCCATGATGAAAATTATCGAATTTTGGAGAGAAATATTTTGTTTGTGATGGCATAATGGGGTGATGGTTTAGTCCTTTATATAGAGGTTGGAGAATGAAAAAAAGGTATAAAGGTCTTATCTTTTCATGATCTTGTGTGAAACAAGTGGTGAAGCTCAATCTCATGAAGATTCTAGTTTGAATATGATAAATCATAGAATTGACTCTGTTTTGTCTATATTTTTTTGTTTTGCCATCAATATGAAAATGAACAAGGAATCTTAATTGAATGAGAGAATCTTAGGATAAACATTATTCTTGTGTGATGGAAGTGAAAGGAACATTTGTTGTGTTACCACTTGCACAATTATAATAACATTTTAGATTCCTTGACCTTTGTTTTGCATGCATACAAGGACGAAAATTTACGCATGGCAAATCGGAATGGACTATTGAAATATAAGGATATCCTTTTAATTCCATAATTCCAAGTGCATGCATAAGTACAAGTAGATAATTCATAATTTGATAATGATATAAGTTTTTTTAAGTACAAGTAGATAATTCATAGTTTGATAATGATATAAATTTTTTTTCCTTCACAAATGCTCCTCTAGTAGTATCTCTTTTAGATGAGATTTGAACATTAATTTGTCATGTTGTTGGTGTCTAACCTCTTTTTCTTTTGCTATATATACAAGTAGATTATAATTCATAATTTTGATATAATATAAATATATATATTTTTTATCTCAATGTTCCTTTTGTTGAATATAATTTCTTGTGTCAGAAAATATTTGATTAGATTTGACTTACGAGTGTGGAAAGAGTTTGTTACACACATATTTGATTTTAGATTTAGATAGACTTGATTTAAATCTAAAATAGAATATATTTGATTTGGCTTAGGGAGCAAGCTAACCTAAATCTATAAATAGAGGGAGTAACCCCTATTTTTTGTAATTTGAATTCATTCACAGTATTTTGCAGTTGCAAAGTGAATAATAAAGTTTTCCACAATTTGTGGGCAGAGAAAAACTCTGCAGAAAATAATTTTTCTTCTTCTTCTTTCTTTAATTGTTCATTATCATTGTGTGGTGATATCAATCTTGTTGATCAAGATTGGTAGAAAGTCATCATAGGTTTTGGTGGATTTTTAACATTTGGTATCAAGAGCTCCAGTTTATTGATTCAAGGGAAGAAGCGATCAAGAACGATTAAAGAAGAAGAATTCACGATGGGAGTTAGTTATGGGAATGTGAATTATCCAGCAAGTCTACCAATTCTCAAAGTATATAACTATGAGAATTGGTGCAAACAAATAAAGATTTTATTCTGTTGTCAAAGTCTTTGGGATCTTATAAAGGATGGAGTACAAGAGCTTGAAGAAGATGCTTCAAAAGAAGAAAAGAAAGAACACATAGAATCGGAGAAGAAGAGTTATAAAGCTCTCTTTATAATTCATCAATGTATGAGTCCAGACAACTTCGAAAAGGTCAGTGATACAAAATCTGCAAAAGAAGCTTGGGATATTCTTGAGAAATTTTTTGGAGGCGCAAAAAAGGTGAAAGAGGTGAGGTTATAAACTCACAAGAGAACGTATGAATTACTTCAAATGGAAGATAGTGAAAGCATATCTGATTTCTTCACTAGAGTTACAAAACTAGTGAATCAAATCAAGTTATGTGGAAAAGCACTAACAACAAGAGTTGTTGTTTCAAAATTTTTGAGATCTTTGGCTCCCAAGTTCGACCATGTGGTGGTGGCTATCGAAGAAGGGAAAGATTTTTCGAAATTGACAAAGGAAGAGCTTCAAGGGACACTTGAATCTTATGAACAAAGGATGAATGGACAGGAAAAATTTAACAAAAGAAACCAAAGACAAAGGAAAGTGGTTCGACAAAGATAGAGGTGGCTACAACAATTCGACTGGCAGAGGAAACCATAACAAAGGAAATGTTTCGAATCAGAGAAGACCATACCAGGGAAACCAAAAAGGTGGTGCTGCAAATAGAGGAAGATGTGGTGGTCGAAAACCTGATAAGAGTCACATTCAATGTTACAATTGTCAAAAGTATGGTCACTATTCGAGGGATTGTCCAGAGAAGAGAAAGGCAAAAGAAAGTGATGCAAAGTTCGCTAAGTGTGAAGAAGAAGAGATGTCGTTGATGGTCACAATAAGAGATGAAGAAAAACTCAAGGATCAATGGTACTTGGATTCAGGATGCTCATCATATATGTCTGGAACGAAAGACTGATTTGTTAATCTAAAGCCCTCAATGAAGAACATGGTGAAATTTGCAAATGACAATACTCTAGCAGCTGAAGGTATTGGAGATGTTATGATCATGAGGAAAGATAGAAAAAGAGCAGTAATTTTGAATGTGTTATACATTCCAGACATGAAGAGCAACTTGCTTAGCATAAGGCAGTTGGTCGAAAAGAACTACAAGGTCATTGTCGAAGACAAGATGATGAGAATCGTTGACGCAAATGAAAGGTTAATCTTGAAGGCTCCTGTGTCTCAGAATAGAACCTTCAACATTGAACTCAATGTGATGGAGCACAAGTGCCTTTTGACTGTAGCAAGAAAATTTGAATGGATATGGCATTATCGACTAGGTCATCTCAACTTCAGATACATCAAAGATTTAAAGAGGAAGAATATGGTTTCAGGATTACCAAAAATCGACTTTCTAAATAAAGTGTGTGCAGAATGTGTGCAAGAGAAGCAACACAAGAATAGCTTCAGCAAGGATGCAGGAAGAAAGTCGAAGAATGTTCTCGAAATAATATACTCTGATGTATGTGGGCCAATCCAGGTGGATTCGCTTAGAGGTAATAAATACTTTGTTACGTTCATAGATGATTTCAGTCAAAAACTGTGGACTTACTTGATCAAGAAGAAAACTGAAGTGATCGAGGTATTTGCCAAGTTTAAATCTATGGTCGAAAGACAAAACGGTCGAAAGCTCAAAATTTTGAGAACTGATGGAGGTGAAGAGTATGTGTCGAAAGATTTTGACAGGTTATGTGAAAAATAAGGGATTGTATGAGGGCCACCGCACTCCACAAAAGAGAATGGAGCAAGAAGCGAACCATTATGAATATGGTTCGAAGTATGTTGAAAGGCAAGAATTTACCTAAAGAGTTTTGGGGTGAAGCTGTGTCGACTGCAACATATACTTTGAACAGATGCCCGACAAAGAAGTTGGAAGGAATTACTCCAGAAGAATGTTGGTCTGGTGTAAAGCCTAACTTGATTCATCTGAAGGTATTTGGATCTATTGCACATAGACATGTGCCAAATCAGTTGAGAAGAAAACTTGATGACAAGTCGAGTCAAATGATTCTAGTAGGATATCATTCGACAAAAGGTTACAAGTTGTTCGATTCAAGCATATTGTGATCGCAAGGCGCATATGGTGATCAATGAGATCATCCAAATTTGAATTCGACAAGAGGAACAATCAACCCAGCACAAGTACAAGCAGACCTCAAAGAGCAACACGCATGCCTGCAAGGTTGCAAGATTGTGTGGTTACATTAGAGGATGTGGTTGATAACGAAGGTGAACTGGTACATTATGCTTTCTATGCAAATGTCGAACATGTCAATGCAGCTGAAGCATTGAAAGATTTGAAGTGGGTGAAAGTGATGAACAAATAAGTGAAGTCCATCGAAGACAACAACACTTGGTCACTTGTCGAATTGCCTCAAGGTAAAAAGGCAATTGATGTCAAGTGGGTATACAAAGTGAAGATGAATCCTAAAAGGGAAGTAACTCGACACAAAGTAAGGCTAGTAGCGAAAGGATTCTCCGAAGAAGGAATTCACTTGATTTTTTAGCGTAAATAAATAGTTGCACATATGTCGATGGACGAAGTGTGCATTCCTGAATGGACCCTTGGACGAAGAAGTTTATGTTAAACAATCAGTTGGGTTTATGAAACATAACAAAGAGAGAAAGGTGTACAAGCTTCATAAAGCCCTGTATGGACTGAAACAAGCTCCAAGAGCTTGGAACAAGAATATTGATAGTTTTATGAGGGAGAAGGAATTTATGAAATACACAACTGAACATTGAGTATATGTAAGAAGAAGCAAAAGTGAATTGCTTATACTATGTCTCTATGTCGATGATTTGTTAATCACAGGTAGCTGCAAGAAGGAGATCAAAGGCTTCAAAGGATATCTCAGCAAGGAATTCGAAATGTCTGATCTGAGTGACATTTCATATTTCCTTGGCATCAAATTCTACAAGACTAGTAGAGGTATGATGATGCATCGAAGAAGATATGCAGGAGAAATTCTCAAGAGATTTGAAATGAAAGAATGTAATTCGACTTTGACACCTGTAGAAACAAGACTACAACTGTCGAAAGACCCTTAAGAAGATGATGTCGACCCAACCCAATATAGAAGACTTATTGGGTCCTTAAGATACCTTTGTCACACTAGGCTTGACTTAGCATACAGTGTTGGTATGGTAAGTAGATTTATGCAGAAGCCAAATGTATCTCACCTAGCAGCAGCGAAGAGAATATGTGATATTTGAAAGGAACTCTCGACTATGGAATTTTGTTTCCTGGAATTGATAAAGAAAAAGAATGCAAGTTAGTAGGGTACACAGATTCGAGCTGGTGTAGTGATGCTGAGAATCAAAAATTTACAGCAGGATATGTGTTTATGTTAGGTGGTGCGCCAGTTGCTTGGAGTTCGAGAAAGGAACCATTTGGCATTATCATCATGCGGCGATACATACCGCTTCTGTGCAGTCAAGCAACTTGGATGATGAAATTGGTCGAAGAAATTATAGGTAAAAATCATGGAGCAATTACCATGAAGATCGACAGCATGTCAGCTATCAACCTGGCGAAGAACCCGATAGCTCATGGTCGAAGCAAACACATCAAGATGAGGTTCCACTATCTTCTAGAGCAAGTAGCAGATGGGAAGATGAATTTGGAACACTACAAATCGAATCGAGACATTATGACGGGTGCGGTAAGTATTTTGAAGACTAAGAGCTATGATGAATGCAGATAGCTTAAACACAATGAATTATGTGGTGTGTTGAATATAATTCCTTGTGTCAAAAAATATTTGATTAGATTTGATTTAGGAGTGTGGAAACAGTTTGTTACGCACATATTTGATTTTAGATTCAGATAGATTTGGTTTAAATCTAAAATAGAATATATTTGATTTGGCTTAGGGAACAAATAAAATATATTTGATTTGACTTATGGAGCAAATTAACCTAAATCTATAAATAGAGGTAGTAACCCCTATTTTTTGTAATTTGAATTCATTCACAATATTTTGCAGTTGCAAAGTGAATAATAAAGTTTTTCACAGTTTGTGGACAGAGAGAAACTCTGCAAAAAATAATTCTTTCTTCTTCTTCTTCTTCTTTCTTTAATTGTTTATTATCATTGTGTGGTGATATCAATCTTGTTGATCAAAATTAATAAAAATTCATCATAGATTTTGGTAGATTTCTAACACGTTTCACACAAGATAATCATATTTAAAACTTGTGAGACATTAAATATAGTAGTATCTCTTATAGGCGGAATTTAAGCTTTAGTTTGCCACTTTGTGTGAGTTTAATGACCACTTTTGCTATACACTAAATCCCGCTGTACTTTATATATTTTTTCAAGTTACAAAAAAAGTTTATTCACACATTAACTTTCATTCAAAGAAGATTGTTATGGATGGGATTAAGAGACAATGAGAATATCCATTGGATCAAATGAATAAAAATATGCAATACCATTTGGAGTCTCAAAGTGAAAGACTTGAAATTATTCAATGTTGCTTCGCTCAAGAAATGGAAATGGCGTAAGGACAATGATGACGATTCCATTTGGAAGGAGCTGGTGGATTTAAGGTGTACATTGATTAAGTCAAAAAATACTGGTAGAGAGGAATTAAAACCTGGCAAAAGGATTCAATATGGCAAGACATTATGTTACTTGAGAAAAGGTAATGTAAAGGCTTCAACGGTTTCTTGGACAACATTATGTTGCAAAGTTAGTGATGAAGCAAGCACAAAAGACATTGCAACCGTATCCACTTTACAAGCGACATGATAAAGTCAAATGAGATCCATAAAGTATTCTTAGAAGAGTAATAGATATGTTCACTTAATCATTATAGTCATTAATATTCAAATAATGTTTGAATTTGTTCAAAATTATTAGAGTGATTCAAACTTTAGAGAGCGAAGTAATATCGTTGGTGAAGGCTTAGAAAAATACTTAAAAAGGGGGTTGAATAAGTTTTTATTACTTTTTAAATCTTTTACACAAATAACAAACTAAATACTCAAAGATTTTTATCCTGGTTCGTTTGAAACTCAAACTACTTCAGTCCACCCGTCAAGGTGATTTCGCCTCTCTCAACGAGGACTTAATTCACTATAATCAACGATTACAGAGTGCACTACCCAACTGGTGTGACTAACTTCCTCTAAGACTCACTAGTCCTAACCCTCTCAAAAACACTGACCAAACTGGTCTTCTTAAGGAACAACTATCAAATAAATGATATTTGACTGACTGTATATAATATTGCTTCTAAAAATTTATTCTTCACAAAGTGAAGTTTACACAAATATGAAACTCAACGTATCTAGTAAACTAGTTACAAGAAATGACTCTTTATTTTTTGCAGCATGAGTTTACTTTGAAATGAATGATTGTTCAACTTTGATGATGTTGTTGTTCTGTCTTTTTCGTTGATACGTTATTGTAGTTGTTGTTTTCCTTTTTGAATTGAAGACTTTATATAGAGCTTCTAGGAAAACTTTCCGTTGGAGGTAGCGTGTCTTGAAGAATGGAAAGCGTAATTAACTTGCTAATCTCCACGTGATTTAATCCTTGAAAGTTGAACCACTCAAGTACCTTAGCCTTTTTAGCTTAGTAGGATAACGTTGTTGTAGCATGTTTGTCTTTTAGAAGATAACGTATATATTGATAATGATCTTCTGTAAGCCTTGTTAGAATATCTACTCATCAGAACTTTTGTTGGTGCTTCTATCAGAAGTTTACTCTTGCCTGCTTCTATCATAAGTTACTTCTAGCTTGTGTGACCAGAAGTTTTGTTCTCATTAGAACTTCTAATACTTCATGATCTTATGTAAGCAACATCTTCTAATTAGAACATACTTTTGGTGCTTCTATCGGTTTATTCTTGCTCGCTTCGAAATTACTTCATCGGCGTTGCTTCTATCAGAAGTTGCTTCCTAGCTTGCGTGACCAAAAGTTTTGTCTTCGTTAGAACTTCTAATACTCCATGATCTTATGTAAGCCTTGTTAACATCTTCTTTTTAGAACATACTTTTGGTGCTTCTTATCAGAGGTTGCGTTTTGCTTGCTTTTCTCAGAAGTTGAATTTCATTCTTTACTTTAGAAGCTTTATAGGTAGTGTGCGTGTTTCAAAAGTTCTTCTCTCATTAGAACTTCTAAAGCTCATTTCTATCAGCAGTTGCTTTGAGCGTGCTTGATCAGAAGTTCTGTCTCATTTGACCTTCTAAAGCGTGTTTCTATCAGCAGTTGCTTTGAGCGTGCTTTGTCCAGAAGTTCTGCTCTCATTAGAACTTCTAACTTCATCTTCTGCTCAGCATGGTATATTCTCCATTTTGCGCTAGAGTCCGAACATCTTCTGAAATGAAACATGTACAAGTCAGAGTATCATATTCATTCATACAAAATTTATTATGCTTGTTATCATCAAAACTTTAATATATTATTAGAAACAAACTTTGTTCTAACAGTTGGTGGTTAAATTGACATCATCATATATATAAAATTAAGATAGAGAAATGTTGTAATATACCTTTAAACCTCAAGTGAGAAGAAAAAAAAATATTTTTCTAGAATTTGTCCATATATTCAATTTAAATATTTTTAAAAATATATACAAATTTTACTTAATTATAATATGAGGTGTGATATTTTAACATCAAATATCAACGTCGTATCCAAGACACCATATCAATTCATTTCACAAATAATTTTAAATTATAAAAAAATAGAAAAATAAAAAAAAAACAAAAAAACAAAGACACCCCTTTTAAGTGTTAAATTAACATTTCTGTTATAATATACAAGTAAATGTATATGTATTGGTTGGGGGTATATTCTATATTTATTAAATTAGTAATACTAATGTGTGTATCAAATGTCTCTTTATTGAAAATTGTACTTCCTAGTTCCTAGGATATGTAGACGTTATGTAGATGATAAGAATTGTGGACTATTTGTCACATATGAAATGGAAACTAATTTTGTGTGTGTTCAATTTCAGAATCTATCGTAGAGATTGGAAAGTTTTTAGGGTACTTACCAATACTATCATGTACCACCTCGATGTTGAAGAAATATTGCATGAGATTTTGATTCTTAGAATAAAATTTTATAAATTGGACCTACTAAATATTTGAAAACTTTTCTATAGTCCAAATTTGCTTTTCCATGTGCCAAACTCATGCTATGTACATTCCTTACTTCACTTACAAGCTATAAAAGTAAATACTTTGACATCATAAATTTATTTAGGCTTGAACAAAACAAGAATAAATGTATCTATCTAGTTTACTTTCGGTTTAGTTAATGTTTATTTTTCTTTAAATTTTTTATTTTTTATTTTATATATATATATATATATTAATTTTGAATATAGATATTAGAACCGTCTTTAATATTTTAGATTGACTATATCTTAAAAAAGTTTTGTGATCAGATACTTGTCATTCTGAACTCAGCAAAATTATCAATCATGATAAATAAAAAAACTGCGGGATTTTTTTCTAGAGGAATGAGGTAAGAAAATCCTTTGTCTCCCTTATGAGACACTTAGTAGACAATTATCTATGTTGGTGAATCATGATAATATGACATATATATCAGTTGGCAAGGCAATCATTCTTAGCCATACTTTTATAACAGATGACTTCAAAATATTTTGCAAAATTACTAGGAAAAATTATCAAGTCATTAACCATATTCTTCAAGAATAGTCAACACATTGGTCCAAATAAATGCAAATTTTATAGAGGGGGTACTTCTGGATCTAGGTTGATGCACATTGCATATATGTTTGGATTCATTGTGGTACATACACCATTTAACTATCTTTGAGTTTCTATATTCAAAGATAAACTTATGACTCATCATCTCTAGATCATTAATAGATAGAATATTAGCCAAGTTAACTACGTGGAAAAGACACCTAAACCCACTTAACTATGAGGTTAAATTGTCAAGTCAATCATACATGACATGCTTAAGTATAATTTTAAGATTCATGAATGGCTAACTAATCTTCTTAACAAACTAGATTCTTGCATTATAAGTTTTGTACGGTCAGGTAGAAAAGACCTTAGGAAGTGGATTATTAAACCTTAAAAGGTTATTTGTTCATATTTGTCTAAAGAAGATCTTTGTATAAGAGATATTAAGATGATAAACAAAGTTGGTTATTTATCTTTATACTGGTCAAAAAGTAGAGGTGTGTGTGCTCCACTTGCAAGGACAGAGGGACTAAGAGGTCTTTGTAGGTTTATAATGTTGTATGATTGTTAGGGCTTGTCAACGACAACGAGAAACATTGCATGGTGGTGATTTACGGTGGTTTAAGGAGTCATGCCCACGTGAGTTTAGAGGCTTTGTGGAATAATAATATGCTTAGGTATAGGCGTATGAGGGCGATCCATATGTGTTATGATTTATCCTCCCTCTCGTAAGGGAAGAGTATTTATATATGCATTTTGGGGATTGGGTTCGGGTAACCCTATGTCAAAACTACTGCTCCCTGATCAGGAGAAGTTGTTGACCACCTATCCTATAAGGGATAATGAAGGACTCCCTCTCATTTAACCAATGACGTTACACATCATAAGTTCCAAGGGAGGGCCCTTACGTCATCTCTTGGGCGATAGAGCTTTTGGGAGAAGATGTTATAGTTTACGATGCTCACAAATACAACACCACGAAGTCTCTCATGCATGAGGAATTTGTTAGGGACTGAGTGTTTTAAAGACCCTTTGTTGTTCGAGGTACACCCTTCACCCTACCAGTGAGGCTCTTGGAAAATGAAGATTATGTACTAAGAGATGAGTCTCTTTATCAATGGTGATTTCTTGTTAGATAACAAGTCACTAAGCTTTGGGTGATTATTTGTTAGTGGGTGAGTCCCTTAGTAGAAGGGGACTACTTGTTAAAGGGTGAGTCCCTTAACTTTGGGCTAATTTTGTCTTTGAAGGCAACTACTTATGTGAGCCCTTAAGGGATGAGTTACCTGCCAGATGTCTCATGGTTAGCTAAGAAATGTCAATCAATCATTCAGTTGGTTATGCTTATTTCCATTTAATGTAAGCAACAATAACTTATTTTTGAGACTCTAAACGTTAGTGACACATCTCAGAAATGTGTTGAGTTTTTTCAAAACTATGGGGGGGGTTTCCAAAGGATCCTTTATGGTCTCAGTCCCCTATAAAACATTTCCTAATTCACTTTGTTTGTTCCATTTTTCTCTTTATTTTTGCAAGCCTTTCGGAACTATTCAACTTCTTCATTCACAATTTCTAAATATGATATTTCCTTCTTCTTGCATTTTGTAGCAAGTAGGTTTTACAAAGATATATTAGAGACGAAGTTTAGGCTAAGTGTAGTGTTCTAGGTTAGCTTCCCCATTTTTGACAATTACGATGGTGGTGCTGACTTCTTTTTGTTATACTATTTTCTTAGGAACAAAAGGAATGTCTACCTCCTTTGTCATATCCAATGATCCCCAAGACTTAAGATCTAGTTATGCTTCATATGAACAACTTATCATTCCTCTTACTTATACATCTACCTTCATTTCAACAAAGATATGGGAGTTATTTCCCCTTCACCACTATTTTATTGAGGTCTTAAGAATTATTAATGTTCTCCCTCTAGTTATTCCTCAATAGTTGGGGTCACATTAGGGCTTTCTAGATGGTCTATAAAGATATGGTCATCACCCTAACCGCTTGAGTATTTTCTCCTTATATAATAACAAACCGATGAAACAGATAAGTTCAACTGAAACCACTATAAATATTGGAAAAATAAGCTTCCATTTGAAGGGGCAAGCCGATCCCATTGGGGTGTTGGGAGATGACAGTGCCCCACTTATTCCCGTTTCCTGGATGGATGATCCCGTGGTGATCATAGGGTATGGCCAGGTGTTCTTTACCCTTAAGAAGAAGAAAACTGTTATCCTTTAGGGGTACTTCAATATTATGTATTGTCTCAAGGTAATTAGACTTTAGTTGGGAGGTGGAAAACATCTCATTGCATACTCAGGTAAGTCGCTAACTACTTGTAGGTTTCTTTCATATATATTATTTGTGATCTCAACACATTATTTTGTAGATCAAATGTAGAGGATCTCTAATAAGGAGAGTAAATGCAAGTGGGAGAAACTTAATTCGGTTAGTTTTGGCACCAACAATCTCCAGAGTCACCCTGAGGGTTTCAATGTCAAAGGCCAAGCCCCACACTCGCCCAACGTGAAGGCTCATAGGCTGAAGGAAGGCTCTTCACCCACAATTGGAAGGGATAACACTCAAGTGACCTCCATAGGAAAGTCTTCCTCACATCCTACAACTCTGTGGAATGATGTCAGTTTTGACACCCTTCAGTTCACGAGTTCTCGCCTCCCTTATTCCTAAGAGTACCCCTATGATTACTGGGATCTCCTTTCCAAATTGACATGATTATTGTGAACATGAAGGATAATATTATACTGAGAGCACTAACTTTACATAATGTTGAACAAGAAAGGCAAGATAAATCTAAAAAAGAGTTAGAGGTGAAGCTCCGGGAACAAGTGGATGCTTTCAATGAGAGCCAGAGGCTATTGTCGTCCCCTCGAGAAAGACAAGGAAACATCATAGAAGAAGATGACAAATGTAAATTCCAAGGATAAATAAATATTTTTCGAGAAGGAATTCTTGAAAGAATCTCTGATGTTGCTCTTCTTATTTAAAAGGAGTGTGAGAAAGAGGTGTTAGAGCCCACCGACGAGACAATGTTTACTCTTGGAATATGTTTCGAGCGCACTAAGGAGCAGGTGCTCTTCTTCTATCCTGATTTGGATGAGTCCCCCGAACTTTCTCAAAGTCATTCGTTGTCTCTAGTTGGTGGATAAGTAGGTAGAGGCCTTTTTGAAGCTTGGAAATCCCTCCCAATTGAGAATACTCAAGGCATGGGCGAGCTAACTGAGGGCAGTGAGTGTGGAGACCTTTATCCAAATAGTGTTATTGGGAAGGAAATGATTAAAAATGAAGAATGATGTTTTGTTTTTCCCAATGACTAATGGATTTATATCTTTTCCCATTTGAGATTTTTTTTATTGTAATTTTTATTCGTTTTCGGGGCTTTTATAATTTTAATGAACCTTGACACCTCTTAAGGGAGCCTTTTATGTTAACTGCTCTTATTGATATATTTTGTGACTATATTTATGGTGTTAACCATTTAGCATTTAAATGCAAGAATTTGTCATCATCGCGCATTTTTTTACAATAATTTGATTACTTGTGATGCTAATTCACATGGATCATGTTTTAGGAATTTGAGTTATGGGTGTCTCTGAGGATGATCGCGACTTTAAGAGTCTATAAGATTCATGATTGCAAGTGCACAGTCGTATCGCGTAGTTTTAAAAGATATCGAACCCACAGAGACCAAAAATCAAACTTATCGTTATCTAATGTTACTGTGTAAAGCTAAAGATAATGAATAATTAGATTTTTGGGGAAACTAAGCACTAAAACTGAAATAAAATAAAGATTAAGATAAATATAAGAGAAGGCATCGACATGTAATTTGTTGGACGTCAGGGGTTCAAAACGTTGTAAGCATGGTTTAAGAGATTAGAATACTAATTCAGAAGAGACTATTGATTTAAAAACTCTATCTAAAACTCTCGTTCTATTAACTCAGGTTGTACTATTAAGCTTAAGGGATCACTCTCGTTATTTCACTTAAAACCTAAAAGTACTTTTTAAAAACAAATTGGATCTGTTTAACTCTAAAACGCTCTCGATGTTTTTTAAAGTTAATGTTCAATTACTACTATCCGGCTAAAACCTCAAACTCTCGCTCTGTTGATTTTACCCTTAGTTTGTCTTTACTCTCATACAAAACAATTTGAAATTAATTTCAGAAATCAAACCAGAAAAGGTATTTTGTTTTATGAATATTGATTACCTAATATTACCGAACCCCTTCGATTCTTATGACATTACATACCAGTATCTAATAAATTAGTCAGACATATTAATTAAAAGCAACAGAAGATAACAAAAATAATAATAATGATGATAATAATAATAACAACAGTAATTATAGTAATAATAATAATAATAATAATAATAATAATAATAATAATAATAATAATATAAAGAACCTGTAGAAACTTGAAATAAATGTGGAACAGAAATAACGTTAATTAATAACGACAAGATTTGATCCAAGCAATTACAAAGATTATAGGTCTACACTAATAGTGTGGTAGTTCCTCAATGTGAGAAACTACCACTTTTACATGAGTAATTTGTTGCCTAAAACTATGAACAGCGCTTCCGCGCATAAAACTTGGATGATCCTAAAATAAATGCTAGCTAGTTTATATAGTGAGAAATTGTGGAAGTTACCATGAGAGAAGTAGTGGAGATAATGGAGAAAGTGGAGAAAGAAGTGGAAAAATGGGAAGTTGAAAAGATCATGGGGTGATAATGGGAAGTTGGGCTTTGTGAGTGGTTACGTGAAGAAGATTTGGAGAAATTTTAGGGAAGATATATGTGTTGTTCACAACAGCCCGTGACACGGGGCATAACATATATTGGGGGTGTGTCGATCGGCACAGGGGATGTGACGAACGTCACGCTCCTTTAATTTGATAGACCAAGTTTTGGCTTTTTTGATGGGCCAGGTCCTTGTTTCGTGTATGAGCCTTTTTTTTCTTTTATATTTTGCATATTTTGCTTCATTTCTCCTCCATTTTTACTCCTTTTCTCTAGCAAGCCTTGTATAATTAAATACCTGAAATTTACTAAAATACCAACATAATACTATCATAAAGCAGCATAATTAAAATAAAAAATGTGACATAATCTATGTAAATCAAGCCGAATATGCGACACATTTTTGTGTTATCAAAGGACAACATGAATCCCCTCTTGAGGATCTATTGAAATTATCTCCTTTATGGATTGCCAAGATTCCACTTGTGGATACAGTGAAATAATAACATCTAAGGATAGAAATGTCCCACTTGAGGATCTAGTAAAAAGATTGTCCTTATCGACGACAAGGATCCCATTTGAGGATCCAGCTAAATAATCACTGTAACACAGTGGAAGAACTGACTTGTTTGTTTTGCGTTTTATTGCAAATGTTGCGGATAGCAAGAGTTGCCACCGACTTTTCTTTTATCCAATAAAGGAAAGGTGAAAAGAACAGGAAAAACCTTTGATAGATTATGAGTACGGGAGGTAGTTATCTACGGGCTCTTAATTGTTTTAGCTCACTTTTTGAAAACTCTCTTTCTGTGTGTGTGTGATTTAAAAAGTATTTTGCTTTGACTTCATAATGATTCTTGTATCAGTCCTCAAGAATGTATACGAAGTGTTTGAAAATATTTGTTTGAAAATGTAACTTTGTAATGATTCTCGTATGAATGTATACAAAGTGTTTGTTTGAAAGTATTTTTGAAAAAGAGTGTGAGGTGTGAAAAATATTTGTTTTGATTGGAGAAAGCAATTTAGTGTCTTATTACCTACTCAGAAGGTCGTTCTTGTTATTTTCCTTCTCCTTTAGGATATCGCTATCCATACCATTAGTTGGTAGGAAACTCTATCCGTTGGATGTGAAGGGACAAACGTATGGTCATTGAAGGCAACATGTAAGGATACCTTAGCATTCGTAGGGACGATCATCATTTATTCCTAGGCAACAACCGAGGGACGAGATCATATATTCGTAGGCAACGTCGAGTGTAACACCCCGATTTTTATCAACGGAAGTGTATTTTTAAAGGGTATTATTTCCATAATTAAATTAACTAAAGGTTTTCTTTTATGAAAATGATAGGCTTTTTTTTATAAAAAGAAGAATTTTGTATTTTAAAAAGTTTTAAGAACTCGACCTATGGTTTTATATACGAAAATTAGTTGAACCATATTTAAAACATAAAATATACTATACATATAAGCGTCAAAATGCCATGCAATATAAAGCGAAGATAGTGCTTTTGATACAAATCATAAAATGACATATATGAAGTCCTCGGCAGACACTCACGCAGGAGAGCTGCCCCAAGGAGAAAATTTTGGACCATGCAGTAATGTCACAAGAATCCACCACCTAAAACTAAATACTCCTACCACCTCATGTACTCTCTTCCCTAACTAGACTAATCGATACCTAACGACAACCACAGTAATTACCCGCACCTGCTCCACACAATCCACTGCAAGCACTCGTCAAAGTGTGATAGGATCCTTCCTCATCGTATTTAGGCTCATAGTCATGCTCAGAGGGGTCCTCCTCAGTGTCATTATCCTCTGCCTCATTAATGAATGGGTCAAGTAACGACACGTGTGTTGGATCGACATGGGGGAGTTCGTCTACGGGATAGACGTCACGAGTGAAGGTTGATGGTAGCCCTAGTGACATCTCTAGGTCTGGGGAAGGCATAGATATATCATGAAATATTGTCCACCCTCCCTGAACGGGGGCGTACGAGGGTGCGGGTGGGATTGAAGGGTAGGTCAATAATCCGTAACGATCAATCTCCCCGAGAGGAAACTAGAGATGATCAATGAAGGTGGAATCGAAAAGTTAATCGCCCGACGGGAAATAGTCGTTTCCGGATCCTGTCCTACGATAATCGTGGTCTCCATCACGTTCCCGGTGTATGACAGTTGTCCTCGGGTCGGGTCGAATCCCCAGGACGCATCAGTCCACGTATTAGGAAAGGTGAATTCCGTCATCTTCGACGGGGGTGTCTCCTCGTGTCTGGGGTGCGTCATAATCTATTGGCGTATAGCCCACACAATCCACTGAAAGAGTCATCAATCCGAAAATAACAAATATACAAGAACGGAGCAACAAGCATAAACAGAGGATACATTATACATGGCTAAAGATCTTATTCTAACACATGTATATACACATTCACAACAATATTACATATAGAATAATTAAGACTCACTCCTAATGCAATGTCTATAAGTCGATGTACATGATTCCGGAATATCAATCCCTCCCCAAAGGGTCGTGGTATCGCTTCAGAATTTAGAGCCACTAAGGTGATGGGTAACACCCACCAATCAACTCAATGATCCACTTCGGGATAAGGTGGTTCCCTCTTGGACACGCACCCCGTGCCACCTCTCTGGTGTGCACCTCATGACTCCTCTCTGATAGCCACGTAACCATGAAATGTATGAGCATACGATTCCCCACATATACATCTCAACATATGTGTATCATCACAACATATCACATGGAATAATTTTACACAAAATATTTATATACAATTACCCACCTTTACAACTAGTCACCTTGAAAATAAACACGTAAGAAAATACGGTGCATGCATATATATTAATAAGAGAAGTATATAAAAATAAAGAGATGCCCTTACGGGCACAACAGTTGTGGGAAATGGAGTTTTGTTGAAGTCGGTCGGTCGGTTGTATACCTTTATTCAAAATGAACTAAATTAGAACGACTGATATATAATGAACCCGTACGTTGTAAACTCCGCAGTCACTCAATTTATTTATTTTATTTAATTAATTCCTTATTTTTATTATAATTATAACTTTAACTTATAATATATCTATACTATATTTACTTGACAATTTATATCATAAAATAATTTCATTTAATACATAACACGAACGCTCAACTCCTAAATTTTACTACCATAAAATACCATAAGATAAGAACATACTTTCTATTGTAGTTTACAAACATATAGGGTCCTTAATATTTATGTTAAAAAAATAAGATACAGTTAATTTGAAATTGAAAATAAATATTATCAGTATTATTTATTTGATGCTTAAAAACATAAAGCCATAGTCACCTAGTCATAAGTTATCAAAAATTCTCTAATACTTATCATTTTATTTTATTTCAAATTAAAGTAACCTATTCTAAATAGAATAAAACTAACTTATATGCTTTTTACTTTACAAAAAAATTTAGTTTATAGTTATTAAACAACTTAAGTAATGTATTTTAAAAGAAGGTCTTCCTCCACTTTAAATTCAAAATAATTACTCTAATTTTATTCTTAAAATTCATCACAGTATCTATATCTTCAAAATATATACTAGTATATTTTGTTTTAGAAATTATGTTAACTCTTGATATTTTAACCCTTAATCATTAAATTAATTCCATTTTTTTTCAGAAAAAAATTAATTATTATTGTATACAAATAGTTCCCATTACACGTAAATAAATATAACTTATCAACATATATATTCCTTTATTAATCATAGTCTAATAAGAATAATTATTTTTTTATTAGCAAAATGACAAATTAATGTAGAACTTATTTTTATACTAAATTTCTGGGAACAACCATGAGATGAAAAAAGCAAACTTATAACTAATATGTTTAACATGCTTACTTTTTAGAATGAGGATTTACCTGAGGTAGAAGTGGTGAAATTTGAGACTATGCTTCGTATGGCTTGTAAGTATACCACATATCCTTAAATACTACTTTGGGTAGATAGTCACTTCAATAAAAATAAATACTACACGTTGTTAATTACTATGTCAAGTTACTATAAATTAATGTTTGCCGACATCAATTCATAATTAGCCATCACTTCATAATCAACCTAATATCTCTTGGTAAATTTCCTAAATGATGAATTCATTTTCTTTCCGTATTAGTGCAGTTTCCAGTGTTATGTGACACTGATAAAAATGTCCGAAATAATTTTTGCTGATAATAAAATCTTTCTTCCGATTATTCTATATTGTAATATAAAAGAAAAATCAATCGAGAAAATAAAATTTGTTATTTTTATAAATATCTTTTTATTAATCTAATAAAAATAATGTTGTGATTTCATCGATAAAATTTCATTATAAACAAATATTGTTTTAAAATTTAAAGCGGTTAAAACTACCGCTTACTAGAGAGACCGGAAATTAGTTCAGTCGGGACAAATATTTTTATTTCATAATTCTATCATAAATATTTTTGTTATTCTATCCTGAAATTTTTATTACAAAAATGGATAGTTTCAAAAATTAAGGTGACTACTTTTTACCGGAAAAAAAAAAAGACAAAAAATTTTTTTTAGAAAATTTCTATCATGAACCACTACTAAAATAAAATCCTAAAATATTTTTAACATAACTCGAATTCACTTATATAAATATTATTTAATTTATATCTAATCATAATATATCGCGAATATACTATGTGCAACGATTTTTTTTTTAATACAATTGACAATGCACAATTGGATACTTAATCACACTACAATCTAAACCAATCGTGAGAAGATTTTCTTAAACTTGTTCTTCTACAGGCTTTTGCATGCATCATGCCATGATCCTAGGTGGTTGTGGGGCAATTTCAATGACTTGTTTCTTCCTTCTTTATACATTTGTGTTCATTTTTTGTTTGCCTCTTGTCATCGTAACATCCACCATGTACAAACATTTTAAAACAGTCTAATTCAAGTGATTCAAGGGGCAATAAAACTTTGCATAATCATCTTGAGTACTCCTACTATAATTTTCTCAAAATCATACAATATTAATAAACTTTTAGCTAAAAAATTGTTAAAACTACTAAGAAATACTAATATTATATATCATCAGCAAACATCAGATGTTCTTGCAAAACTAACTATATATAAAATGGATCTTACTATCATTGTGTTTGAGATAAGGTAATTAACTATGTGTCTATTCAAAATCGAGTTCAGAATTTAAATTTTTATCCTTATGCAAGATCACATTCCTGTATACATAAAGCATGTAAGAACAAAATCCTTAACTTTTGTTAGTACAAAATCTATTACTCCACACTTAATCAATCCCGAATTCGTCCTGATTGCTACAACCCTTCACTTTCACAAATCAAAACAAGGTCATATATGAGCTTGAGCTTGTAGATAAAAAAGAATAATTGACCATTGCCACAAAGAATGAAACTATTAGCAAGGCTTTTTTGCCGTGAAAATACAAAAGCTACAAAACCAAGCTTCCATGCGATTTCCTTCCGTGATTTTGTTAAACATGCCGTAATTCCAAACATAGACTCCACTTCATAGTCTATAGAAACAATTGCATGAAATTTTAATTTAGAATAAAATGAATATTCGAAAACTTTTCTACAGTCCAAATTTGTTCTAAGCACACTTTGTCATTCCATGTGTGCCAAAGTCCTACTTTGTACATTCCTTCCTTTTAAAGTGATAAAGGTGTAAAAAAAATACGTTATTTATTTGGATTTAGGGTATTTGCACTATCGGTTATTAAGACAACAAAGTTAACGGTACTTAACAATGTTTAAGCTTGATTGGATTATATATATTTGTTGAATTTAAAAATTAATTAAAAAATAGTAATTTTTTAATCAAAACATGTTTGACATTTTAGAAGAGAAATTGTTTTTTCAAGTAGATGTGTTAGGATGCCAAATAATTAAAATAAAAATATTTATCTCTCCTCTGTATTTTATTTCACTTTTTGGCAAATTTATGAAAAATACTTTAATTAGTCGTTTCCTACTTTGACCAATATTTTTAAGACATGTGAAGTTTATCTTTGATCATGGATAGCAGTAGATCTTCTTTTTCATAAAGAATGGAAAGAAAGAAAAAAATCCGCGTACCATGCGTGCCTACTTTTTCTGAATTATATTCCTCTCCTAAGTACAATGAAAATGAAATTAGAATATTTTTGTCCTAAATTAGTTCTTTCACTGTACTTTACTTCATGTAGTCTGCTATAGAAAAAATGCAAAGATTGACAAAATATTCTTGGATAGAGCTCTTCAAAAGAGAGAAAACCGTAGTTGTTATTCTAAGACTATTATTTTATCAAGTTATATTATCCATGCGGACTAAATTTATTTGATATACTATAAAATATATTTAGAAACATATATATAAACTTGAAAAGTGATATATAATTGTAAAATAAATTATTATTATAAAATTTAATTATATTAAATATTCATATAAAATGAAAAGAAAAAAAAATCATTGAGATACGAGAAAGAAGAAAAGAAAAGAAAATTTTAAAATTTGAAAAATAAAGATTTTGCTTATAAAATAAAAGTCATTGTTGATTAAAATAAAACATATATTATGTTGATAGTAGGGGTGGTAAAATTGGTCTGATCCGTTGGACATGTCTGTTTTACCAACACTTTAGTGTGAGGTGAGTCAATAATTTAAGCGCTCACCCTCTACTAGAGGTGTTTGTATCGTCCCGCTCCATTTTTTTCGCGGGCTTTTGCATACACGCACATTTAAATAGAATTTTACATTTTTATATTTAAAAGGTGTAGTTCTGCAGGTTTTCCCACCCCACACTCACTTTTTTGTATGGTGAGCCTATATTTTAGGCTCTCATTTTAAACTATGACTACCTCGTCTTGTCTCATTTCTTACAAGCTTTTGCCGAGAGGGCAATGCCTTGCCACCCCTTGAGAGTGATTCTTAAAATTAAACATTTTTCACAAATCAGATCCCATTAGTTCAATTACGCTTTAGTGCAATATTTAAATGAACCAATAAAAATAAATTAGTGTTGAAAATCACCAAGACTCTTGTTTGATAGGTTGAAGCGGCTACATTTTTCACAGACAATCACATTATACATGCAGCATAATCAAATTATGAAAATAAATAATCCAAAAAACAAAACAAACATGATTATGAACATGGGACGGTTGCAAGACATATCATCACAAATTGATTTTTAACCAAACTCCTGCAGTGAACTCGATCGAAATCAACTCACCAAGCACGACATTGATAGATTACAAATTCTAAGACAAACTAAAGAATTTAAAAACCCCTAGTTAATAGTGTAATTAATCCCAACTAAACTTACTCTTAGCCACTTTCATGAAGTTAGTTGAATGTATTATACTACGATGACTTATCTAAAGGGTGGAGTGAATAGATTCTCAATTAAAATTTACCTTTCAAACATAGGTATTTAAAAACTTATTTGAAAAATAATGTTTAGCAAAAGATGTTTGGCCTAGATCAAAATTGTAGTTTAAACAAATCTAGTTATTAAAGACTGAGATATACACAAACCATGTGCAATTTAGATAATGATAAAATCAATCAACATAATAATATATCAATTAACAGTTTAATATGAAACACAATAATAATCTCATATTTCTAATAAAATTAAACAAAAATAAAGAACTATGCAATTTGTCAAACACGATATGGGAATGAATTTTCATATTTTTTTCTTAATTTTGTTGATATGAAAAAAACAATTACAGAAAAATGTGAAAGATGGTGAAGCATATCACATTTCTTCATAATCAAAAACTTAAAAGCAATAAAACAAATTATACTTAGCTTGGCTCAAATCCATAATTTCGCGTGTGTTTGTTTGCAAAAATCTTATATTTTCATACTTGTGCTAATGTGAAGTTTTGTTAACTTTGCTCTGAACTTTACAACACAGTTTGATAAATGTGTTGTTTCAAAATGTGTCCTTTTGCATACTTTTGATGTGATTCTTAAGAGATTATCTCGTGAGTCATGACTATGAATTCACAATATCATTGATAAATACAAAACTCAATTTTATTTTTCTATGAAGAATTTAAGACTCTTCTTTTAGATCATGAAGCTCTTGAGCATTTGCCTAAGTTCTTCGATAGATCGAAAAAATGTTGATTATGGTGACGGATAATGTCGTCGTAGTTCCACTGATTGTCAAGTTTGCCACAAGTAATGTCATGAAGCATCCACCTGCTTCCATGTTTCAAAAAGGATTTTGTTTCAATATAATAATAAGAAAAATTAACATGTCACCGTCAAAAAATATATTTCAATATTACTCCTGTTAATTTTCGGTACCCCAACGAGTTTGCGAAATTTTCATTTCTCGTAATTTTTTTGAAAAAAAAAACAAAATTAAAATTTCAGTGTATTTGAAATTTCCGGAACATACCGAAAATTTCAAAAATTCCCGATTTTTCCCCAAAAATTTCTTGAAATTTCCAGTATCTCAAATTTCTGATAAAACTCTTTTTTTTTTTTTTTTTTTAAATTTAGTGATTTTTCAATAGTGTATAATGGTAAAATTACACCCTTGAAACCTTGAAAGATGACACGTTAATTTCTCTTGATAGTAACTAAGCATCTATTTGGGCCAATTCAAAGTACAAATTAAAGTATGATAAAAATCAAGGTTTAAGAGTTTTTTTTCACTATGCTTGATATTAACATTAAAAAAAGGTAACATTGTTATTATTGTGTTAAAAAAGAAGCATCGTTATTCATGTTTTACACACATGAACTTTGAGCATGGAACAAGAATATAATCCGGAGAATTCAACAAGTTAATGGATTCGAGGGATTAGTCGTTCTTGTTGCGCGCAGAGGATATCCCGGTTATTATTATAAAAAAACTGTTACCAGACTATTATATAACATTCAACTCATGAGTTATTTTACATCAACATTTAGTAGAGGAATTGCAACATACACAAGACACAGATAAATTGAGTTACTAAGCTTTATCATATAGTGTTGTAGCCTATTAGTGAAGAAAAATAGTTATGGCATTTAATTACCGACTGATCGATGAATTGTAAAACTAAACTCATAATCCATGAGTGAACGAGCATTTGCAACAAATCGAGCACGAATACTTGGATCAAAAGGATCTATGAGAACCAAAACCATTCCCTCAACAAAATTAAATTTCACTTTTCCCCCAAGAGCTTTGCGCATTTAACATGTCAACTGTGATAGTTGGAATCATTGAGAACCAGAGTGATGGATACAGAGAAATGATCCTCGCTAGAATGAACATCTTAAGGATTTGTTTGAATCAAACGGGATCGGAAAAACCAGTGTTGTTGTCAGAGGCAATTGTAGTGCAAGGAGCCATGGATTCATGGGCTCAATGAAACCATATTGTGATATAACTCATACCTGAATTCAACATGAAAACATCATAAACAGTTAGAGAAAATTAACTAACTCAACATGGTTCAATGAAGTAATTATAATTTGTGAGTAGAGTATATCTTGTACATGAAAGCTACTAGTTAATCATAGCCATTAGATCAACTTGTTTAATCTCAATCATTAGATTAAGTGGTACAATATCTCAATGTCGTGAGGAACAAAAATGAATTTAAATTACATATAAAAGTCGATACACAACTGAAAATGTATACGATAGAGGATAGAATAAGGCATTGTTTTCTCATAGGAAGCTCATATCTAAAATTGTTCGTAGGAAGCTCATATCTAAAATGTGAGAAATAAAATTTGAATTTAAATTCCACAGAAAAGTCAATATGTAATTGAAAATACAAGGACATAAAGGACAAAATAAAACATATAGTTCTCGGTGTTTCAAACACAATCAAATATAAGTTGACAGACTCTAGGACAAGTAGAGAATTTATGTAATATTTCATCCTTTGTGTTTAAGCTTATGGAAGAGGAGCAACAAATTATCATGGAACTTAATACTTTTGAATTCTGCATAATGTATTCTGCAAATTTAAGCTTACATTTTGTGCCTCTCCAGAGTCTAAACAAACAAAGTTTTGAGCTGAGATGAAAGACATTCCGGAACGACCAATGGATCCTCCCAATTCTTCTCATTGATTCCATTTTCATTCTCTATAAAACGACTCTGTTGAAGAATTTTTAGTATCCATTTCCACTTGTCATGCCAAGTTTGTTTAAAGTTAAAAACTATCTCCATTTGAGTTAGATTGTAAAAGACGGGGAGATGCGCGATGTTGAGCAGCGACATCTAAATGAAGTAAGAACACAAAACATTAGAAAACAGTTACTAACTTGAAGTGACAGACATTAAAAATTAAACCTTGTCTTTTAATGAATTAAAATGACAAAACATTAGAAGAAGTGTTGTCGTTCAATGATGTTTTGAAAAGAATATGCACGGCGACAAAGGAAATACTCTAAGACAACAACAATTTCACCTTTAGTTTCCCCCAAGTGTTGGTTTTCATAATTACACTATTCATTAGAAGTGAACCATAGGATAAAAGTATATGGTTTTTAAGTTTCTATGCCGTTTTCAATTTCATTGTAATGATCCTTACTATACATCCTTTTTGATGAAATTGCAAATTTTAACATTTGATTTTTTTAATAAAAACAAATAAAATCAAATTTTAAAGCGTTTAATTTAGTAATAAAAAATGAGGGGTGTGTTTGATCTATTCTAGGATGCATGAGATCTTCATATAGTTGGGCCGGGCTTAGGTAAAAGCCCAAAAACTTCTACAACCTCAGCCCAAAACACCGTCGTTTCACTGTAACTCCAAACCCCTAAAACCGCTTATTTTTCTTCCTTCTTCATTCACTCCCTTCACTGCGATCGATTCCACACACCGTAGCTTCACTCATCGTTGCTGTGAAGAAAAGCGAAAATGTCTATACGAATGTTGAACCCTAACGCCGAAGTTCTCAACAAATCCGCGGCACTTCACATGAACATCAATGCCGCCAAGGGTTTGCAAGATGTTCTCAAATCCAATCTCGGTCCCAAAGGCACTATCAAAATGTAGTATCTCTTCTTCTTCTTTCTCCGTTTTCGTTTTCATTTTCATTTCCGATTTTGCTTTGTTAACCTAACTCTATTTCTCTCTGATTCAGGCTCGTTGGTGGTTCCGGTGATATCAAACTCACCAAAGATGGTAACACTCTCTTGAAAGAAATGGTTAGTTTCAGTTCTTACCTGCTGTTTTCGTTTTGCTTCGATCTATGTTGAACCGTACAAACACCTTATTTGGATTAACAGCTTATTTGGAGGTTATAGCAAAATTGCTTATCAAATTTAATATGAAGTAATATTTAGGGTTTGTTTGGATATACAGCTTATTTGGAGCTTATAGTATAATTATTTATCTAAATAATCACTTACAGAAATGTTTAGTTTTACTTTTTCTGTTTTTTTTCTCGTTTTGCTTCGATCTATGTTGAACCAATTGAAGATGTGTACAAACAGCTTATTTGGAGCTTATGGCAAAAGTGCTTATCAAATTTAACTAGACTATGAAATGTGAAGTAATATTTAGGGTTTGTTTGGATAAACAGCTTATTTGGAGCTTATAGTACAATTATTTAACAAAATAATCTCTTATAGAAAAATCACTTATAGAAACTATTTTTGTAACAGATTGCGTAAGTTATTTTGTTAGGAAAAGATAAGTGCTTATGAATCAGCTTTGATCAGTTATCTTGTTAGCAAAAGATAAACAAAATATGAAGTAATATTTAGGGTTTGTTTGGATAAACAGCTTGTTTGGAGCTTATAGTACAATTATTTATCTAAATAATCACTTATAAAAAAACTTACAGAAACTATTTTTGTAAGTTATTTTGTTAGCAAAAGATAAGGGCTTATGAATCAGCTTGCTTAAGTTATTTTGTTAGCAAAAGATAAACTAATTTAAATGGAGAGAGACCTTCCGTGATTAACAATTGCTTCTGCCAATGGGTGGCTTGACTTGCTCTCAATGGTTGACACCCTGAAAAGTTATGTATGTTAATTTTAAGTCTTAACAATCTTAATCCAAATTTGAATCCCCACAGTCTAACAAAATCAGTAGATTAACTTCACAAAATCAGTCTTACAAAATAAATCAAGAGAGACTAATAATTTAGTGTTTAAGTTAATTTTGCCCGCCAATGCAGTCGAGTCTTTCAGTTTAGCTACCGGGAACGATTCACCTGTCAATGTTTTTAAATCGACTTCACAGTTACTGTCTATAACAACTCCGTCAATAGGTATAGTTTCCCCAGCTTTAACCGTTAAACTGTGTTGACTTTCACTTCATCAACATCCACCATTTCTCATGTTTCTGCAATAACTGCCTTTTGAGGAACAATACTCATCAATGAAGACATTACTGCTTTTGCCTGTTTCATGTTCAGATTGTTTCTAGTCAGTGTACATAAAAATTATTATGATCATCGTCCATAACTGTGATGATTGATGAATTGTAGAACACAAAAAGTAATAAAGACCTTGTGGCTAGCTCTTGACTCTAACAAGTGCTTTACAGTTGAAGATTATGATAAACAGCTTATTTGTAGCTTATAGTACAAGTGCTTTTCAAAATAAGCACTTATGAATAAGCTCTATTTTATAAAGAATGATAAAATAAATTTGAATTGTTTTTATATACATTATAAGTTGTTTTTATTAGCTTTCTTGAAAAATTTATAAAAATAAGTTCAAAACAATTTATAAAAAATGTCATAAAGTGTATTGATCAAGTCTCCTGAAAACTTATGGACAGTAGATAAGCTCAAATAAGCATGTCCAAACAGGTCTTCTGTTTAGTTTAAGAATGGTTTAGTTAAATGGTTTTAGTAAAGTTGACACATGTAGTTACATATTCAATTTTATTTAACACATCATTAGTGATCTTGATGTGTTAGTGTTGTGTTTGGTATTTGTGTCTGTGTCACCAGTAATAGGCTGTGTTTATATTTAGTTTGAAACCGGTATGGTAAAATGAAATGAATTTGCATGTTTCTTTTTGTTGAAAATTTTGTGGAATGCTGAACTGTTTTTTTTGTTGGTGCTCTACAGCAAATTCAGAACCCGACTGCTATTATGATCGCTAGGACGGCGGTGGCACAGGATGACATTAGTGGAGATGGCACAACTTCTACTGTCCTCTTCATTGGGGAACTTATGAAACAATCTGAGCGTTATATTGATGAAGGTTAGGGAGTTTTTCGCCCTGTTGCTCATTTGTATCTGTGGGTGTATTTTCCATCATTACTTTGCATCAAATGCTAAGAGATACATGATTATTTTAGGTATGCATCCACGTGTATTGGTTGATGGTTTTGAAATCGCAAAGAGAGCAACTCTACAATTTCTTGAGAAGTTTAAGACTCCCGTTGTCGTGGGTAACGAGCCTGACAAAGAGATTTTGAAGGTGGTAGCAAGAACAGCAGTGAGGACAAAGGTGCATTTTATTTCATTTTATCCTTGTTTTTAGATGGTAGTTGATAAAATTTGGTAATTATGGATAATACTGAACAAATAACTTAACAACATAGTTTTTCACTTGGCTGACTGCATTACATTCTCATTATTTTGTATTTCCTTCTCATTTGCAGTTGTATGAGGCACTTGCTGATAAATTGACTAATATAATTGTTGATGCGGTGAGTGCATATCGAGATATTGATATTTATCGAGTCCTTGTAATTATGAAAATTTAGTGTTATTTTATTGTTTTATTTTTTTGACCTTTTACAACTGGGTGTTCAATGAATTTGCTCCGACAGGTTTTATGCATCCGTAAGCCTGAGGAAGGAATTGATCTGTTTATGGTTGAGATTATGCACATGCGGCACCAGTTTGATGTTGACACACGTTTGGTATGTTCTTACCCACTCTTCTGCTGAATGTGTTGAGTTCGTTGTATATTGTTGTATATTGTTTTACATTTGATCAGTTTCCTGAATTTCATAGTACTTGTATACAACTCTTCTGCTGAATGTGCTCAGTTTGTTGTATATTGTTTTAAATTTGATCAGTTTCCTGAATTTCATAATTACTTGTATATGTCTCTTAGAATGTTGATGTGTTTTAACTCGTAAGTTTTACTGGCAAATTAAGAGCCCGTTTTGTTTCCAACAAGTTTCTGTCAAGCAGTATCTGTTTAGCGTGGATATTTTGTTTTAGCTAAAATCATTGCCCTGATCTGTATATGTTGAAAAACAGTCGGGTCAAATTTTGGCCAAATTGAAATCTAGTTATTGCACAACTGTTTTATAATGGAAGGGACAATTGTTCTGTAATTGTGATCAAAAGCAATCTACCTTGTGATGAAAGCACTTCAGTTATAGTTTTGTTGTAGTAACATTGTATGTTTTGCTACATTTGGTTGTTCTTGCGAATTACAAAATGCCGAAAGACTTTAGCTTATGGCTCCAGACTTCTAGTGCGTTCGATACTATCTGTGACATTCTTTAATTTTTGGTTGCCAAGCTGAGCGATACTATCTCTTCTTGTGTATGTTGCACCCACATTTTTCATATATTCCCGATTTTGATGGTTTTGATATGCTCAGTAACTCATTCCTCATCATGTAAAATCTACAATAACGATAATAATGAACTATGTTTAACTATGACTTGCCCTTTTTCCGTCACTTTTAACTATAAACTTATAGTTCACTCTATGTATGGGTTTCATACAGTTTCCCGAATTATTATCTTGCAAATCATTTAATTCATCTTTATTTTCTAGGTTGAGGGTCTTGTCCTTGATCATGGTTCCCGACACCCTGATATGAAGCGACGCGCAGAGAACTGTCATATCTTGACATGCAATGTATCTCTAGAATACGAAAAGAGGTAATCAACTCCTTGTCTTCCAACTTATGTTTTCTGCATGGGTGTTTGTCATACTTAAATGGAAATCAATTGGTTCCTGTTCACCTTTTATTATAAACACATGTCAGTGATTTTCAAGAGTTAAAAACATTATCATACATGTTCCATGGTGCTTAGACACAACACAGGCAAGCCTGTTATAGATCAGTGAATTATATTGAAATTGATGTTTGAATTATTTAGTTATTCTCAATTGGTATTTGGCTTAATACTAGTATAAAAAAACTATGAATTTTAAATGTTTTGCTTCCGGGGGGGTTACGACTTGTCGCTAGCTTTTCTTGAACTGGCACAATCTACTCTGGTGCTTGCAGTTTTTGTTTCTTCAGACACATTGTGTATGAGTTCTTGAAGTGGAAGGCTTTGTTAACCTGAGATTAAGCCAGGCTTTCTTGGATTAAACGGAAAATTTAGGCGGTCTTTCTTAAAATCTGTTTTGCTAGCGAACTGAATTTTATCTCAACACTTCAAAACTGTTTTTAATCAAGTCTATTTGCACTACAAAAAGACTGAATCTGTTTTAAGTCATCTATTATGTTGCTGTAGCTAGCTTCACTTTGCCTTTGTTCTATTACTGTTACTCTATCATGTTGTTTTTTAATATAAGAATTGCCAACAGTTTTTACCTATATAAACTTTTGTTTGGTCTACTTGTTAGTATGGTTATTATTTATTAAAATGTAGAATACTTGGCAGTTAGGTAGTATTCATTTATTAATTTAAATACAACTTTACGAGTGGAATGTATGGAGATTAACAGTCACATTTCTCTTTTCAGTGAAATAAATTCAGGTTTTTTCTACTCAAATGCTGAACAGAGAGAGGCCATGGTTATCGCTGAAAGGCGCCAGGTTGATGAAAAAGTTAATAAAATCATTGAACTGAAAAGGAAGGTAGAAAAGACTTTCCTTTGTATGTACTTTTGATTCTCACATGTTACTATTGGTCATACATTGGTCTTCTGCTATATTGGAAAAAATAGTAAACTAATCTTATTGCTCTTGCCTAACTAACTGCCTTCATTCTTGTATGTGTGCAGGTCTGTGCTGATAATGATAGCAGTTTTGTTATCATCAACCAAAAAGGAATTGATCCCCCATCATTGGACATGCTTGCAAGGGAAGGCGTAAGTAACATATGAGTATTGACTAGACATTCTGCCTAAATTGCTTTAGAACAATTATCAGTTCAGATTCTTACTAAGGGATGTTAATCGCATCCACTGTCTTTTACTAAAAAATTGATAGACAAACTAAACCAGACAATAATAATGTGCTTAGGCTGATGTCTGTTCCGATTTTCCTCGCCCTGTATTATTTCATCTTTTAATCTTTTAATCTTTTGTCCTTGTGTTTTAGATAATTGCCCTACGGAGAGCAAAGAGGAGAAACATGGAAAGATTAGTTTTGGCCTGTGGAGGAGAGGCTGTGAACTCTGTAAATGACTTGACTAAGGAATCTCTAGGTTGGGCAGGATTGGTATATGAACATGTCCTCGGTGAAGATAAATATACATTCGTGGAGAATGTGAAGAATCCCTTTTCTTGCACAATCTTGATTAAAGGTATGTTTCCTAACACACAGTGAATTTGTCCAGCAAATGCTCGCATACATGTTTACAGCAACCTCTGTTCGATTTTATTGCCATTTTTGGATTTAAGCTAAGATTAATCTGTAATGCTTATGCTTTCATAATGATCCAGGTCCTAATGACCACACAATAGCTCAGATTAAAGATGCTGTCCGTGATGGTTTGAGGGCAGTAAAGAATACCATTGAAGATGAATCTGTTGTCTTGGTAAGATTTTATTTGATTAGCTAATCAGTTATTCTATCGGCTTCACATAGTAGTACTTATAGAATTTATATATCCTTCAATACAGAACTTTGGTTTACACCTTTTTTTATGGTGGTTGTGATTGAATTGAAATGAATTTTCTTGCCCATATTTAGGGGGCTGGTGCATTTGAAGTTGCCGCAAGACAGCACCTGATAAATGAAGTTAAGAAAACTGTTCAAGGGGTAATATAAATGACTTATGTTTTCCAATGTTCATTTATTTTATTTGTCAGTTGGATATTTCAACAATGATATTTGTAACTTTGAAACAGCGTGCACAACTTGGTGTTGAGGCTTTTGCTGATGCACTTCTTGCGATTCCTAAGACACTTGCTGAAAACTCTGGGCTTGACACTCAAGATGCGATTATTGCCCTTACGGTATGCTTCTTTTAAATATACTATATTTCTTCACGCTAATGTGATTGTATACATGTGTTCATATCAAGTAGAAGACAGATGATTGTCATTAATAATGCACTTGCTGAATGGGTTTTTTCAGGGAGAGCATGACAGAGGGAATATTGTTGGTTTGAACCTAAACACTGGAGATCCTATAAACCCTGAAGTAGAGGGTATTTATGACAACTACTCTGTGAAGCGCCAAATCATAAACTCGGTGTATGCTTCTATATTGACTATTTAATACTGTCAATTTACTTCCACCCCATGTCCACCTCTATTTTCCTCATTTTCGTTGGGTTTTCGAACTGAGATTTTTTAGTTTTTTTTCCTGCCCATCAAGATTTTGTCATAACAAAACTTCTAATTAAATGAATGCATATCTCAAATGAAAGCAACATTACCACATAAATATAGTAAGTTAAACAAATAATGATTAGGCACTGACATCAAAAAAAGAAAAGAGAATGAAGCACTAGTAGGCCCTGATGTAACTAAAAAGTCAATTGGTCGCACAAATTTAACATGTACATGCTGCATTACCTGATGTTTCTTAATTGTAACGAGAAATAAACAGCTAATGAAGTTAAATTTTCTTACCTTCAATGCTATACAGGCCAGTTATAGCGTCTCAATTGCTATTGGTGGATGAAGTAATTCGTGCTGGGCGTAACATGCGGAAGCCAACCTAGATGTTCTTGCTTACCTGAAGTTTCTCATTTGAATATTGTTTGCGCGAGCTTTATTTATTTTGACGTGTCAAACAATGTGTTGTATGAATTGCTTGTATTTCTTGTTTTACTCTTTCTTCTAACTGCATTGTATGAAGTCTACTATGACTGAATTTTTGGCCATTTTATAAATTTGTAAGCATAATCTATGTTATAGGTCTAGTTGGAAATGTGATTCATCTTTTGTAGTTGATTTAATCCTTATTATCTTTTATTCTAGCTCTAACCTTTTGGCATTGATTTTCTGTCTTGGTTTCACTTCAAGACTCCATGCATTGGATTAATTTTTTTCTTCATCTTGGTATTATGTGAAAAGTCTACCTAGTTACTAAAAGTCATTCGCAAAATTAAAATGATATTATATTATACCATCAAAGAAGAAGAGGCCATGGTATTTATTAACATTTTGGTTTTAAATTTGTGTTGAAGTAACATGGAATTATTTTTAATGCTGTAGTTTGAGGTTTTATTTAAATAAATGTTTTTTTTGGTTCATTTGGAATCTTGTATTTGACAGCTTATATTATAAGCTGGATAAGCTTTGTCTGTGTTAAATTTTATTTTCATTATAAATAAGCAATGAATGTCTTATTAAGTGTTATATACAAGTTTTTAAAAAAGTATTAACTTGTTTTTTTATTATTATTTATGATTGTTATACTAAGGTTTTAAAAACTCTAAGGGGAAGCACTAGAAAATAAAAGTTATCCGGAAATAATACTGTCAAGGTGTCCAATGCCTCCATTTGGAATTTTTCCCTTTTGAAGAAGCTCCATATTACTTTGCATCTAAGTAAGCCTTTAACCACCATTGATATCTTGTGGCACCTTTCTCTGTTGGGTTAGATTAAGTGCAACATGGGTAGTTTCTGTGATTATATTTGTGTGGGCAAGGCAGAAGTTGCGGAATTTACTGCTGTTATGGTTGCTATTAAAAAAGCTAGAGAGCTTAATTGGACGAAATTTTGGACGGAGTCAGATTGTTTGATGGTTGTCAAAGCTTATTCAAAGTTAGATCTTGTGCCTTGGTGCATTGAGTCTCGTTGACTTAGGTGTAATGCTTATACGTTATTGATAGATTTATTAATCACACACACATATACAACTTAGGTGTAATGCTTATACGTTATTGATAGATTTATTAATCACACACACATATACAGAGAAATTAATTTTTGTGCTGATATCCTCGTTAGTCTTGGTCTCAAGTTTAAAACTTCTTTGTGGCTCTCTTTTGTTCAAAAGGATATTTATTCTTAGAGATTACTTGCTTCACAAGAATGGTACCCCTAGACTTAGACTCCTATCTTAAGGGATTTTAGTTTGGTCTCCCTTTGTGATCTTGTATCTCATTTTTTTTGTTTTAATACAATTTTCTTTTGTTCTGAAAAAAAGAGCAAAGTCTAAGTGCATGTTTGATTTAACATTGGAAAATGAAAAAGCACCACAAAAAATCATGATTTCGCATTATGGTTTTTAGGAAAAGGGTCTTAGTAATTTAGAGGTCGTGCTGAGAGATATGGACACTGGCCAAACGTTATTACTACCTAAAAATCAAATTCGATTTTTCAAGATTACGTTCTTAACAAAAACTTCTTTATCACTGAAGTCCAAACTACTTGATTCAATTGAGATTTTTATCATAAAATAACATGATTGATAATTCATTTACACAATTTTAAACGTACATTTTAAAAAAGATAGCCTAATACAAGATTCAATCACTATTTTCTTAATTTAAATAACAATTAATTCGTACAATATTTTAATTAAATTATAAATAATAACATTTATTTCGTATAACAAATAGTTATTTATTTAGTTCCACCACCTTTATTTCTAACAACGAATATATAAAATAAATAAAAAAGGAAATAATTATGTAATATTAATTACTCCTACCAAACCTAAGGAGGTTGATCAAGTGGAAGAAGAGAGCTCGGATTCTAAGGATTTGCTCTCTTTAGGTCACGAGTTCAAATGAGTTATCACAAAAAAATAACTTTCAGTCGATCTGATTGATTGAATACCACTTGTACGATAAAAATTACTCCTACCAACTTTATTTCTAAGAACAAATATATAAAATAGAATCTCATTATAAGTTATATAAAATATTACTTTAATATGATTAGTTATGTGATTAATTCAGATTCTCATGCAGCTATTGAGTCTAAGCGCATCACACACAACGTTTGGGTTTTATTTTTTTATTAAAGTTTATTTCTTTTAACAATTTTTAAAAATTTGTTTGTTTGTTAGAGTAGCAGATCCTCGTGCTGCTATTTTGTTTATAGCTGCAAAAATTTTAGCCATAAAGTATTATCTTTCATTTGTTTACTTTCCCCCTTTGTTAATTTTAGGGTGTTATTTTATCTAAATTGTAAGCTTTTTTACATTCTTTTGAGTCAGAGTCAGAAAGTAGAACAAAATGAAGTTTTAATATCTGAACATTATGTTGATTCCTAATGTAAATGGTCTTCAAATAAACCTTTTTTTGAATTATATATTATGCAAGGGAGTGGATTACTTGCATGGAAATAAACCATCAGCCATTACTTCGTGATCTCGAGCCTTTCGTAAGTTTCTTTGTTAAATTACTTTTTTAAGAGAATATTGAATCTTCAACATAGGAGTCCACCAATCATTTGAATGATATGAGGTGTAGTCTCCGAGTATCAAGATTCCATATTTTTGTGGCTCACACTAACTAATGCTTCCGCAGTTGCTCACCATGATGCATAAGCTAGTCTATGTTCCTCAGGCAATGAAGTAGAATAATCTATGTTATAGGTCTAGTTGGAAATGCGATTCATCTTTTGTAGTTGATTTAATCCTCATTATCTTTTATTCTAGCTCTAACCTTTTGGCATTGATTTTCTGTCTTGGTTTCACTTCAAGACTCCATGCATTGGATTGATTTTTTTTCACCTTGGTATTTTATGTGAAAAGTCAATACCTAGTTACTAAAAGTCACTCTCGAAATTAAAATGACAATATATTACACCATCAAAGTAGAAGAGGCCATGGTATTTATTAACATTTTGGTTTTAAATTTATGTGGAAGTAAATGGGAAATTTTTAATTGCCGTAGTTTAAGGTTTTATTTAAATAAATGTATTTTTTTTTTGTGGTTCACTTGGAGTCTTGTTTTTAAGCTTTGTCTGAGTTAAATTTTCATTATAAATAATAAGCCATGGATGTCTTATTAAATGTTATATACAAGTTTTAAGAAAAGTATTACTTCACTTTTTTATGAATGGTTTCAAAAACTCTAAGTGGAAGCACAAACAAATAAGCAAAGTCTAAGTGCATGTTTGATTTAGCGGTGAGAAATGAAAAAGTACTACAAAAATTCATGATTTTTCATTATAGTTCTTAGAATAAGGATCATAGTAATTCAGAGGTCGTGCCGAGAGATATGAACACTGGCCAAACGTTGTTACCACCTAAGAATCAAATATAATATTTTAGGATTACGTCCTTAACAAGCATTGTTACCATTTAAGAATCAAATCCGGTATTCTAAGATTACGTCCTTAACAGGAGCTCCATTATCACTCATTAACAATCATTGTTACCACTTAAGAATTGAATCCGGATTACGTCCTTAACAGGAGCTCCATTATCCCTAAAGTTCAAACTACTTCGTTTAATTGAGCTTTTTTATCATAGAATAACATGATGAATAATAGACATGGCAAATAAACCCGCACCCGCTGGGGCCCGTCCGCCTCCGCCCCGAAATTAGTGGAGAAAACCCGGTTTAATCGGGTGTGCGGCCGCTTTATTTATGGGTGTAATGATACCCACCCCGCACCCGCCAACTAAATTTAATTTATTTTTAATAGTTTTATTACTCATTTACACTTTTTAATGTTATAATATCATGTTTATTAGAATTATTATTTATTTTTTTTATAATAAAATTTAAATAAAAATATCAAACTTAAAAAGTACTTTTAAAATAATTAGTTATTTAGTTTAATTATTTATTTTTAACTTTATTGAAAAAAATATAAATTAAATTTTTTTTTTTTTTATTCTGGCGGGTGCGGAGAAACCCGTTTCTTGTTGGGTGCGGGTCGGGTGAATAAATTTTAGCCCCGAACGGGTTTAAGGGCGGGTGTAGGTGTGGGTCTAGATGGCGGGTGCGGGTCTGGGTGTGCTTAAACCCGCCCCGACCCGCTCCGTTGCCATTTCTAATGAATAATTTATTTACACAAATTTAAACAGACATTTTAAAGAAGATAGCCTAATACAAGACTCGATCACTATTTTTAATTTTTTTTTAAATAACACTTAATTCATACAATACTTTAATAATTAAATTATAAATAATAACATTTATTTCTAACACCAAATATATAAAAATAATATGTAATTACGTTTTGAACAAAAATAATAATAATAATAATAATAATAATAATAGTTTTGAAACATATTTTAAGTATTTGAAAGGAATTACCAGACATTTACATTTGTATTATTGTTAATGTCTTACCTTTTTCTATAAAAAAATCACAAAATTTAATAGAAAAATAAAATAAAAATCGAAAGTGTATTTCTGATTTATATCAAAAATACATTTTTAAAAATTTTATATTGTAAAATAAGATGAATTTCAAAAAATTAATGAATTATATATATGACAACGGAACCAAAATATATTTTTTGATTTTTTGAAGGACATGATCTAATACTTCACTCATTCACTAATTTTTTCAAAACATTAGTAACAATTTATCCATACAATTCTTATTCCGTACAACAAATAAATATGTTATAACTCCTATCACCTTTATTTTTTAGGACAAATATTAATATAAAAATATATTTATATCACATTAATTACTCCCACCAACTTTATTTCTATCCACAAATATATAAAATAAAATAAAATAAAGTTATGTAATTAAGTTTTTAACAATAAAAATAATAATAATAATAATAATAATAGTTTTTTAAATATATTCTAAGTATTTGAAAGAAAATACCACACATTTTTATTATTTTTAATATCTTACCTTTTTGAAAAGAAAAAAAATCACAAAATTTAATAGAAAACCATTATATATCCAATTACTTTACCAATTTTATTATGTTATACACTTACTATTAAATATAATAAATAAGGAAAACACTTAAAAAAAATATTTTAAATTGCCTACAAAAATAACTCAAACAAATCCATTTAATAATTTATTCAAAGACACATATCTTATATATAGTAAATAATAGTATTAATATTAATAATTAGTTAAAATTTAGGTGAAGTGGTTTATGAGCACGCGTGCAGTCTCTACTGACTATTTTAGCCACCAGCGACGCGCTTATTTATGACTCTTTTTCTGCTTAAATTTCAAACGTGATTAACTAACTTTCCTTTCTCTCATTCATCTTGTCTTCCTCTCTGATCTCATTATGGCAAACTCAAACTCAGAAGTTCAAAACAAGCAGGTGATATTCAAAGCATACATTAACGAAGTTCCCAAACTAACTGACATGGAACTTGAAGTTTCGAGTATTCAGCTTAATCAACAGCTTCCGCCAGAATCGATTCTCGTCAAGAATCTCTATCTCTCTTGCGATCCGTTTATGCGTGGTCGTATGCGTGATTTTCACGGATCTTACATTCCCCCCTTCGTTCCTTCACAGGTATAAACAAATCACATACACTAATTTGATTCTGAGCACATGTGTTTAATTAAACTGTTTTGATTTTGATGAATGAAGCCACTCGAAGGATTTGGTGTGTCGAAAGTAATAGCATCCGATAATCCAAATTTCAAAGCTGGTGATGTCATTTCCGGGTTTACTGGCTGGGAAGAATACACCATCATCAGTCTCACTAAAGCTCAACAGTTGAGAAAAATTGAGCCTGATGATCACGTTCCTCTTTCCTTCCATCTTGGTCTTCTAGGAATGCCGGGGTTTACTGCTTATGCTGGATTTTATGAGGTGTGTACCCCAAAAAGTGGAGAATATGTTTTTGTATCCGCGGCATCGGGTGCTGTGGGTCAACTTGTTGGCCAGCTTGCAAAGTTGCATGGCTGCTATGTTGTTGGAAGTGCTGGCTCAAAAGAAAAGGTCTGAAAATAAGCTCTTAATTAAGTTGCTTTTTTAATGCTCAACTTGCTTTTTGACTCATTAGGTTTGTTGCATTAGGTTGAGCTTCTGAAGGAGAAGCTTGGATTCGACGAAGCTTTTAACTATAAAGAAGAATTGGACTTGGATGCTGCTCTAAAAAGGTGAGTATGAAGTTCAAGGATGTTATATAGTTCTGAATGGTTAGCAATTGTGTCTGGAAATTAAACTTACCTATACAAGCACTTTTGAGTTCTAATCAGATCATGTTTAGATAAGCAACGTAATTAAGTGCATACAACACAAACACTTATCGCATAAGTGCTTGTGTATAAGCTATTTTTTTAACGGAAGTGTTTAGCCGCTTTTATATATACTATAAGTTGTTTTCAAGAGTTATCCTTGAGAGAATAGACAAAGAAGCTGGAAAGATCTTGGGTGTGTTTGGACTTGTCCCAATTGAGTGTTTCTACTAACGCGAGCATTTGTGGGTTTGAGAGAACTTAAAAAAAACAATTTATGTCATTTCCGTAAACTGTTTTCAGCTTATTTTCATAAGCTCTTTTGGATAGCTTCTAAAAACAACTTATACCGGTGAAAATAGTTTAACTTGAGTATAGCTTTTGCTATAGAAATAGTTTATACATAAACACTTTTATGATAAGCTCTTAGTTAAAATGTTTATCCAAACAAGACCCTCATCGAAATGTTATAAATATGTTAGTAGGTAAGTTCAAATAAGTCAATCTAAAAATATTGATCGCTATCCTTCATTAATCTAACTCTTTTTTTTCTATGACTCAATCGATAGGTATTTTCCACAAGGCATTGACATCTACTTCGATAACGTGGGTGGTGACATGCTTGATGCAGCCCTTCTTAACATGAACATTCATGGTAGAATTGCAATTTGTGGAATGATTTCTCAGGCAACCGTTTCTAATCCCAAAGGAATTCACAATTTAACCTCTCTCATTTATAAGCGCGTAAGAATGGAGGGTTTCTTGCAAAGCGATTACTTGCACTTGTTCCCAAAATTCTCGGAACAGGTTTCGAGTTACTACAAACAAGGAAAGATTGTGTATTTTGAAGACATGAATGAAGGCTTGGAAAATGCTCCTGCTGCTTTTGTTGGACTTTTCCATGGCAAGAACGTCGGTAAGCAAGTCATTCGGGTGGCACATGAATGACTTCACCTTATCAGATGTTCATCACGTGTTGTAAACATGTCATAGTTCTGAATTGAATTTGTAGCATCAGGTGCAGTTACGTTGAGAACGTTGGTTTTGTAATAAAATGCAAGCAAATAAAGTCGATGCGGCTAAAGTTGCAATTGTAGACGCAATATTTAAACAATAAAGCATGCATTGACATGTTGAAATTTTTTGGATAGATTTGAACTGCGGCATGGCCATACCGTGTTATTGTTTGTTTAATGGCAGAGATTATTGATTACCACAAGTTAGCGCGATCTCGCGGATTTAAACGAGTAGAGCTTCATGTTAATTATTAGATAGAGCTTCAGCTGAAGGTTGGATTTTGTTGCAAAATTATTAGAAGGCTATTGAAGTTGAATTGGGTGGTCTGGTTTCACCATTCGTATAGAGAAGCCATTGCTTGCATAGATGTTCCAATAAATACAGTGTGTGATGGTGGTTTTACTTTGGTTTTATATGAGCAATGCCCTCCTCAAGTTAGATGATAATGGTTTTACTTTAATTCATCATTTCTTTTTTATATGAAATGAATGAAGTGATGATCAAATTATATTTACATCGATACTGTGAAATCATCTAACAAGATAGTAAGAAAATTAACAAAAATTACTAATATTAAAATAAACATAAGTTAAGTTGACTGAAATGAAGTGGAATAAAAATAATAGAATTAGAGATTAAACTCTACTGTTAGATTTTTTTGTAATAACACAACTAAATTTCTTATTATGTCCAAATCGAAGTGAAATAATAACAATAATAAGTGATGAGATCGATACAACTCCATTTGATTTTGTTCCATCTTATTTTTAGATGATAGAGTTTTATTTTAGGTTAAATTATCTTCAGGATCCTTTAAGTTATTTAATTATAATAGATTGGTCTTTTACTTTTCGCTGCATGAGGGTCCTTTATGTTAATTAAGGCTTGCATCGTTGACCTTTTTCTCAAAATCATTTTCAAAAAACTTGAAGTGACACTAATGATACGAATATGTCACTTAACATAAGTCAGAGACCATTATTAGATCATATAATAAATTTTTCAGAATTTTTAGTGCGTAAAAGTATTTTTATACTATTTAAAATGCACGTAAAGGAAAAAATTAAAGAAAAATAGTAAAACAAAAAATAAAATTCTCATAATATTACACGGCATATAAAACGAGAAGAAATATTTTTAAGAATTTTTAAAGAATTTTTGGACCAAAAACGGATTTAATATGAATTTTAGAAGTTAAAATAAAATTAATATAACAAAATAAAGCAACATAAAGGTCAACGATGCAAACGTTAATTAACATAAAGGACCCATATGTAGAGAAAACAACAGAAAAGACCATTATATTACAATTAAATAACTTACGAGATAATTTAGACTTTATTTTATTACATTTTATACTATTCTAACTTATTCTATCAATCCGAAAAGTTATAAATGAATATCTTAAAACAAATATAGTGGAGTGGAAAGGAAGAGACTTGAATGAAAAAGAGATTTCATTTAATTAGTGTATGTTTGACTTCTATTTTAGAAGAAGTAAAAATGATTTTAAAGGTATATAATTGATTTTGAGGTATTTGGTTAATTAAAAATAGAATTAATTATGATAAATAAAATTAATTTTATTTGAAATTAAAATTTATAAAATTTGAGTCTTAACGTGTTTTTTACACATAAATTTAGTGTTTCATTCACTTTGACATGCATGTATCATGTTCTAGGTTGTCTGCAAGACCATGGAAAAAGGACAGAGGGCAAATTTCAAGTGGAAAGACGCACAAAACACATAAACCTTTATTTTGATAAGTCGGGTGCCTATACAACACGTCACATCACTCGCAAAAAGTTTAGACCACTTTTGATATATAAGGATTAAGCGTTTTGTAGGGTATTCAAATTCATCCTCACTCCCATAAATTTATGATTCTCTCATTGACTTGTATGTTAGAGTGTTAACCTCACAAGTTCTACCGCTTCGTTGCATCGGAGGTATTGTTCTACCGTTATGAGACGTAACTCAACTGTTTCATTTTCTACCTTTAGTTCTTAACCTAACATATTCAAACATAAATCAATTTAGCTTCGACTTAGTTTTAATTAGAATTAATTAATTCACAATCAAAACACACGTTTATTGGATATTTTAAGGCGTGGCATAGTAAAATTTTCATAGCGAATTAAAACGAGAAAATTAATAATTTTTTAATAACAAAGCAGATCAATATAGCAAGAGAAAAATGAGTAAAAACACATGATATAATAGAAGAATGCATAAGATGTACTAAGGAAATACACAAAATCGACTATAAACAAACGGTCGAGGAAAACACTAACAACCATTTACAACACCTACCCAAAAACAAAAAAACGAGAGCCAACATCTAGTACACTAGCCAGCCAACCTCCAATCTGATCTAAATATCTGCTAAAAATACATGTCGAAAAACAAATAGAAAAACAAAAACAACAAAACAACGAGTAAAATAAAGCCAACAAGCTCTACCAACGAATTATGAGCTCAATAAACTCTAAAGAGAGCAAGCTAGAGGGAAGTAGAGACGACCTCTTGTACAAAACAAAACAGAGCAGTTGTCCAACCAACACGTCCTTAACTTTCAATCCAAATAGTGGTCCGTCTCTTGATTAACAAGAACAACAAAATTTGGAGCATGATGATAAATTCACTTCCATGCCAAATTAACAATCGTAGACATTCAGTATTTAACTGTCAAACTTTCCTGACAAAAAAAAAACTTTGTTTCACAATTTCTTAATTGTCTAAACCACAAAATAAGAGATTGAAGTCAGACCTAAAGACGTTAATTTCATATGACCTAGACCCTAAAGCAACTCAAACAAAACTAGTATCGAAAGAGGCAGAAACCTAAGCCACCTCACCCACCTAAACACTATACCAGACATAATTTGACGCCTCAAGAGATTATACTTAGTAGGCAAAGTATCGTGAAACAAATGCTACGAGAACTCAACAAATTTTGAAGGCGTCTAACTCTTCCAAACCGTATAGAACTCCTACAACACCCTTTCTGACCTATCTTTAATACCCTCAGTCATCTCCATCATAAGCTAATTTAACCTAAAGGCCATTAACAATGTCAAGTTTTGAAACCCAAAAATTTACCCCAACTCACATAATCACACCTAAAATAAGATTGAGCAAAACCTCACAAAACTCCTCCCAAACTAAAAAAGTCAACTCCAACCCTAAACTTTATCCTACTAAGAAACCAAAGAATCCAACATCTAAAACTTTTGCTCTGAAATAAAGAAAAACTTCTAAAAAAACAGAGAGAACGATGTCACCCATAAATCATACCAAAATCTGATTTTCTCAAGTTTTTCATTTTCCTTCCAATTTTAAATTTGATTTTCTCAAGCCTTTTCATTATCCTTCTGATTTATACAATTTTATTACATATTTAATCTAACATCAATTTTATTACTCATCCCTCTATTGCGTTCCATTCAATTCCTAAATGAAGTGCTTTTCATTTTTGAGTCCACAAAACTATGGTGTGTAGAGTATTCACCCACTTAGCTTTGTCAATGATGTAAGAATCACAAATGAATAAAAGACACAAAATTCAAACCAATGTAGGTGGAAGGTATAAAGTAGTTGGAAGCTTTTAATAGCATGACGTGTCGGTATATACACCTTCAGATGAATCCAACGGTCAAGATGACTTCCATTTTCCACTAATCTCACACAACGCAACTTCACATTCACTGAGAAATTGAATTCCTATGTTACTAGTTTCACATTTAAGAGCAATATCCAAAGCCACATTCACAAAATCTCTATCTCTTTCTTCAATGGCTTCCACCGAAGAAACCCTCCGCAAAACCCTAGCCGCCAAGCTCTCCGCCGTAGAACTCCAAGGCAACACCGTCCGTTCACTCAAAGCTTCCTCCGCACCTAAGCCTGACATCGACGCCGCCGTTCAAGCCCTAAACGCTCTCAAGCTTGAGAAAACCTCCATCGAGAAATCGCTCCAGTCGCTTCTCTCCGGCTCCGATTCGCGTGAAGCGTTTCGTCAATCCGTTGTTAACACGCTTGAACGACGCTTGTTTTATATTCCGTCGTTTAAGATTTATCGCGGTGTTGCTGGTTTGTATGATTACGGTCCTCCTGGTTGCGCCGTTAAGTCCAATGTTCTCTCGTTTTGGCGTCAGGTAGATTTTTAACGGTGAAGTAACTGATTGTGAATTTATGAAATTCATTTCTATGCAGTGAAGAATGAAATGTGAGCTGAATTTTGTTAGATTAGGAGCTGTTTGGATTGAATTATTTGAGCTTATTTGAGCTTTTAACTGTTGCAATCAGTTAACTAATTGTGAACTTATGAAATTAATTTCTATGCAGCCAAGAGTAAAATATGATTAGGAGCTGAATTTTGTTAGATTAGTAGCTGGAATTTGTTAGATTAGGAGCTGGAATTTGTTAGATTAGGAGCTGAATTTTGTTAGATTAGGAGCTGTTTGGATTGAATTATTTGAGCTTTTAACTGTTACAATCAGTTAACTAATTGTGAACTTATGAAATTAATTTCTCTGCGGCGAAGAGTAAAATATGGTTAGGAGCTGAATTTTGTTAGATTAGAGCTGAATTTTTGTTAGTTTAGGAGCTGGATTTTATAGATTAGAAGTGGTTTGGATTGAATTATTTGAACTTATTTTCTGTCATACTGAGTGAGAGGGGGAGAAAAGTTAGAAATTTTTTGTAGTAGGGTAGAAATAATTTAGGATCCGTTTGGATTGATTTATTTTAGCTTATTTAGAGGCATAAACACTCGTTAACTTTGTTAGGGGTAACTTAGGGAAAACAACTTGGTCCCTTTTGGATGAACAGCTAATTTGCAGCTTATAGTACAAGTGCATATCAAAATAAGTGCTTGTGAATAAGCTCGCATAAGCTATTTTTATAATAAAAGATAAAATAATTTACATTGTTTTTATATATTTTGTCAAATTTTTTTTTTTTATATATGTCATAAGTTGTTATAAAAATAATAATGAAAAATATCATAAGCTGTTTTGATCAAGTCTCCCTAACAGTGTCGAAAAATTTATGGTAATAGGTAAGCTCAAATAAGCCCATCCAAGCAGGCCCTTAGACATGTTCATAATTTGTTTTCATTTTATTTCTGTAAGCTTATGAAAATAGGTTTTAGTTTATATGAAAATAATTTTACTCCTATGTATTTTTTTTTATAGAAATAGCTTATATGGAAGTAGTTATGCTTTCAGTGGTTTGTTAAGTTGTTTATTCAAATGAGGCTTACCGGTATGTCCATAAGTTGTTTTAGAGTATTTTCTTAAGCTCTCTAGATAGTTTATGGAGTTAACTTATAGTTCAGATGAAACTAATTATTTTTAATTTATCTTATGTTATGGCAAATAGCTTATGCATATGCATTAATACATTAAATACTTAAGGTCCTAAGCATATATCTTGAAATTCAAGGTAGTGATGTCAAATTCTCTATGGATGGTCGGAAAATGGTCATGAGTGTCACTTTAATTAATAAAAATTTCTCCTTCTCCATTATTTTTAATTTTTTTTACATAAACATTTTTATGATAAACAATTCTATTTAAATGTTTAATTAAGCTGTTTATTCAAATAGGGCTTAGTTCTTAGAATGTCTATAAATATCGACATGTGGGAGAAGGTTTTAAAGTGACTGTAATTTAGGTTCAATTTTAATTGGATTCTTATTGTTAATGTGTTGCATGTAGCATTTTGTTTTGGAGGAAAACATGCTTGAGGTTGATTGTCCATGTGTGACGCCGGAGATTGTCCTGAAAGCTTCTGGCCACGTGGAGAAATTCACTGATCTCATGGTTAAGGACGAGAAAACTGGAACATGCTACCGTGCTGATCACTTGCTCAAGGACTACTGCAATGAGAAGCTTCAAAAGGATCTCACATTGTCAGCAGAGAAAGCTGCAGAGCTCAAACACGTGCTTGCCATGCTGGACGATTTCTCATCTCAAGAACTTGGTGCTAAGATTAAGGAGTATGGTATTACAGCTCCTGAAACCAAGAATCCACTGTCTGATCCTTACCCTTTCAATTTGATGTTTCAAACTTCAATTGGTCCATCTGGCTTAGCTTCTGGGTTCGTCATTTCAAGCCTCTTTTCTTCTTTGTTGTTTGTCTTTATTATTATTATTATTATTAAATTATTTCAAGCCTCTTTTCTTCTTCTTTGTTGTTTGTCTTTATTCAATTCAATTCACTTAACAATTATTTGAGAAAATAAGAAATGGGCGTCACTTACACATTTATCTTTACACACATAGCTAGTGATTGTGGCGTACTCCCCCAAACTGTACTCCCCCATACATAAATATAAGCAAAAATCGAAATTTATTTGATTTAAATTTGGACCAAATACATTTTGACTTTTGCTTATATTTAAGTCCACTGTAGTACATCACAATCATTAGTTTCCTTTGCAATGATTCCCATGTCTCTTGTAATGTGAGTTTTACTAGGTGCAATCACTTACAATGCTATATTCCAGTGCTCTTTCACTTGATTTATTCGAAATTTGATTATCCTGGGAAGCCTTTAACCCTTTTTCTAATGGCAGGTTTATGCGTCCAGAAACTGCACAAGGCATATTTGTTAATTTCAAGGACTTGTACTATTATAATGGAAACAAGCTACCCTTTGCTGCTGCACAAATTGGACAGGCTTTTAGAAATGAGGTTTGTTGGATTTTTTGTTTGAAGTTGTGTATGGTATTTGTGGAATTGGGATTTAGTCTGGTTTCTGTATCTTTCTACAGATATCTCCCCGTCAAGGTCTTCTCAGAGTCCGTGAATTCACCTTGGCAGAAATTGAGCACTTTGTTGACCCTGAAGACAAGTCTCATCCTAAGTATGCCGAAGTTGCTGACTTGGAGTTTTTCATGTTCCCAAGGGAGGAACAGATGTCTGGTCAGTCTGCAAAGAGACTCCGTCTTGGTGATGCCGTTTCAAAGGTCAGCTTCAATAACAGTGTAGTAGTCAATGTGCTTTTCATCCCCAAAATTGATGTCCAGTTTTTACTAAATCACATGTTATGATTATTTTGATTTTTTATCAGGGTATTGTCAATAATGAGACTCTTGGTTATTTCATTGGGAGAGTATATCTCTTCTTGACGCATCTCGGTATAGACAAAGACCGTTTGAGATTCAGGCAGCATCTTGCCAATGAGATGGCCCATTATGCTGCTGACTGTTGGGATGCTGAGATTGAGTGTTCCTATGGTTGGATTGAGTGTGTTGGCATTGCCGATAGATCTGCATATGATTTGCGTGCCCACTCGGTAATTGCTCTTATTTACTGGCTGCTTTCTGTTAAACTTTAATAAATCAAGACAACGAGATTCTAATGGTTTAATATTTCGGTAAATATAATTCAAATTGGTTTTCTTATGTTAGGATTCATGGACCTGGATGTGTAAATACCTTTGCTACCTTGATGAATAGGGCATGTGCACAGCAAGTGACCTTGTCATCAATATATAAAATTTTTATTTATCACTTAACTCCCCCTGGTTTCTATTACCACCTAAACTGCTTGAAGTTAGTTTTTCAGGGTCTGCAGCTTAGCTTGCATTTCACTTAACTGAAAAATACACGCAAAACTGGATTCCATGTTGGTTAAATAATAATACAAAATATAAGTTGATAATTGGCTATACTTAAAGGGGTTTGGATCCTCTATTTCCCTTTTCTTTCCATTCCTCTGATGTGTAAATACCTTTATAATGAAGAGAGTGTGATTAAGAGAGAGATAGAGAGTAAGGAGATGAGCAGAGAGAAAAGAGAGAGGATCCAAAATGTACTTAAAGAGGGTAAAATTTATTTTTATAATATAAAAGCTACTAAGGAAATTAAGTTTTTTGTGTGTGGTGTACTGTATTCTCATAAGGCTTTTGTATTCAATACTACAGGAGAAAAGCGGTGTTGCACTGGTGGCTCATGAAAAATTTTCAGAACCCAAGGAAGTGGAGGTACTGTTTAATGCTGATGGTGTTTATTTGTTGGCAACTTTTAATACAGCTATAAGAAGTGTTTGTACTTTTTAATTGACTTGGTGTGTGAATTATTTCAGAAATTAGTTATAACTCCCATAAAGAAAGAATTGGGCCTGGCATTCAAGGGTAATCAGAAGAAAGTGGTTGAAGCCCTTGAGGTAATTTGTGATGTAACTATTTTTTTTACTACTACCATGTCTCTGCAAATAGCTACCTGCATTACATTTTGAGAGATGTAATCTTCTGACAGGCAATGAATGAGAAAGAAGCATTGGATTTGAAGGCTGCACTGGAATCAAAAGGCGAGGTTGAGTTTGAAGTGTGTACACTTGGGAAAACTGTAACTATTACCAAGAATATGGTGACAGTTCACAAGGAGATAAAGAAAGAGCATCAAAGAGTTTTCACACCATCTGTGATTGAACCATCCTTTGGGATTGGGCGCATAATATATTGCCTATTCGAGCATGCTTTCTATACGAGAGCAAGTAAAGCCGGGGATGAACAGTTAAATGTTTTTCGCTTTCCTGCACTTGTGGCTCCTATTAAGTGCACAGTTTTCCCTCTGGTTCAAAATCAGAAGTATGAAGAGGTTGCCAAATTAATTTCCAAGTCGTTGACTGCTGCTGGAATTTCACATAAGATTGACATCACAGGTATGTTATTAAAATTTAAGTTTCCATTAACATCTAAAATGTATCTGCAGGCTAATGTTAAATACAAATTTAGATGTTTAGGCTGGGATGATTGCATGAATGATTGTTGGAAATAATTTATTTAAGATCAAAAGAAGGAAAGAATGTGGAAATTATAGGATTAGAGATCTTTCATGCATAAATAGGAGAACAAAACAACAATGGAAAAAAGAAAACACACCAGTGGAGAAAATGTGAAAAGAAGAAAATGAGGATGATTTACGTGTAAGATAACTTCTTGGTTGGGAAGATTTTGTATTCGTGGAGTCTTCTCTATGAATTAGGCATTTGTTTTGGCAAAGTGCATGTTTGATCTTTCAGCCCTCATATTCAAGTGTTTTTTCTGGATGATATCTATATTAATTGGCTCAAACCTATATTAATAACACTAACCTTACATTTTTGTTTGTCTATCTTGTAAAAATGTTAATAGGCACATCAATAGGAAAACGGTATGCAAGAACAGATGAACTTGGTGTTCCCTTTGCTGTCACCGTAGATTCAACAACATCAGTGACTATCCGGGAGAGAGACAGCAAGGATCAAGTGCGTGTTGATGTGGAAAATGCTGCCTCTGTTATTAGAGAAGTATCTGAAGGCCAGAGGACATGGGAAGATGTGTGGGCTACTTTTCCTCACCACTCCTCTACAGCTGCAGATGAATGAGTTTAACCAATTCACTAATCTTGGTTGATTTTTCATGGAATGCTGTTACAAATTTTTGTGTGGTGTTTGAGCAATGACAAGAACTACATGGATATTACAAATTGTATCTCAACTAAATACCCATTTTGTTTTAATTTAGTTTATTGATTGACCTATTCATTTTGCTGTTGATTAGAATTTGACTAGTCCGGTCTATGCCAGGTCTTGGTTTAACCTCCAATTGCAATCTCATCTTGAATGGTTAACAATTAACACCTCAACTTTGTGGCTAGTTTATTAACCATTGATCAGATGTAATTGACTGCGTATTTAAATTGTCAACTAAGTAAACCGTGTCGGTTTTTTTGTAACAATATAATTTCTCTGAACATCCTAGCTGATATTCAGCGACTCAGAATCCCAAAAATAACCCAAAAAAGATCATGTGGCATAAAATGACCCAAAAAAGATATTGATTTGCATGAGTGGTTTCAAGAAGCTCAAGATAAACCACTAGTGTTCACAGAATTTGAAACATAGTAGTAGTGATTTTCATATCTTGCTTGTGAGACAGATTCGTTAGATAAGTTTGGTGATAAATTTTGTAGTGGTGCCACAACAAGTCAATATCTCATTAAACAAAAATCATTTTCAGTGGTGTTTCTACTTCATAACTTGGTGATAAATTTGTAGTGATATCACAACGTGTCAATATCTCATTAAACAAAAATCGTTTTCAGTGGTGTTTCTACTTCATAAACTCATCACATGTATGAACAGACATTATTGTACATTTTCCTCTGTCCCTTTCATCATTAAGGATAGGGATTTGGGAAATATTGACCAACCACTTATAAAAACTTTTGAACCATAAGAAAGCCCCTAGGATTTGTCATTTGCCACCCACATAGAGCTTTTTTTGTCCACATGATAGCCCATAATGATTTGATTCCCAATTTACACAAAAATTGTGTTACATATCACCTATCTTATCTCTTTCTTTAAGAGTTCCGAGTACAATGGGCTCCAATAAATATAAATTGTTGTTTTTTAATGAATTTTTATCATAAAGTTGTGTACTTGATAATACTTTTGAGAAAATGCTCTTTCCATCTAACAGTGTGCGTCTCAGACCTCTAAAAAATTTAAAATATTTTTTCTTTATTCGGAGATATACCTTTGGATGTACCAAAAATCACACAAATCTTCGTAAGTCAATTACACCAAATTTGTCAAAATTTGGTTAAGATCAGAAAGTTAAATAAAAAATTCAACCAAAATACAACCAGGTACAAATCTTTAAAAAAGTTCAGACATAATCCGAAGATGCATTTTCAGATGAAGTCACAATTTTTTCCATGGCAAGAACCTCATTGCTGCCTTAACCTCCAACCAAATGGCATTGCATGTCCATGTCAACTACCTATTTCGATTACACTACTATCTAATGTAGCTTAGACAACTTATGTTACCTAAAACATCATTCAAAACACAAAAAAATAATGAAATAAAAAACTTACCAAATCAAAATTATGGATGAGAAACTTGTGTGAGTAACTTTGCAGTTAATAGATTAGAATGTAGTAAACTTGATGAAATTTTTTCAAATAGAGTTTGAAAGTGGTTTGCGACAAAAGAGCTCAAATGGTATTTTGAGTGACTTTTTATAAAATGAATGAGGAATAATGAATGGTCTGACACGGACATATGAAACAAAAGCGTCCGGAGATGCATCTTCAGGCATCTCCCTGAATTTTAAATTAAGGTTTTTATGGAAATGTATCTCTGGATTAACCCTATATATATATATAGTCTCGTCAATTTGCGCGTAGAAGTGTGTAAAAAAATACATCCAAAATACATCTTTGAGCGTTAGGGCCAGTAGTAACTTTTCACGTGATTAGAGTTCATCCTATAAAATGGGATGAGTATTTCCCTAATTTTACTTTATCATTAAGAGTTACATATGATTGTAAATTCTTATCGTTAAGGAGGATAAAATTTGGAAAATATTTAACACACCTTATAGATTACTACTACACCCTCGTAAACATATAATAATTATCCCAGACTCTGGAGATGCATCTTTGGACGCACCACAATTATTTATATTCCTGAGTTAGGCCCTTAGGTAATAAAATACGAAAATGCATCTCTGTGGATATTACAGAGATGCATCTTCAGACGTTGTTTAATAAAAACGTGACAAGACCCTTTCTCCTTCCCCATTTTTAAAAAAACTATGTAAATCAATAAAGCTTTCCAAAATATCTCAACTCACATTCTCTCAAAATCATTCAACCAACTTTAAAGCTTCTTCTATCAACATCAAGTCCATCAAAGAACTCATCACTCATCACCGAAGTAAACTCAAAATTTGCAAAAAAATATTATTTTTTTAATTTTTTTTTTGAGTTTTTGTATAAATTTGTAAAAATTGAGGATTATGTAATGAAGTAGATGGTTCATACATATAATTTAAATAAGAAAGATGTTTGATACGTAGTTTTATTGGTCAATGCACTATTTATTGACAAAGGATTATTTCCAAATGGTTCTGAGACCATGGATGTTGTAGATGCCAAGATGGCAGAGGCGCGGCAGTATAATAGACAACGTAGGAACAAGGAGTCCCGAGTTCGTCATACACAATATTTTATATTATGTGTACTCTAAGTTTATTATGGGTTGTATTTTATTTTGACTTATTTCGACTTCATTGTGTACTCTAGATTTAGTACTTGATATCTCATTTTCTTCGTACCAATTTTACGGTCATTCATCGTAGTATCGCTATAACATATCGTCTAATTCAATAAAGTTTCTCTAAATCAAAGAAAAACTATTCTCTGGTGTGATTACAAAGATACATCTCTGTATGGTCAAATTCATCATAATATCACTATTGTCTAATTCAACAAAAATTCTCTAAATCAAAGTCAAACTTCTGTTCTGACGTAACTACAAAGATGCATCTCCAAATTTAATACGAAGATGTACATATTAATTTAATACGGAGATACATCTCCAGAATAATTTATGGCAAAAAATAACGTTTTAGAGGGATGCATGATGTATATCCTAAATAATTTTTTTTAAAAAATATTTATATGCACTTCAATTTTAATTGAAGTAAAAAAAGTACGTCTCAAAATGCATCTTTAAAATATAAAAAACAATTTAAAATTTTCATAAGGTATTTTTCCTCAATGGAATAAGTAATTCCCTCAAAATTTTGCAAAATATATGAAAAGATGTAGAAGACAATGAAGTACCTATATTTCATTACATTTAAAAATAATATATACACAAACAATGCTGCTTAGAATAAGTTATTGAATAAAAACTTATGCGACATTACCTTCCTTATTTAATGACACTTTATTTCATATCATGTTATGTCCATTATTCAAATAGTAACGTAGAATTGTTTATTCACTTAAAATAAATAAAATACTTATAGATCATTTACAGAACCCAAATCTTTATTTATTGACTTCTTCATTTATTAAATTTTCAGTCTTACTATGTTGACCTCTTTATTTGTTTCAACACTATTTGAACCGAGAAATTGAAATTTCTAAGCTAATAATGATAATAATAAATAAATAAAAAACAAAAGTTGTACATTGATATATCATCTTGAAATCTATCATTTCAAGGATCCAAAGTACAAAATATTTAGCAGTCATATACTATAAACAAAAGCTGCTCTTTGTTTTTTCTATATATAAAAATTAAAAAATGTATCTTCATACATCATTCATGGTTCATAGATTTTCAAAAAGACCAGCTCAAAATTTGTCTCAAAAATCCACAAACATTGCTTTTGGTCCTCCTCGTTACTTTAAGACATTGGTGAAACAAAATATGTCACACCATTCAACAACATAATAATTTTCTTGTCCACTAGCTTACTTGCCTCCTTCATGTTGCAACTCCAACTAACTTTAGCTGTGACAAGAAATTTTGTAATCAAATAACATTATTAGATAGTGAAGCATGTTGAACTTTCATAATAGCAAATCATATATACTATAGTATAAAAAATATTTTAGAAACTGGACCAGACATTAAACCGGCAAAACATCTCGATCATGGTTCGATTGTGTTAAACCACTTGAACGAGGACGATACCGTAGTTGAACCATCAAAATAATCAGGGTTCAATTTGTTGAACAATCTGGTTCGGTTTTTAAAACATTGTAAAACTAAATTATTGCAAAGTGGGACAAGGAAATTACAATGTTGTTATGAGGATTTCCCCAATAAAATCCTTGGATGAAAATTGGAAAAATGTTGCAAGCTGCTAGGACATATATCATCAATGCATGCATGCCCATCCATTCCAAAATCGATGTCATGCGACTATATCCACATACATCAACCTTCAAGAAAGAAGAAAGAATTTAATAAATGCCTACGAGAATAAACTCAAAACAACTTATTGACATGTCACAAACTTCTCATAAGCTTTTCCGTACTATCTCAGAAGTGTTTGTGTCAGTAGATAAGTTCAAATAAATCAATCTAAACATTCGCTAAATACTCTAATTATTTTTCTTAATTAATTACTTTTCATAATCACTTGCTAAATACTCTAATTATTTTTCTTAATTAATTACTTTTCATAATGTAGAGTAGAAAGCAAGAAATTTAATGACTAACCATCAAGTAAATTCCAACAAAGAGGATGCCAGCAGCACCAGCAGTGAGACAAGTATAACTCAATGAGTAGAGAACTTTATTTACATGCATTCCTATAATACAAGAGCTTATGTTAATTGATTGATACTACAAATAATATAAATTATTTAAGTGAAACATTATAAGAGTTAAGGGAGAATGGTTACCAAATAAATCCAAGATAAGACCAGAAGCTATAAGACAAGAGGTTGGAATCATCCAGTATATGATTCTAATTCTATGGTCCTGCATGTAGCAATAAGGAAACAACATCAATACTTATAACTAGAAGAGGAATTTAGCACTGGTACTTCATATTGAAAGTGTGGTGTTTAACATGTGTCGGTAGTGTTATACTTCATATTGAAAGTGTGTCTGGTGTCTAACATGTGTCGGTTTCTGACACTGGCATAACAATGACAAATATGACTACGCTCATTGAAAGTGTGTCAGGTGTCTAACATGTGTCAGTATAGTATCTGACACTAGCATAACATTGACACATATGACTACTATTGATCAATTCATTTTCTTACAATTGTCGCTATGCCATTGTCATGTCTGGTATCTGTGCTTCGTAATGAAGACGATAAAATAGAAAAGTGTTGGGAATAACCTTAAAATGGAGAATAATGTGACCATAATGCAAGCCAATCAAGCAGGTAACAATAGCCATCACTGAACTATAATTCAAAAGTAGACACAAAGTTAGAGCCGAAAACGAAAAACTCAGCAATTTTTTCAAACTTCACCTATTCTGCAATGCTATAGCGCTGCGAAGATGAAAGTGTGAAAGTCACCTTAAGAGTCCTTCAGGATCAAAAGGGGCTTGACACCAAGAAGGAGCATCAGGAGGCAATGGTCCATAATCAGGAGAGTTGATGCTGCATTCCTATCGAAATTCGAATAACGTTGAAACAAACAAATTAGGTATCATTTAGAAAACGCGTTTAACTTCGATACATTTTCAGTGTAACAATCACAAACAATCTAAGAACATAGAGGAACGTACAGGCATCCGCGCATATATCGGTCTCCGGTAGAGATGATGTATACCCAATAAGCTACGATCGATCATTCCAACAACATTGCAAGCTGGTCCAGTGTCACCCCTCACTCCACATTTAACCTGTCGCACACGTAGATAGATTTACATAAATCATATGTTCAACCAATATCAGAAAAATCGACAAGAAAAAAAAGCATACGACATGAACACTCACAGAAAATACCAAAGGTGCTTTAGAAGGTTCTGTTGGAACTTCATACTCCCAATCAGGAACGTACATCCCATACAGCAAGCAAAGATAAAAGACCGATAGAAACAAAGCCAAAGCCCTGTTTCAGTCAAATCGGTTAACAACGGCGTGACTTGAGACACAAGTTAAGTTTTTATCATACAAATCGTTAAGTATAAGCTAAAACTCTTGCATGAAAATCAAGCTTACCATTGATATCGATACTTTCTCAAAAGGGTTGATCCGCAATTAACAATATCTTCACGCTTTAGCCAAATTTCACAGAGAGCGGTAATCAAATACGCTATTGCGATTCTCTGGCATCCAAATGAAGTAAATGATTATGCAATGATCATAAGACTTATAACTATACAACTTATTGATCAGTTGCGCAACTCGAACTTGCGAGAACACAAAAATGGTTCAATTCATACCTGCAATATCCCCATCCATCGTATCTGCTTCAAATCAACTCCAAATGACAAATCATTTACGCGATGAACATAACCTCCTGCGAACGACAGAATGCAAGTTCTCATTATCCAGCATATACATAACATTGTAGTGTAGCGCAAATTGAACAAACCGTTATTAAAATTTGCCACATAAACAAAGACATTGGGTTCAGTTGTTACCTTGAAGAAAAATGCCTAACGCGAGAAGCTTAAGCGCCCGTAAAATCGACTTCCTAGTCGCGTCAACTTTGCAAGACGGTTTCTGTTACCGAAACAGATTATAGTTAGGTTAACAAATGAACAATCTATCAAAAACGTTTCAACAGAAAAATTCAAGTAACATACCTTGTATGTGAATGCTAGTGAAACACCAACAATGAATAGAAAAAATGGCATTACAAAATCAGCTATTGTTAATCCATTCCATGGAGAATGATTCAGTGCTGGAATGAGTCCTCCAGCATCATCCACCAAAATCATAAGCTGCATTAAGTTCCATAAATTCATTATTAGCACAAACTAGTATTTGTCGAGTTAAGTCAAATTAAGTCAGCTCAATTGATAGTTGTGCAGAGACATTCAGTTACAGGGCCACAAGTTCGAGCCTCTAGAAGGTGCAATGCATCTTCTACATCAGCATATATTCATTAATTACAGTAGGACAAATATATGAACACCTCAAGACAACAACTTCCTAACTAAATTTGTCGTTTTCAAACTATAACATGATTGAATTATGTATCATGTGTATTGTTGAGGAAAGAAAGAAGCAAAATTATACAATCCCATGTGAACATCACCAAATATTCTATTATTTATTAGGAACACCAAACAAATTCAATGCCTATATAAATTCCTCAAATAAAATGATCATAACTTCATACCTATGAGCACACAGTAATCACGTTATGTCTGTGTCAGATTCGCACACACAAACACTTACACAAACATTTTTTTTTCTAGAGGTGTCTCTGCTACATAGTAAAACTAAAACTTTTTATGTACAACTAAGTGACTAACATTTGATGTGATGCATGTAATATGTTATGACATGTAAAAATGATCACATGAAGATTGATAGTTACAAAAGCAAATCAGACACACAAGGATTGCGTTTCAAAGTCATCTCCCATTGATAAAGCAACATAGTGGTGATTGAGGGAGTCGGTTAGGCACATTACATCTAACCAACCAACCATACTTTAATATCACACTTTTTTGATAATGATATTTCTATTTATAACCTAATTAATAATAAACCTTAAACTTTATTTATTTAATACTAATACACCATTTTATTAGCCTAATCCATTTACAATAATTTTTTGTGGGGGTGCAAAAAGTAAAAATTACCAATATGAGTCATAAAAATAAGATATGTATATACTTTATTTTCCATGATTGAGATATATTCTCCACTTTATTTATTCCTATGAGTCATATAAATTATTAAAATTATTCTTAAAATTACTCTAGAGACATAGAAAAATAAAATATAAAAAATGAAATTTGACTCAAATAGAAAAATAATTATTCTTTTGACCCTATAAATAGAATAATAATGATAAAAAAAAACAATAACCAAATACGTAAAGAAGAATAAACAGAAATAGTACTATGATAACATTCTAATCAATGGTTAAATTATAAAAGAAAAACAAGGAAATATATTATTATGTTCTATAAGAAGATATTTATATACATAAAATAAAAAGAGAATATTGTGAAATTCTATCTAATGTGTACATATATTCTTTTAAAATGGACGGCTATGAAGATGAATGAAGATATAATATTAAATAAAATTATTACAAATTAAGAAACTCTATAAAAGTGGGAACATAAGATATTGTATTACTATAATAAATAATACTAATAAATAAAGCTTTTATAGGTTAACTAACTCTACAAAAATAAAAAACAAAATATCCTACTAGATTTAGAAATTTAACAAACATTAGTATTTCATAAACTTTTAAGATAACTATCAAACTTAAATTAATTTTAGTCATTTTCTTTTCTAACCAAAATTCATCATCATTGAGTAAAACTAAATAACACGGTTATCATAAGAAAAACAAACAAACAAATTAAATTAAAAAAAACTTCATATATACATACAAATACAACAAAATATTATATTATTTTATAAGAATTCAATTTTTTAAGTTTGACATCAAAATAATAATAACCATTAAAATTCATAATTCAAACTCAGACGTTGATTTTAATAATATCGATTGTGTCAGTTCAATTAAGATATTCATACTTTAGTAATGAAAGAATATTATAGAAATTTAGTAAGAAAGGGTTAAGCAGCCGTAATGCAATTTAAATGGACGGTTCTCTAATTAACAAACTAATCATATTAATTAAATCAATTTAACACGAAACAAAATTCTTCTTAACTTTAATTTAAAGCAACCTCACTTTAACACGTGCAACTCTTTGGATTCTTCAACCAACAAATTGGGTATAGCATCAAAATCTAACCCCAAAAAATCTCCCTCTCTCTCACTAACCCTATTAAAAATTAACTAAAATTTTTCATAATTATTAAATATTATTAACAATATTAATATTAATTATACAAACAACAGAACGATGTCGTTTGCTTAATCACAAAAAAATCAAAACTAATTAAAAATTAGTACTCCACTAATTAAAGTAATGAAGAAGAAGAAAAGAAGAAAGGTGGAGAGAGAATACCGCAACGGTGAGGCCACGAAAAACATCAAGAGAAAGCAAACGGTGAGATTTAGGTTGCTGTTCATCAACAACAATCTTGTTCTTGAGTTTGGTTGTTGAATCAGAGATCTGGATATTATTATGTTGTTGCTCATGTTCATGTTCTTGTTCTTGTTCTTGAATTCCAATTTCCAAATCTTCATCATTTTCAAAACTCTTTATTGCTTCATAACTCCTCATCGTTTTTTTTCTTCTTCAAATCTTTTCAATCATCTATGATATATATACACACACATTGATTCAACAATAACAACAACAAAAAAATAATGAAAATAATAAAAATAATAAAAATAACAAAAATGTAAAAGATTGTGATTTTTTTATATGGAAAATATAAAATAAAAAAGAAAAGAAGATTTTTTTATGCTTACTTGAAGAAAGAATGCAATGTTGATGAAAGTTTTGAAGATTTGTTGTTGAAGCGCAAAGAGAGAACTATGAGAGCCTTTTTTCTTACTGTTTTCTTTGAGCTTAGATTTTGGTTTTCTTTACACTTTTATAGCCGATTTATAGAGTGCACACAAATACATGAATAAATTTTTTATTATTTTATTATTATATTTGTTTATTTATTTATTTATTTATTTATTTATTTATTTGTGTGTAGTACTTGATAGGTACATTGTTTCCGGAAAGAAATATCTCCATCTCATATATTAGTTAGATAATACTAATATTTTGTAACAAATTTTTTTAAAGATGAAAAAAAAAACAGATAGAAGAAAGTTAAATATTAAATATATAATAATAATTAACCTAAAAAAATTTAAATTTAAATTTTATATAAATAAATTTTTTACACCTTTATTTTTATTTTTACGATTTTAATAAATTTGTGTAAAAAATTAAATTAATCATATAAGTTTACGTGATAGTAGAATTTAATAAATCTGAAACGATGTTTTAAGATTAAACCTTTTAGAATATCTGACTGAATGTATTTTTTTAAATAATTTATTAATATTTTTTATGAATTAATAATTTTTAAAAATAATTTATAACATTTTTTTAATTTAGTTTATTTTAATTATTTAAAATTAATGTTGATATTATTAGAATGATTGTAAGTGGTTAATTAAAAATTTTAAAATAATAATAATTTTATGATAAATATTTAGTTGATGTTTAATATATAAATCAACTTTGATTATATAGAGTCGGATATCTTTTAAAATAGTAACAAGGTTAAAATTTTAATTAAAAAATATTGGTATATAGAAAATATTTTTTTATTTTGGAAGATTAAAATGATATTCTAAATGTGCCCAATATTATTACTATCATTTAATAAAAAAACTAAAATATGATTAATTAAAAATAAAAATAAAATAATATTCTAAATGGATTCTTTTAATTAAAAATCAATGAATAAAAAATAATTTAAAATTATGTTTACAAAATAAATAAAAATGTAAATTGATATTAGTGGTTCTGTTGGCATTAAGAGAATCTCTCGTATGAGACGTTACCACAATCTTTGGTATCTCTTCTATTCAACTAGCCAAGTGCCCAAGTCCACTAGCTATACAAAAAAGATAATATTATAATTAATATTAAAATTGTCTTCAAATAAAATATTACTATTATTTAAAGTTTAATAATAAAAAGATTATTATACATGAGACTCTTGGCTTTTCAATTTGCCATTGAGATTTTGGAATTTTGATTTCCTTTCGGCGTAAATTCAGAAACAAATATTATCTAAATAAATAAATAAAAGATAAGTTTGTTAAAAGTGTTGCGAAATTTGGTCATTGAAAAAATATTGAATTTGTTGGGAAATGAATTCAAACATGTGAGTTCCCACACCTTTTCACTTAAAATTGGAGTTTTGCACTAATTTATCTATCTAAATAAAAGATAATTAAATATTTATAAATTCCATTAAATTATGATGCATTTAACACTAATATTAAAAAGCTAACTATAATTTTGCTCAACTATTTTAGGTGATTTATAGAACTAATCTATATTTTTAAATTTAAATAATTTTATTTATACCATTACATATTTCAATTTTTAAATAATACTTGTCACTGAAAGTGATAAATATAAAATTTTAAAAATACTATTAACTATATGTCATTAAGAAGTAAATTTTTCATTAATTTCGTGTAAAAATATAAAAATAAAACAAAAATGTTTAAATTTGAATACTAATAGTATTTCTATCAATAGATAAAGAAAATGCTTAAAATGTAGAGTCATATAATAATAATCAAAACTGATTATGCATTGAGATGCATTAGAAAAGAGATAACGACTTTTGATTCTTCTAACATTTTAAGAGAACCATGTTTATAGCAAAGTCAATTATTCATAGAGATATATGGACCATTTCATAAATTCTAAGGCACACATTGCAAAGCTTAATAGGTAATAGTACTAATTTCAATGGTCCAAATCTCTAAATGTAGTTTATTATATAGTCACATCTTCTTTAAAATTACTCATTATTCTTTATTTCCGTTTTAATTAAGTAGATAGAAGTTAATATTATTAGATTCAATATTATCAATTATACTCTTACTTTCTCAATAAATGAGAGAGAGCGCATGAATGAATTTATTAGGAAAGAGAAAATAAATGAGGGTATAATAGAAAATATAACTCTAATAATTCACTATCTTGATTGAAGAGTTTTATGTTAAAATGACACTTAAAAAGGAATGGAGAGAGTAATATTTAGTATTGTGTATGAAATTGTAATATTACTATAATTTTCTCTATAAAAAAAAGTAGTATTAATTTCAAAGGCCCAAACTCCTTCTCTTAATGTAGCTTAGGAGTATTATATACTCACATTTTCTTTAAAACTCATAACCCTTTATCTCCTTTTAGAGTATTTTATTTTCAATACAAAATATTAGTTACTAAATCCATAATAAATTAAGCTTGAAAAATTATCTCTAATCGTTGTTGTTAAGGGGAGAGCTTTAAATATTTATTTTCTTAAGTATTTCAAGTTTTCATTCTCCACATATAGATGAAATTAAGTGAGAAACTTATGAATCATCCACTTATTTATAGACAATCTACCATCAATAATGCATTGATAACCATTATCACTATCATAATATTCATTCGTGATATTCTATATCCATAATCTATGAACCACTACTTGCGTGGCTTTTAAATTCAAATTTGTTAGATTGTTAAACATTCAATGTTAAAATTACTACACTCTCTCACCTTATCCAAACAATGAATTCATTACGTAATATATACACAATGTTATAAGAGTTCCACAACATTGTATGTCTAAGATCATAAAGTGGATCTAAATTCTATTTTATCTACACTATCCTTATACTTTAGTCGTGGCATGCCCTTTAGTTAAAGAATTAGTGATCATTAAATAAATGTTAATGTACTCAATGACAACTTATTTATCTTTAATTTGACTTGAATGGGCTAAGAGTTTTTGAATTGATTTATTTGAATATACTTCTTAACATAAATTTTGTGAGATTTGTACGGTTTTATTTTGTAAAATCTTAGATCAAGACGTCCATCGCCTAAGTAATTGGTAATTGGGTCACATGGACGGAACCTAACGTAGTCGCCTATATAATCCACTTAATGTGATAGTTAAAAGAAAAATAATTCTTTGTTAATTACTGAAATATTCACTGTCATGGTCCAATCTCATGTGTTAAATTGCTGTCTTCGACAAAGGTTTCGTGGATACAACATTTGTCGAACCACTTAAAACTTCGGCCTTAAGGGTATATAAGTCTTGTCTCTTCACGCCTCTCAATACTTCCTTCGACCCCTTTATGGACTCTTAGGATATTTTTCTCTCCTTGGAAATCATATCCTTTCTTGTCGAATTCATCAAGAGAAATCAAATTTCTCTTCAAATCAGGTATATACCCGACTTTAGTCAATAACCTTGTAGACTCATCATGGAGCTTCAATCTCACATATCCAACACCTGTAATCTTGCAAGCTTTGTTCTTTCCCAATAATACAGATCCACCATCTTGATAACATAATTCCTCGAACAAGTCTTTGTTTGGAGTCATGTGTCAAGTGCACCATAATTCATAATTCACTCCTTCAACGGGTTGCTGCTCGAATCCACAAGTATATCAGATGAGTCAAAATCATATTGAACAATAGTTGCATTGTCATTATCCTTACCTCCATGATCTTTCAGGCGTTCAGGGCACACCTTTCTTGTGTGACCCTCCTTCTTACAATGATATTGTCGAATACCAGATGTTTCGCCACTGTAAAAATTATGCTAACTTTTACCTTTCTTCTTGTCGAACTTACTATCATTTCGCAAGAATTTTCCTTTAACGGTCAAACCTTTACCAATCATCGAAGGTTTATGCTCCTTTCGTTCTTTCAAATCCTTAGAATACAAGGCTGATTGAATTTCTTCAAAGGTCATGGACTATCTTCCATACAAAAGAGTTTCTTTGAAGCGAGCATCTGATCTGGACAAAGAGTGCAACAACAACAACGCTTGATCTTCATCATCGATCTTCACATCAATATTTTCAAGATCAAGAACCAGCTTGTTGAACATATCCAACTGCTCAGCCAACACTTTGTCTTCAATCATCTTGAATGAATACAAAGCTTTCTTCATGTAGAGTTGATTCGTCAATGATTTGGTCATGTACAAACTTTCAAGTTTCACCCATAACCCTGTCATCGTCATCTCCTTCGATACTTGTCGAAGAACCTTATCACCAAGGCTTAACCAAATTATGTTGCGGGCTTTTTCTATCATCGTCATTTTCTCAGCTGCCGTTAACACAACATTCATGTGTCTCTCCCTTCAACACTTCCAAACAACCCTACTGAACTAGTAGGGTTTTCATCTTCAAGCGCCACAAACTGAAATCGTTCTCTCCAGTGAACTTTTAAATCTAATACTTTGTTGAAGGCATCTTCTCTCCACGCTTACCGCACCAATTTGTTGTGAATCGGATGCCTTGGAAACAAAATATAAACTTATTCCTTAATGATCAAAAAACAAACAAGGGTATATAAAACAAGAAGAACACAAAGATTGGTTATTAATTGTTATTCGTTCTTTTATCTTCAAAACAAGATTACAAGTATACAAGAATAACAAATAACCCTCTCACACTAAATTAGGATTTGCAGTATGCAATGATGAGACACTAGTATGTTATTTATAATAAATCTAGGGTTAATACCTATTTTTACCCCTGACATATGGGGTGTATTTGAAAAACCGCCAAAAAGTTACCTTGACAAATTTTAAAGTTTTATTTTATACCTTTAGGATGCCACACGATGTGGCTTATTTTGTTAAATTTATAAGTTTTTCTTATTCCCACGAACTCAATGAAAATGACGAATGCCCTTGTATCTTAAAATCCCAAATTATTTTGCAAAAGCTATGTTTCAATTCGGACCCTCCAAATTAGGGTAAAACACCATTGTAAAACTCAACTCCTTCCTCGGACTCTTCTTCGTCGTCGTTGTACCTCTTGAACCGCCTATGAACCACCGAACCGACTCTGTTAACCGAACCGCTTCACGTTCCGTCGTACCGCTTCACAACCGAAACACCATGGTTGATCAAGCCTTTATTCCTCGACGCAGTAAAGCGCGACGGCGATGAAGATTAAAGCCGCAATGATTCTCCGACGCCACCTCGTCGCTCCGAGGAAGGAGTAGAAGAACGAACAAACGCCGAGGAAATCGAACGAACAACCGCGATAACCGGAGCGGTTATTCGGTCGACCCAGATCGCAGGGAGGAATTGTATAACGACAGTTTCTTGATTTTCTTCTTGTTGTTCTTGTCGTCTTCTTCGTCGCAGAAATCGTTGACGGATGAAAGACTCTAAAACGACGATCGGATTGTTGGTGAAGAAGAACTGAGATTGAGAAGTGACGATTGAGTTCTCGTTAGCTTCACTTAACTATTCTGAGTTTCTATTTCCGATTCTGATTCTAACTAACTAGATCTTTATCCTCTCCGGCGCTGGTGATTCTTGTTACGTTTCCGGCCGGTAACATTTCACGGTGGCCAGGTCCAACAAATGAAGATGGATGAGCCCTAATTTGGAGGGTTTGAATTGAAACATAGCTTTTGCAAAATAATTTGGGATTTTAAGATACAAAGGGCATTCTGGTCATTTTCATTGGAATTCTGTGACGTGGAATAAGAAAAACTTATAAATTTAACAAAAAAATAAGCCACATCAGCCTTTTAGGTGATGTGGCATCCTAAAGGTATAAAATAAAACTTTTAAAATTTGTCAAGGTAACAATTGGAACTTTTTTTTTGGCAGGGGGATTTTTCAAATACACCCCATATGTCAGGGGTGAAAATAGGTATTAACCCATAAATCTAACATACTAAACAATGGATTTTTGTCACAAATACTTATTACATGTTAACTTAGAGTACAAACTAACTTAAATAATTGGACATAACAAAACAAACATGCTCAATTCGAAATACTAACAATCCTAGCATTTTGACACGCACATATTAGAACACACTTCGACTACAGTATGGAGGTCTTCGACACCAGCATTTGAACAGACTTCGATGGTATGCTTAATTCTGTCGAACCAAAAGCTACCATTCGATCCAATAGAGTTCGATCTAATATCTCACAATTTTTATTTTATTTTATTTTCATACAAATAATAGAATTTATGACTTAAATTTAGAAATAAAATATAATAAAATAATATGAAATAGTAAAGTTACATTTCAGGTAAGAATTATCATATTAATTATTTTTTCTTTATGTTCATATGCACGGGTAACACACCAGCATTCGTATGAATGCATAGATAATCATACAAAAATTTGTACGAACGCACGGATAAACATACCAAAATTCATGTGAACGCATAGGTTATTACATTTTTTATATAATTAAAGAAAATAAAAGTTAAAATAATGTATTAATCTAAACATTTTTTATTATTTATGTATCTAATATTTTATTTTAAAATTATTTTTAATTTAAGATATAAATTTTTGAAAAATAATATATGAAAATTATTAATGTAAAATAATTTTATTTTTGATTAATATGTATTTATTTCAAATATAATAAATTATTTTGATAAAATATTTACTTTTTTATTTATATTTTGATTTATATTTTTATTATATTTTAAAAGCTAAAGCATGCATATCACACCTGTATTCGTGCGAATACACAGATATTCCACTAGTTTAAAAGAAAAAAGTTGTATAGAATATAAACAAAATTTTATTAAGTGATCAGTGCATTTTGATGCACATTACTTTATATTTATACTTATGCATTTCTATGTTGTAGTTTGGTTATTTTTCTCTTTTAATGTGTTTTTATAATTTGTTTTATTTTTGTACTTATTTGTTTTTCGTATTTTATTTTCAGCATTAGCAGTCTGCACGAATAAGTTCATAATTGGAGCTATGAGTATCGGATCGACGCGTTCAAATATGAGTTTGAAAGCTAAGAGAAAGAACTACGACTTTCATTTAGAAGTCAGAACCTGATTCGGACTGTAGCAAGGTTGAATAATTCGTTGAAGTTGCAGCATTAGAAACAATAAGTTTTGGGTTGTGTTTTTTATGTTTTTGACCTAATTGGGTCTTGACCCGAATTCTATGTTGTGCACATTTACCTAGGCACGAAATGACTGTTCATTGTCACTTTTTTACGATTGAGAAAAGAATCTGAAAGCTTGTACGAATTCATGGAGAACTAATCGCCATTGGTTAATCTTCCGTATTATGGTTCCAATACTATGAGATTATTATAATTTTGCAATACAATTCTTATTCCGTCAATTCCACGTTGTGTTATCTCTTTATTAATATGATTTTTCATAACATATATTGTTTGGTTCAATTGGTTTACGTTTCTCAATTTCTCTGCGTTTTATCGTATGCTTAATCGTTAATCCGCTTATTGCTTAACCGAATGCTTAATTCGGCAAACAGGAAATATAATTCGTATAATATTGTTGCGCTTGTCGATTGATATTGTAATCGAACCGGAATGGAATCCGCTTAGGATAGTGATCTCATAATAATCGATGATTGGTAGGAATCGAATCGGTAGATTGACTCATTTCATAATCATTTATTTCATAACAGCTTATTTCAAGAATTACTTTTAATAATCACATTTTCCTTAATCGATCCTGAATCCCACCCCCCTAATTCGATTTATCTTTGGTTAATAATAATCAATAATCCTTGTGAGAACAATATGCGAGTTACAGTTGTCGCTAAACTACATTACAAAAATACTCGTTTTGATTCACGCGTGACAGTGGATCATTAAGTAAGAAAATTAATTTGTTATTTTGGAGTAACACAATTTAAGAATTAATATAACTTTTTTATAATTCACACACACACACACACACACACACACGCCAAGACGCGCACACACACACACACACACACACACACACACACACACACACACACACACACATATATATATATATATATATATATATATATATATATATATGTTAGGGGGTAATTCCAAGGAGGGAGTATTTACTTGGGACGCATTTATTTGTGAGAGGCACACCAAACATCCACCTAAAACCTTAAGGTTTTAGGTGGACAGGTGGTGTGTCTCACACAAAGGTGCTTATTCATACACTATGTATCAATGCTCCTAGTAACTCTCCCCAACATGGTATTATGAGTCTTTGATTCGAGAAAGGGACTTGTATCGAAATGTGTCCATGAAAAGGTGTTCCGTTGTAAGATGTCATCTGCAGTACAAGTGGGGGTGCATTGTGGATTCACACTTGAGGGGGAGTGTTATGTGAGTAATTGGGAAAATAGTCTCACATTTGATAGGAATGTGAAGACTTAAGAATATATAAATGGGAGAACTTACTCACATATCACCTTAAGATTTTACGTGGATATGTGGTGTATCTCTCACAAAGGCGTGTATCAAGTATGCTCCCTCCTCGAATTGCCTCTAACAATGGTATTAAAGTCGCGTGTGAAAGATAGAGTTTTCACATGAGAGGAGCATTGTGACTCACACTTGAAGATGAGTGTTGAGAAAAAGGGAAGATTGAACACTATATAAGTGAAAGAACACACCTATCATTTTAAAATTTTAGGTAGTGTTTATTTCTACACTATGTATCAATGTTTCCATTAATTCTCTCCAACAACTTTTAGAATTAAGTTAAAAAACTCTTTAAAATATGAGCTCTGATTTAAAAAATCAAACAATAATTTTTTTAGTCGAACGTGTTGGATTATATGAGTTATCTCATTTTTACAAACTGAATCCACTTAATATGATAGTGAAATATTTTATTTTTGTTTACACTTCAATGCATTGCTCTGCAAATAAATTTAATTAGCTGACTTTTCAAATGGTACATGACAATGACCTACATGCATGTGAGTTATATTTAATGATTTACTTTACCGATTAAGTATGTTCATTAGTTAAATAAATAGAGTATCCAAAGTCAATATAAAAGAACCCAAGTGAGAGCAGTTTAATACAAAAAGAACAGCTACAACAACTACCTTAACGACAACAATCGGTTTAGGTTTGTATTTACTAATTGTTAAAAAGTACGCATTTAGGTAATTTCTAAACATCACTAAGCATGAAAAGTAATTTAGTTAGTGATGAGATGGAATTGCACTTGCATAGTAGTAGTTCTAATTCTATAGTGTATTTGTTATCATTCATAAATAAATAAAAAGTATAGTGCATTTTTCATGCCATGATTCGACAGTGTTGTTGTGATATGAGAGAGAAAGGTTCATTTCATGTGTTTAGAAAGAACTCTGTAGCGAATATGCCGAATCATCTAACATGCGGCTTTTATCACCTACACAATTATCCTATTGTCGAGTGGCGTGTGGCACTTCAATTTTTAGTTTTTATTAGTATCCTATACTATATATAATGATATAAAATATATTTTTTAGTTCACATTGTTTTTAAATAAAAACACTAAAAAAATAAATTGATTAATAGATGTTAAATTATAAGTTTAAAAAATATGTTGGAGTAACTTATATAACGAGATAGAAAGCAAGATAGGGCGGTTATCGCTTTAGTTTATGAAATTTTTTTAGTGAAGTTTTTATCTATCCCATATTCTTTTTAGTCATTTTTGCGAAATTTATTTTTGTTTTCAGGAAATCAGAAATAAATTTTCGGTTATAATATTTCATTTATTTAGCACTACTTGCATTGGGTTAGCCCATTTATTGTGAGAGGTTGGATAGTTTACCTCACCGTCTACGAGTTTCACCATCTCATTCTTTACTACTTCTTCCATATCTAGGTTTAATCTCCTTTTATACTTTCTTGAGGGCTTGTAATCCTCTTCTAGCAGAATTTATGCATAAATATAGATGGACTTTTTCTCTTTTTGTATTCAACAATGTACCCAATGACTTTACGATTCATTTTCAAGACATTAAGTGATTTATCAGTTTCGTTCTTGCCTAGCTCTACATTTATAATGATAGGATGGGTAAACATTTCACGTAGAAATGTATACCTAAGGTTTTGTGGTTGGGGATTTAGCTCCATTTTTGAAATGTGTGGTAATTCGTCATAAAATCTTGGTCATTCAGTACATAAGGTTTGTGGTAAAGGATTTAGACCCTAATATTGTGTGGTGATTTATCATAAACCCTTGGTTATTCAGTCCATAACAGAGATGAAGCAAAACTTACTTGAAAGTGAAACAACAAAATAGAAGAAAACTAAGATGGTCGAAAGTCATAATGCCCATTATAGGTAGGCCGTAATGCACCATGTTTTTGCACAGAGTTTTTTTTAGGAAATTTCTTCACCCACCTAGTAGATTTCTCCAACACCTCTGAAAATCTAAAAATGTCCTTCGTAAGTTAACTTACGAATTTATCTTGTAGGGTGAATTTGTAAGTTAACTTACGAATTCACCTTATTTCAAGGTATTTCGTAAGTGCACTTACGAATTCGCTCAATATCCCAAATTCATTAGGATTAAGATACAATTTATATTTATAAAATTTAATTAAAAAAATTAATTATTAAATTAATTGTTTAATTATCATAAATTTATTTTAATAATTTTTAATTATTAATTTAAGTTATTTTTATTAATAATAATTTAATTTAATTATATTGTTAGAAATATATTATATAATTAATGCATTTCAAGTAAATCAAGGCAAAAAATCAACTGTATCTCTTCATATAGAAATTGATATCAATAGTACTAATATGATTTTTATTATAGACAAAATTTGATATTAATATCGATTATATTAATAGATTTTATTATTATAGGTCAAATATAAGTTAGACTTTAATGCATATATTTTTTTATTTTTTAGTATGTGAAATCGTGTATATATGTAATAGAAATCACATGAAGTAAAATATAATATTCTATTTTCTTATATATATAATAAAAATAAATATCTTTAATAATAAAAATCTATTAATACAATCGATATTAATATCAAATTTGACTTATAATAAAAAGGCTAAATTACAGTTTTGGTTCCCCTATTTTGGTGTTTTCACGACTTTAGTCCCCCTATTTATTTTTAAACATTTTTGGTCCCTCATTCTCACTTTGGCAACAAAAAACGCCTATGTGTTACTTCTGAAAATCGTTAACTTTCTTCAATAATGTATTGATGACCTCATTTAAATATTCCGCCAGTTGAAAAAGTGTTTAAAAAGTGACGCATAGGCTTTTTCGTAGCCAAAGACGGGATGGAGACCAAAATTATTTAAAAACAAAATAGAGGGACTAAAATCATGAAAACGGCAAAATAGAGGGACCCAAACTGTAATTTAGCCTAATAAAAATCATATTAATATTATTAATATCAATTTCTATATGAAGAGATACAATTGATTGTTTGCCTTGATTTACTTGACATGCATTAATTATATAATATATTTTTAGCAATATAATTAAATTGAATTATTATTAATAAAAAATAACTTAAATTTATAGTTAAAAATTCTTAAAATAAATTTATAATAAAAAATTAAACAATAAAATTAATAATTAATTTTTTAATTAAATAGTGAAATATAAATTGTATTTTATCCTAATAAATTTAGAATATTGAGCGAATTTGTAAGTGTACTTTCGAATTCCCCAAATAAAATAAATTCACATGTTAACTTGCATATTAATCTTATTTTCTAAACTTGCTTCATTCTTCCTCAATTATTTTGAGATCTTCTCGCATTACTTGTGCTTAGCTCTTACATCTTTTGAATATGGCTTTTGTTCCGTCATTCCTCTTCATACTCTTTAAATACAACGCAAACAACAAAATAAAAGTAAAATATTAATAAAATGAAGTCAAATAGATAGTAAAATGACATAACTAGACAACTAAAAATAATAAAAGTCAGATTTATCAAAGTTGTTACAAAATATTACAAAATAAGTTATAAAAAATAGCATTTCATATTCATAAAAACATCTCTTATTTCCTACTCAAGTGTTTATCAATTCTCTCTCCTCTCAATATATAAATCGCACAAATGTGAAGTATTTAAAACTTTTTCTCAATTCTATTAGATACCTCAAAAATTTGTGGATTTCTTAACCGACTCCATAAGGATGGGACGAACCCCATGAAAACTCCAAAATACTCTTCACAAAAACGGAAGTTTATTTCTGGTTCGCACCACTTATTGTAATTTTTGAGTGAAACCAGAAATATATTTTCGGTTTCATACTAAATAATGTAATCTTACAAATTTATTCCAAATTTAGTCTCACGTACATGTTTTATTCTATCGGTAAAATAAAACAATTTGATTTAACAAAATAAAATCAAACATTAAGATTTAAAAATATTGGGAAATTATTTAATATTATAATTATTGATCATGATTTTGCCTGATTTTTAGACCAAAACATACAGTAAATTTTTTATCTGCTGAAATTAAATCTTAATATTTTATTTTATTTTGTTAAATCAAAATGTTTTATTTTACCAATAGAATCAATAGAATAAAGCGTGTATATGAGACTGAATTGAGAATAATTTCTCAATATTTAATGAACAGCTACGGTCTTAAAAATTACACATAAGTTGAAACCGAAAATATACTTCTGATTCACACCCAATCCTTTTTAAAATTTCGCTGGAGTGAGCAAGAAGGTCATGAGAATAGTTAAGAAATTCACAAAAAAAATTCAATTCTTAGAATAGCAAATCTTAAAAATCTCTAAATTTCTCACAATCATATCACCTTTCTCAATTTCGTATTTAAAAAAGGTTAAAAACTAAAAAAATAGACAATTTTTCAATCCATCACATGGGGTGGAATTAAACTCAATGTATTTTCTAAAATGCCCTTTAAAATCAGAAGTATATTTTTGGTACGCATCATATTTTAAAATATTTTGATTAAAATTGGAAGAATATTTCCAGTTCCAAACTAAATAATAAAACATTAGAAAATTATTTTCAATTCAGTCTCACATACACGTTTTATTGTATCTGTAAAACAAAATAATTTGATTTAACAAAACAAAATAAAAGATAATTTGATTTAACAAAACAAAACCAAATATTAAGATTTAATTTAGACAGATAAATTTTTTATCATATATTTTACTCTTAAAATCAAATAAAATTATGATCAATAATTACAATTTTAAATATTACATATAATTTAAAATTAAAAATATACTTTTATTTTCTAAAAATATACTTTGTTTTCTAAAAACATTTTAGAAAATCCACGTAACAGCGCAACAAAGTTTCGGAAGGGGATAAGAAATTGCCCAAAAAACACACCACATCTCAAGCGAACCCACTACATTTTTCAAATAAAAAATGTTTCCTAAAACGTCTTGCGATTTTGCCAAACTTTTCCGCCATATTTTAATTATATGACAATTGATTTATATAGCATGAAACGTTTTTACATATCATATAAATTATTATTATTTTAAATGCATATGCAATTCCATTGTTATTATCTTATCCCATATCGTGCCAAATTAAAAAAAAAAAAAAATAGAGCTAATTTTAGAAACACCAATTTGGCACTTATTATAGCTATTTTAAGTAATTCTATTTGTTAAAAAAGTTATAAGTTCATCTTCTTCTAAGTTGTGATTACGCAATTGTTAATATAAGAAAGTGATCGTCTTTGAGTGGCTTTAATTTTTTCACTATACAAAAGTCAATCTTTTTCAATGATGTGATAATTGAAATTTTTTTTATCAATAACTATGTTATAAAAAATACATAAATATTAATGTATTGAAATTAATTACTCAAATAACTAGGTTTTAGGGTAAGGATACAAGCAAGAGTCATCTTAGATGACTCCTGTATTGTTTTTTAACAATAAGAAGTCATCCCAGATGACACCTACATGTAGATTTTTTTCTTAAAAGTCATCTCAGATAGCGCCTAGGTGTTAATTAGATGGAAAAGTCATTTGAGATGACGCCTAGGTGTTAAAAAGATGGAAAAAGCCATCTGAGGTGGCGCCTAGGTGTTAAACCTAAAAAAAAATCGATTCAAATTAAAGCACGGGACACTGTTGTGAATTAAACTTTAAATCTAAATTTTCATTACAAACATAGCGAATAACAATTATATAGATTTATTCTCGACGACATGGGACATGTAGACGACCACAGGTTCCACAAGCGCATTCTCTCCTAACTCGTGTAATGCGTGGTTCTTAAGTCTGTTGTGGTTGGATCGATGGCCCCTATGGTTGGGTAGATGACTATTTGTAGTGTATGCGATCAGGATCCATGTATGCCTCAAGATCTGCATTATTTGTCATACCGCTTTCGTATAGACGTGTTCCCATGTTCTCAAAGCTTGGTCGTTGTGGTGGGGGGCTAGAATCCATGTGGGGATGATAACACTTCTCATTTGTACAGGTGGAGTGTGAATGTGGGGTGAAAAGGAAATTGGATGTTTGGAGACTAGTACTCATACGAATGATTAGGGGTTTGGTACGGTGATGGTTGATGGTATGTTGGGTTGGTTGGGGAATATTTATCGGGCATGCCAGTGTCCGAGCTGAGGTGAGATGTTGATGGGCCCATATAAGAGTGTTGGACATATGCTCTTTCTTTGGAGTATTGTATTTGAGTGTTTGGCATGTGGGAGTATTAAAATTGTGTGTCAGGCATTTGGGTGGGTTGGTAATTAGGTTGAGATTAGGGTTGAGATTGAGTGTTGGTGGTCCTGTATCGTCGGGTTTGTTGGAAGGAGGTTGGTGGACGTTGGTCATATGAAAATGGAGTATGTTGGGGTCACATGACAACAAATATAGTCGAATCAATGAACGGTGTCTTCAAAGGCATAAGAGCACTCTCAATCACCGCTTTGGTGAGTACAACATATTTTAGGATGGTCTCGTTATTTGTAGAGAGGGGTGAAATATGGAACGCGGTGGTACAATCGAGACAACTGTGGAGTGATAGCTGCATGATTTATTAAGGCCGAAAATGCCAAAGTCAGCACTCATCTAGTTCCAAGATTCGACCGACGTAACCATAACTTTATTGTCAAAGAGACACTCAACCACAGCGAGGGGTTGGCTAGACAAGAGTACAAGGTTAAACTATCATCTCGTTGGTGCGACTATGGAAAGTTTCAGGTCTTTCAAATGCCCTGCTCTCATGTCATTGTATCGTGTGCACATGTTCATCAAGATGCACTGCTACTTCTTTCTCCCGTTTACAAGTCTGAGACCTTGCTCAACATATACAGTAATGCCTTCAAACCGGTAGCAAAACCAAATTATTGGCCTGCGTACGAAGGGGAGGTAGTTTGGCACAACAGTCAAATTCGAAGAAATAAAAAGGTCGTCCTAAAAGAAAACGTATCACAACTGAAATGGACGACCTTGACAAACTAGAAAGAAAGTATGGTTTATGCCGTCAAGTCGAACACAATCAAAAAAATTGTCCCACACGTGCTACAAGCTCGACATTGTGAAATTTGTATGGAAATTTTTTGCACTTTTTAATATTATAACGAAACTTCTTTTCATTAATAGCATTTCTTATAACCATCAATACGCAGATAACAAAATAAAACACAACACGATTAAAACAGCAACAGAAACAACATGAAAATATAACTTAAAACAACATCTAAAACAACGTGAAAATGTAGCATCAGCAACACCAAAAATTATTTAAGATACTACAAACGTCAAAACAATTTCATCGGATCCATACATCATCGCGATAACGTCTACTTCTGTTTTGACTTCCTCCAACCAAATTCGAGGTTGTCCAGTTGTGAAGTTCATGGTTGTTCTCTTCCTCTGGATCCTTCTAATTTCTTCGCCAACTTTTATTTCTCCCTCTAACCATCGCATTAACTCTTTCTTCAGTTTGGTCATGGTAAAAAGTGCCAAAATTTCATTTTCATCGGAGGTTTGGAGACCGAGAAAATAACGTATTCATCTCTGGTATGAATGTGTGGTGATGTCATGACACAAAAAGAGAGAGAATATGAGATGAGAAGTTGAGAAAATATGGAGAATGAAGGAGACATGAGTGATGTACTTATAAAAAACACAAATACACGTAGATGGCTCCTACATGTAACATACAAAAGGGATGCGCAATTTGGGATGGTTGTCTTAAGAGAGGCGCCAATTAAAATGGCGCCTAAGTGCATTTGCTTAGTGCATAAGTCATCTCAGATGACGTCTAAGTGTAAATATTTGATTGACATAGTATAAAACAATTTTTACATGTTCATAAATTAAATTATTATTTTTTTAAATGCACATGCAATTAAATTCACTTGTTATCTTTTTTTAATCATATAAACCTATCACTTTGTCATTCAAACTGTGTGACATATAGTGCCAAATAAGAAAAATAGAGCAAACTATAAAAACACCAATTTGACACTAATTATAGCCGTATAGGTTACTATATTTAATTCTATTTTTCACAAACGTTAATAGATTTAATAATTCCTCTACCTAAGGTGTCGCTATGTAATTAGTAACATAAGAAATCTACGGTGTGTGATTGGTTTTTATGGTTTTTGTTTTTGTTTTTTTATTATATTATATATGTGATAATCTTTTAAATTTAAGAGATATATGAGATAATGTTCTTACACAAAAATATTATAGTTACGTACGATAATAACTTTTTTTCTAAACATGTTTGGTTACTTTTGATGTTGTCACGAAATATAAACTAATACGTAAACTAAACAATTAGGTAAAGATAAAGTACAAAATTAGGTATTTCATCCTAAAGTTAGTCATTTACAAATTTGTGAATATGATTCATGATGATGCATTGCACTCTTGTAGACAATCATGCATGCCAAAATATAACTCAAAAGACGTATCAAGTTGTGGTTATATAATTTCACTAACACAATGAATAATGTCACAATTGCTTTTAATTACAGTTTAAGGAACAATGTACCTTCACTAAATAAACCTACATATGTATACTTTTTCTTTTTATACAAAAAAAGAACAATGTACCATCACCAAATACACCATTTAATTCAATCCAAGATAATAAAAAGCCTTTTATAAATAACTCATTTGATCAACTTTCGGTTCTTATAATGCAAAACAATCCAATGAAAATTGAATTCTAAAATTATATATTTTTAAACAAAAGGTTATATTATAATAATAAACTAAATACATCATACAATGTTTTAAATTAAATTTGAAGTTGCAAAAATACACTATTGTTACTCCATTGGATGGCATAAATAATCATCTTAAAATTATATTATAATGTCTTAGCTAACACAACATTGTTATATGCATGAATTTTTGTATTCTCGGTAAAAGATTCATCGCTTCTGGAGTTAAAAAATCAAAAGCGTCAAAGACAAATGGTATAAAAGCATGTTGATTGTCAAAACATGTTTTCTTATGTTTGGCCATTTGACTTGAAGCGACTTTGAAAGTTGTTTGTCCCATAGTAAAATCTCCAAACCTCAATCTCATCGGCGGAGAGACTCAGGTCATATTTACGCATGCATGTTTCCCTCTTATCCATCCGTACATCAGAACATATGTTGGCCTAAGAGTCGATCTGCCCTCTCGTGGGTCAGTCAAGAAATTCACAGGCGCCACTTTCTTCACATATACTTATGCACACCTACATATATCAAATAGGAAATCCCTAACAAATTCATGTCAGTATTTGAATTATGGAAGCTCTTTGCAATGAATAATATGTTTCCCAAATGTATTCAAACACGCCTTGCGGCAGTTGAGGCGAACCTCGTCAACGGGAAACAAAAGAATCATAAGTTAGTATTTAAGGATGGTATGGTACTCTACCAGAGACATATGTTGGCCTAGACCGTCAATATGGATAACAAGGAGAAAATCTTGAGCATGTGATGCTTGCAAAAAATAAAAAAAACAACTTTTTGTCTTGTAGTCATGTCAAACTTTATTTTCATGTATTGATTTTTTTTACTAAAAAGGGCACTCGCCAAAACATATTGTACTTTAGGAGGAACACTATCCTTTCTAGTAAAACCACTAAGGTCAAAATTGGGAATCACAACACTAAGACCATCCAAATTTCTGTCGAAATCAAGGCCCATATCGTATACCCCAACTGTCTCTCACTTTATGATTCTGTAACACTCAAGACTGAGCCTTAGAATCCAAAAACGTGTATGAAACTGCCTCTAGTGCCGAGTACAAACTCAATACCCCAACTCTAATAAGTAAATAAACCCTCTTCATTGAAAGTCCTGAAAAAGGACCTCTACCAATCCCGATGTCTTCTATAACACTCCATTTCTACCCAACGAATTATATAAAATCAAAGTTACAAAAATTCTCCAACGAACAAATGGAGTGTCACACATTCAACGTAAAACAACACAATCTATCACTTGTAGTTCAGATACATAACACATAATTTCGGTAAAACAATAACAACCTGTTTAGTCTTTCAAACATAAATAACTTTTATTTCTACGCAGCGTATTCATAGAATTCAACTAAAATATCTTGGCATCATCGTCAATTCCAAAAAACGTAAAAACAACAAGTCTTAACCGTCAAATAATCATAGCATCTCTCTTCAATAATAAAACAACCGAAAAGGTTCCATCAACATAATAAAATCCAACAATAAATAAAACAAGTGTTTATCCCCCCGAGTGCTACGTATCAGAGCGACAACCTTCACTCTGGATTACCTGCACGTTACCCACGTAGAGGCAACATCATAACATAAGGGGTTATATATCTAACAATCTAATAAATCGTATGATAAATAATATATATCAGAATTCAGGTAAGGTAAATCACCGCTTCACAAATTATTCACACAACAAACAATTCCACAATTTATTCAACATTCACAACGATTCAAAATGCAACATGAGATGCAACAAAGTATTCAAATGCACATGCATGTGATACCAATGGAGCAGAACTCCCAACGTAAAAATCTGCCAATATCCGAGGCATCAACAAGGCATAAGCCTTCATCATCAACGTGTTGTTAATCCAGACCATCGTAAACAGAGAAAAGCTTCCAACGTGATATTTTTTCCAATCCAGGCAAACGTAATTATGCAATGTACGCAACAACATGATGCAACTCAACAACAACAACAACAAAATCATCAATTCATCATCAACTTCATTAAATTTCAACACTGGCTATAAACCTTCATCATAATAATAATTCAACAACATCATTCAACGTTGGCACAACGCCTACAACATAGTTCAACACATCAACACATGGTAACACAACCAATTTCATCGCAACCTGCAATTTCGTAATTTATCAACAAAATCAATACAAGCAACAACAACAATTTAATTAACAACAAATACACCAATGTTGGCATAAGCCTACAACTTAATAATCACAATTCAACGACGGCAACACAACACAATTTTATCACCTGCAAATTCACAATCTACGACAAGTATATAACACATTGAATCAACCAAAATAAGCTACAAACAAACCATGTAATTATTGAGACTATTTCGACTATTTCCGATTAATTAATCTTCTGCTAAATTACTCAAGTTTTCTACTTTGAACTACTATTAAACCAACACATATTATTACTGCTAATTTATTCAACTCTATTGACAATTCTAACGAAATTAAAATTAATTTAATTTAGTTAATTAATCCAAATTAATTATATATAATTCAAAACTCTTAAAAATTATTATATTGATAATATTAAAATTATTAATAATTATTATTATATTCTAATAAATTATATGTTAGGGTCCTGTAACGTAATAAATATTAAGTATTACGATTCCTTTTTGTTTTCTAAAATATACATAGTAATAAGGTATATATATATATATATATATATATATATATATATATATATATATATATATATATATATAAAAGGTATGTAATTCAAATAGTCATATGTACTTATATCTTATAAATTACCTACAGGCATAAAAGAAAAAGTTAATGTGTATTAAATGCCCTTCGGCACACTTAGCCTTTGCCACACATGTATGGCATGCTCCTTGTTCCATGTATGTTGTTCGACACACTTCCTTATTCAGGATGTATCGTTCGATGTCGTTTTTTTTTCTGCATTTTTTCTGTATAGTTTTATATTTTTACCGATTCATAAACAACCATAATTTCATCACACATGCCATCAATCGATTATCACCGAATATAATTTTCCATTCACACCATCAATTCAGCAAACAATTCAAACACAGTTTTTCAACACATAAAATTCATAATTTCTCAACAAACAGAATAACCACAAATGCATGGTAAATTCTCCATTATCCTAATCCCCCCACACTACTCATCATACAACTCATTAGAAAGTTATAACCACACCCTTACCTTGAATTGAAGGTCGCTCTACGGAGTTTCGGTTGAATTCTCGCTTTGACTTTCGGTCTGCAATTTTCTTCCGACGGCAAGCTCTCCAAAACCCTTGTTCATTTCCTTTCCTCACGTACTGCTACTTCTAATTCCTTATTTTCTAAAAAACCTTTTTCCAACTAACCTAGCTTTCTTATTTATATATAATTCTTAACTAATAATTCTATTTGTCTTATTGGGCTTAATATTCACACACCATCTTTTACTACTTCTATCACCAAAATAAGTCCAACACAATTATTCTTTTAATTTCTAATATTATTACTATTATTAATATTAATCTACCGACTATTCAACAATTAAACAACTAAATCAACTAACAACTCAACAACTCAAATCAGAAATAATTTGAAAATATTTAATTAACTAATTAATTAAATAACCGAACGTTACATCTTCAACCTCCCTTCGCAACTCTTTATCAAACCAAATAATTATTTTCCCCATATGATTAGGTTGACATGTTCTTAGGCCAAAAAAGAGTTTGGCGATACCCGTGCGAAAACGAAGAAGAAGAAACTCACTATGAGGATCCCTTAGTTGTGGTAGGAGAAACATGGGCTCAACATCCTTGGTGGCTCTCTTCATGGATAACCCCTCGGTAAACCCTTCATCTCAAATAACAGCCCCTCTAAGCAACTTTATCCCGAGCATCGACCTCTCAATCCAATGTATGAAGGAAATAACTCCCCATAAAGTTTATATCATCACATGAAGGCCAAAAGATCTCAGTTTTATGAATATTTGATATGATTCCTAATCTTGGACCGGTCTCCCGGATGATGTCAAGGGCTTTAGCGACTTCCTTAGAATCTCATATGATGGTCCCATCATCGAGGTGCCACATATGAAGAAGCTTATAGATGTCACTGATCTGATGAGTAACTAGGCGTAACACAAGGGGAAAAAAGAGTGGCCCTAACAGATCACCTTGTTGCACTCTAGTGGCTGATATGATATGTCCATCCTCGAGGTACAACCTTGCTTCCCGATCATAGAAAGACTCAACCCAAAAGGAAATAGATGGCATTTCACCCTCGCCTTTTGCATAATAGATGATCGATCTACAGATTAAAAATATTTATGAAATCTACCATGAGCATAGTCAAAGATCCACCAACATGCTGCTTGTTCAACACCTTGTTGGCACTATGCAAAATAGCCTCAACACCACATGATACCCCGGCCCAAAATTGGAAGTCATTGAGATATCATGCAAAATCATTGTCAACCACTTTCATCGCAATGTTGGATACCATCCAACTCTAAATAGAACCCATAACAATAGGTCGTATCTGTTACCTTGAAAAATCTCAAGGTATTCAAGCACGTGTATTAAATGAGGGTGTTCTCATAAGTTAAGGGTAGTTTCCTGAAATAAGGATCTTTTGGAAATTAAGAACAAAGTGTTTGAAGGTTGGTTTTAGAAAATTAAAGAAATCTATGATTAAAGAAAATATCAAGTTACGATGGAGTCGACCATAAGGAGAGTATGTAAAAATATGAGGAAAATGGTCGAGTCGACCAAAGCGTGCAACGCCAAGAAAGTGGTCAAATTTTGTCATGTCGACCATAAAGGATTCGAAACTTATAAGAATTTTCCTATTATTTATTGTCAAACGGGGTACATGTCGAAGTAAGCAAGAAGCGGTTGAGTTTATCAGAGGCGAGAAGATTCAAAATTCAAAGTCTCTAAGCAGTTACCAACACTGTATAACTCGTTTAAGTGCCAAATAGGTGGCAACATCTGGTGAAGTGGTTACCTTAAAGTTTAAATGTCACTCACCGATTACTTTAGGGAAATTATTTTGTAAATTCTATAAATAAGTAGTTTCAATGTAATTTCGGTGTGTTCACTTATATACTCAAATCACTTGCAAAAACTTTGTTCATTCCGAGCGTCAGGAAGCAAAGAGTTGAAGAGTGCTTGATGTATGAATCATAACTTTTATTTCAATGCAAAACCTTTATATTTCAGTCATTTATTTTGAAACCTTTACTTGCATTTTATTTACGTTTCAGCAATCTCGTTGCATTATCGTTTATGTTGATTCTCTTTTCATTACAAGTTTCGAGTTAGCAAAAGAGTCAGTCGACACTTACTTTGTTTAGAACAAGTTTGAAGTTCATAGCCTTCTATCGGTCACGAGTCACCATAGTTGGTAAAAATCATATTGTGAGCAATCAGATTGTCAATTGTTTCATTTGGGCTCCTTCTGTCGGTCACGAGTCACCAGTCAGTCGAGTCTAGTCATAGTGTGGAAAGCCATTATACTTGTTCCCTTAGTCTTAGAAAATCGTTTCTTAAATAAGGATTTCGACAGAACTAGTATAATCTCAAAAAATCTTAGCACATGTCTTAAGATCAACTGATCGATCTTGCAAGTAACCATTTTCCACAGTAAACAGTATCCCACCATCATGCTTCAATAATGGTGTCAAAAGTGTTGAGGCAACAAACTCTTCCAAACCCATCAGACATCTCCCTCTCAATTATAAGTTAATACTTAGGTGATTACACATAATAGATCTATAGACACAATAAAACTTTCTCAACATATTGCGTCTAATAAATATTGAGCTTGTAAACCATCTCTACCACAAGAAGTCCCTTTGAGGAATGGCTTAATGCATCTAAAAACAGTATTAACTTCCGCCATTAGAGGAGCTTCAGAGAACAATGTGGTCGGCGTGGTGGGAGGTGGTTTGTATGGGTGTTTAGCCTTCAAATCCTTCATAGTATGTGCATTATAAGAGGCTACACTCTAACATCCCAATTTAGATTATATCATTTATTTATAATTTTTTATGAATTTTTGTGAGATTTATTTTATTGATAAATATTAATAATAAAATTATTTTGTGTGGTTGGAGGTGTGTGACCATGAGGTAGAGGTGTGTGGAGAGTTATTAGAGATTAGTGGAGTAATTTAAATTTTTTGGAATTATTTAATAATTAAAATAAAAATAATTTTATGACTTATTTAATTAAAATAGGAGAATAGAAAAATAAGGGATAAAATTGATATTTGGGAGAATAATGATGACATAATAAAGAGTTAGAGAGGTAAGTGAGGGCTTATGAGGAAAAACACAATAAGGGACATTTTATAATAGAAAAAAGGAAAATAAATTAATGGTAAATAATTGTAAAAAGGTCATTTTGCAATGTATGTGAAATTTGGAAGAAAATAGGCTAGAGCAAGGAGAAAGTTAAGATGGAGCATCCTTCCCTAAAGTGTGATAAGAAGCAATTCCTAGAGCAATTCTAAGATTAGGATGGATAATTTTTTTCAATTATGATGAGTATGAGGGAATGGTATAATAGGGTTTTAATTCACCCTTTTTGGATTGATAATGACTGTTATGGAATAATTGGTGACGATGTAGTAGTTATATGATGATCATATGACGAATTTCATTGCCTATTTATGTGACAATTATGCTTTTAGTTGTTGATAAGTTTTCATCCATTATTGAGTTATGAGGACTTGAGTCATAAACATGAAGTTCATGATTGCATGATGTATCTATGATGTGAGGACCTCTAAATATGTATTGTATATTATTATAATTGTTACATAATTGATGTATTTTGAATTCTGAGATCGAGTTTTTTTACAGAATCGAAGTAAGAGGTCCGGAAGGCCTCCAAAGATGAAAAACATAGAAAACTCTACGTTCAGTCTGTCGCAATCGCACTCAGCCTTGAGGGGCGCTCAATGTGAAGGTTGTTGTTCGTGTTTTTCGGTCAAAACTATTTTGGTCATAATTTTTTATCCATAAGACCAAATGTAACCTCGTTCGAAGCGTTGGAAAACTAATGCAATTTACTATCAAATGCAATTAATTTCAGGGTATGAATTTATTGTTATAACATGAATAATTTATGAGAATTATGTGTACTTGTTGATGTTATCTTGTGATGATGTTTATGATGTTGAAAATTTTAATTATAATGGAATAACATTGTAAATGTTATTGATTTAATAATAAAATTACATGATTATAGGTTTATGAATATGCATATGTTGAGTGGCTGAAGTTGATGTTGTTTTTTGTTATAGTAATATTTATTGATGTTTGTGTTTGGTATGTTATGTTATATCATGATGATGAAGTTGATGTTGTTGATGGTTGTAGTAATATTAAAACATGTTGTCATGGTGTTGATGTTGGTAATGTTGTTTTGTTGATGTTGTTATGATGGTGTTATTGATATGAATTGTGTTATTGTTGTTGTTATGATGTTGGTATACACAGTCAATAGTAGACCAATGTGTATGTGTTGTTGATGATATTGTTGCATGTTGTAAATCATCCATCCATGATATCAGAACTTCAGTTCTATTTATGATGTGGCCTCGTTTCCCTTCTATTTGAATGTTGCCTCTACGTGGGTAACATCCAGATACTCGGGAGTAGCTTCTTGGAAAGTAAGTAGAAGTTAGTCATTGGAGACACTTTTTAGTTTATCGTTTGATGCAGATTTTACCCTAATCATGTAACATCAGGTTGGGATTGACGTTTGATTTTCCTGAACTATTAAGTTGTTTATTTTAGAAGAAAATGATATTGAAGTTGTTGAACTATTTTAAGATGATTTGAATTGAGTGTTGGCGAAACTTTTGTTGATGTTATCAACGTATGTTGTTGTTTTATGTTTAAATTTCTTGATGATGAGTCCGCTGCAATATTTTCATATGAGTATTGATGGCGTGCAAACAATAACATCGTGAATGTGTATGTTTGAAAAGTTAAATATTTTGTGGTAATTCGTGTTACAGAGCACGATAATTATGTCTTTATGAAGTGTGGCACCCTTGTGTTGTATAATTATAATTAATTTATTCGTAAATTATACGTGGGGATTAAGAGAGTGTTACAATAAATGTCAAGCTCATAAACCATCTCTACCATAGGAAGTCCCTTTAGGGAATGTCTTAATGCACCTGAAAATTGTATCAATTTCCGTCATTAAAGGAGCTTAAGAGAGCAATGTGGTTGGCATGGTGAGAGGTCATTTATATGGGTGTTTAGTTTCCAAAGCCTTCAAAGTATGGCCATCATAGGGGGTACACTAGAAGAACCCAACACCTTCATAGTTGTTATGAAATAACCATCTTCAACCTTACGAAGGCATTGTTTGACATTAGAGCTCATCTTTGCATCTCCCTTGTTAATATGAACACCCGCATGGCCAATCTTCTCTTGCTCAGATCTACCCAATACACTATCAACTAACTTGAAAATACCATTTGCATCCCTCAAAGTAATTAAACACTCCAAAATATGGTGTTGTTGCAAGGATTTCTGATTCCCAAATCTATGATCCCGCCTATTTTGAGGCCTGACCACGTATAAAGTGCAATGAAGAAGAAGTAACAATTAAACCCAAGCACCTACAGACCCCGACTCAGCAACCACCTTGAGGAGCACATCTTTTAATGCATGAGAGAAAGCAAGACGACATTTGAGAGAAATGCTCTTAACAATGAAGATATGTATTGTGAAGACTCGACCAAAACAACCTTGCGTCCAAAATAATCCTCTAATCTGCGTAAAGGTTATCACAATCTATTGCAGATGGTTTTACAATACCAACAATGTGACTTTCTACCTCCCCTGACCCAAGAGTAACTCGAACTAGACCATATGTATGATGGCATGCCCTACTGATGGCATGAATGCTCATACACCATCCACATATCTAGTGTCCAACCCCCTTAGGGTATGTTTGGATTGATGGTATGTGATGGAATGTAATAGAATTGAGTGGTAATTAATGAGGTTTCATTGTTTGGATTTGTAAATAATGGGTGGAATGGAATGAAACATGATGGAATGCATTCCATCTCATTCCATCAAATTCTCTATTTTGTGTTCCACCCAATTTGGGGTGCATGTGATGGAATGAGAGATTTTAAATAAATTAACCAAACAATGGAGTGAAATATATATCTCATTCCGCTCCACTCCACTCCGCTCCGTCATGTTCCACTCCACTCCGCTCCGTTATGTTACGTCAATCCAAACATAGCCTTAAAGTCTCCTCGAATATCGTAAACACATTCAGATCATTCTCAATAGCTTTTCGAATTGTATTTTGCATTCATCACTACATAAGTGCAACGTCTTAAAATAAGACACCATACATCCGACCCATTGTCCAAAATCCAATTCGATTCAAACGAATTTTATGAGTTATCCACCTCTAATTAAAACCATGTTCTATACATATCAAATCTACATCTCCCACAAATTCATACAACCTTAAATCAATATTGCATAATAAAAATGACAAATTTCCTTAATAATTTAGCATACATATTAAAAATAAATAAATAAAAAATTTACACCGACAACCAATCAACTACATATATTTCGCCAAATCATATATATCAGTCACTATTTTTATTAGACAAGTGAGTAAATTTATTTTAGAGTCACTATTTTTGTGGTATTTTATACATAAAACATGAAGAAATAAAAAACATTGAATTGAACATATGACAGTGAACCAAAATAATGTACACATAAACTCGACAACACGACGCTGTTACCGACAGCATTAAAACATTAGTCCCGACGTTGTTGTAACTTATACTTACAGTTTCCAATGGGCCGGTGGTGGTGGAAAACGGCGGCACTAGTCGCAATCGCCGCCTTATTATTAAGATCTTACGGCGGCGACGTAATCGGAGTTGGTTGGGATAAAGATTCATTGCTGAAATGGATGAGTGATTTATCTGATAGATTAGGGATTTGGGCGATTCCTCTTTACATATCAGTTCACACTCTTTCCATTTCTCTTTGTTTACCTTCCACCATTTTTCTCGAATCCGGTGCTTCTCTTCTCTTCGGATTCTTAACGTCTGTTGTTTGTGTTTTCTCTGCCAAGATACTTGCTGCTTCTCTTTCCTTCTCGATTGGCAGGTATTGCATTTTTCAGATCTATTGATAGTTTTTGTTGTTTTTTTGTTGTTTGAGTTTGTTAGAGTTAGTTGTGTTTAGTTGATGATGAATGTGTTGTGTTTGTTTGTGTTTTTTGATTCTTGTGGTGGTGTGAAATTTGATGAGTAATTAAGTTGAATTGATTTTAAAAGTGAGTTGAACAATGAAATGATTTATGTTTGGAGAAATTCTTGCAAAAGTGAGTTGAACAGTTCATTTCATTGTAAAAATCACATTTAGACTCAAAAGCTATGTGTATGAAGAGGCAAAAGCAATTCTAGAGATATATAATTGATTCTGGAATGATTTTGAGGTATTTGGTTAAACTAATTTACAGTGAGATTGTATATTCATTAAACTCTTCGATGATATCATTACCTAGCGTTTTAGTCGATGGTTTGGCCAATTGTGCTTACGAATTTGACAACAGTTTCATTGTCCGCAATATGAGTCATACTCAATAGATTGAGCGATGAAGAGTAAGCTCAATCTATTGAGTATGACTCTGAAACCAAATGACTGGTTAAAACAATTTTGAGATGAAAGCTTACAGAAGCAGAGGGAATATGAAATTCTCTTTTGTTGTGAGTCACCAATCTTGTTTATCACGATAGTTCACACAAACAGAAATGGAATTTTGATTTCCTCATTGTGCGTCTAGGAAAGGAAAGGACTGCTGGAACATTAGGATCTTAGTTTATTTGTTTTTTTCCGTTGATGTTAGACTTTCGGCCCTTTTTTGAAGCATCTTTTGTGAAAATATTCTGTGATATTGTAGGGTACTGGTGTGGTGTGCTTACTTTTGTTTTGTATACAGAAGCTATATTCTTGTCTTAAGTCTTTCTGGTTACTTTTTCACTTTGCATCTCAATAATACTTTTTCTCTTCCAATCAAGAGTCAAATGATGATAGGAATTCGTAAACTTTTGCTCCATCATGTTGAAGAATAATTAGTGATTTTCTTGCACGTGGTTAATTTCATAAATCAGTATATTTAGATTTAGGGAATTTTTATCAAATATCTAATGCCGACTGTTGTGTTTAGTTTGATGTTCTTTTTTTGTAATTCTATTCAATTTTCCTTACAATCTTGTTGAAGATTTTGATTAATTAGTTGAAATTCATGTGTTGAAATTTTCATGTTTCGTTATTGCTTATTTGATTCACTTCGAATAGCTGAAATGAACTGCCATTATATGAAAGACTATAAAAGGGTCATTTATAGGACACCAGAGGCAGCTCTGTGAACCTATGCTAGCTTAGTACCGTTATGTAGTATAAACACTTTATATTAAAGACATGTTTGGTATCTGACACATATTGGTGTCGATTTGTCAGTATCACGTTCGTGTCAGTTTCTTATAAATAAAAACTTACAAGGACATCCATATGTTAATGATGTATTCTTCATTCAATGTTCTATGTGTAATTAGTCCTCTTAAATAATTATCGATGTTGACGTATCAATGTGGTGTCTGGTGTTGGTGACAATGTCGGTTCTTTTCAAGTAACAATTAACAAGGACACACTCATATGTTGATGATGTTTTTTCCATTAGATGTTCTGAAATTGTCATTTTGGGTTCTTCACAGGTTAATATTCCGGAATTCAAGTTCAGCAATGGACTGGGCTCAAAGAAACAAATACTTCAAAATCCTCTCAAAAGGAGTTGCACGAGACGGTTGGAAGTTTGTTCTTCTAGCCCGATTCTCACCGGTGCCATCCTATGTTATCAACTATACCTTAGCTGCAACAGAAGTCAGATTCTTTTTGGATTTTCTTCTTCCCACCGTTGTCGGATGCCTCCCCATGATCTTGCAGAATACATCCATCGGAAGCCTCGCCGGTGCAGCTGTTGCCACAGCATCCGGCTCAAAGAAATCTCAATTTTGGTCTTACTTTTTTCCCATAGTTGGTATTTTATCTAGTGTACTTATTTCTCTGAGAATTAAGAAGTATTCATCTCAAATTTCAGTAACCGAAATCTCTTCCGACAAAGATAACACCAACACCGTCGAGTCAAAATAGTAAAACTGTATCAACCTAACTGTATTCTGGTAAGATTGTCATTTTGGTATGACTTTTTCTTGTTATGACTTGATCTTCATTTAATCTGGTAGTTGAACTTCATTTAGGTTATGAGGACTTTTGGCTCTGATTTTTCTGTTGGGATCTTTCTTTACATAAGGCAGTAGGTGGTCCAATGAGAAGAAAACTGCATTTAAATGGAGTTAATAAGGTGTTTGATTAGTCTTAATGGTTAGTGTAGGACACCAATCTTTTTCAAACTAAAATTCAGATCTAAGATCTTGCAGTAGAATACAAGGCATTTTGTAGAATTCAATGTTTTAAAATCGACCAAACCAGTAGAAAAAGACATTAGACATTACTGATATGACATGGCAGAACGACATATTCTTATTGATTTATTTATTTTTTGCACCGTCAGTGTATTCCGTTAACTTTTATTATTCATACAATTCAATTGTGAAATAATTGAGTCAATTTGAATTATGGTTGAATGGAATTGTCGGTTAGATATTTGGTCCTATTCTTAAAAAATGGTACTATTAAATTAGTGCATCTAACATGGCTTAGATTTTGTTATATTCTTTTTCCACATGCATTGTTGTTATATATATTTGTTTCAAATTTCAATGGTAGTTTATTCAGTAGTAATGTGAGAAAATGAAAAGCCACCAACCTACATTAGTACCAATGTCTTAAAAACGAGTGAATTGTACACTGGCACACTGTGCTGCAGCAAATAAATGGCTGTACAAGTACAACTGTAAGTAATTGGCAACACGTTTGGCTTTATTAAGTATGAAGGGAGGGATGGTACACTGCTATACGTACAAAAATAAAAAAGGAAAAAAAAGTGTATTATAGTTTATTATCCTAGTGGGGAAAAAAGGGAGCTATATCCATTATTACTATGAGAAAAGTGTAGATACTAGATATGGGTTTAGATTAATTGAATAATTTCAATTAATACACCGCCATACTAGTTGGTGTTTTGGTGGTGGAATGCGTGTGGATTGCTACAAAGAAGTAGATGAAATGGAAGACATAGAGCAAGAAATAGATGGCGTGTGTTCTTACCAGTTACTACCACAGTAGTAGAAGACATCATAGTCATAACTCTATATTAGGTTAAGTTGTTCAAATAGAAAAGTTTAAATTTATTTATTTTTATTAAAAAAATTAAATTTGCAAGAATGAAGGAGAAAATAATTATTTTCATTTTTTAATTAATAAAAAATAGTAATTTGTTGTTTGTGAAAGCTACATTTATGTGTAATTTGTTTCTAAGAATTTTTTATTTCATTTATTTGATGATTTTAAAAGAACATAAACTTTCTTTTTTATGTTTTACGGAAAATAAACTTTTCTTTAAATACTAGAGATAGTATTATTTAAATTTAAATATTTGTTTATGTCCCTACATATAGGAGACTTATTTATTTCTATTTTCTTTAATAGTAAACAAAGTACTTTTAATATAGGTTAATTTAAAGGATTTTAAATATGTCTTTAGTCACTATAAATATTAATTCTGTAAGTTTAGTCCCTCTAATTTTTTTTCTCCGAATAATGATCATCACAAATTTTTCTATCTATAATTTTAGTTTGTCGTTAACTTCTATTAACAGAAACTGACGTGACACATATTGAAGGGGTTTTAAATCTCCTTGTAATAGGAATCTGGATAAATTACTTGCGTGTTGTCTTGTTCTATTCTTTAGTTCTGCTTTAAGTTATTCTACTGTTATCCACCAGATTCTAAGTCAGATTTTGATCAATCAGAATCTGATATTAGATCTCAAGAACAAAAAATATAAAAAATCAACATAATTCAACCGCTTATTGTGTTTTTGTCATCTTCAGCCTTGTACATAGTCTTACATACTAGATATCTCCTTGAATATAAGTGAGTTAATCCCAAATTTTAGTAAGTCATTGTTTTCCATAAGTATTTTGCTGCTTTGTGAATATGTTTTGGCTATTTAACATCAATGATGACTGCAAGATATGCTTAATAGAAAATTTATGATAACTTAATTTATTTTTGAAATAGGATAAACTTTATCTGAATAAGAATTGGTCTTTAATGAAGTGAATTTGGGGTTTATAGCACAACAACAATGAATTTCCAAACGAACCAAATGTTGTATATTTTTAATGGTAATGGTAATTCTAACTCCATCTTAGTTATGACTTCCTCTTCATTGTCTAAATCTCATTCCCTCATATTTTAGTCATCGTGCGCCTATCTTATTGGACTTGTGTCCGAATAAAAATTGTAGATGTCGTGAATTGTCAATACACGAGACTTAATTTTCGAATACTTCTTTTTGCGCTCATTATTGATCTTGGTGCACGTATAAATGGTGGATAATCTAAATCGACATACTTTGATACCATAGTAATAAAAATTTGGCCTAACACATCCTTCCTAAATCGATTTATAAGTTGACGGGTGTCATTCTATCTAAACTATTTGTGAGATCTATTTTTAATCCATGTAAAACATGTTTTTTATTAGTTTTTATATGGTGCTATTGTTGTGACATATGTCTAATTCAGTTTAAATATATAATTAAACACATGATGATAGTAAAAATTAAAAATACCTTAGACACCAAAAAATAATTAACTAGGAGATAAGATCCACTTTAATTATAGTTATTTATCAAAGTTAGAATTTTAACTAGGAGATAAGATCCACTTTAATTTCTCAAACATTTTACATAATTTATTTTAATTAATATATACTGATAGTGTCTCCTTACATTGTCATTTGACAACCATAAAATTTTTATAACATTTTATAAGTGTTAAATTTTATTTAATTGATTTCAATTTATTTAAAACTTAAAATCTTAAATATTATTTATGAATACGTGATGGATCGTGTAAATTTTTTATGCATATCAATTAATCTATTATTTTCAATAAATAGAACTTAAAAATAAGTAACTTTATTATTTTTAGAATAAGATAAATCAATATGGGAAACTTATAAAAAAATCAGATAAACCGAGTCATGTTCTTACTTTTATATGAACATCTTTAAGAATTTGCTAATAAATATCAAAAGAATCTATTCTTGTATATAGTGTGTAAAGTTATGTTCTTACTTTTTTTCTCTTATGAAAAGACATCATTTTGTTCTTAAAATAGTTTTTTCACACATTTTCAAAATTGCTGGCAACAATTAAATTTTATTTTATTTGAGAATAATAAGTTAAGAACAATATCTTAGTTTTGTTCTTTTATTTATATATGTCATTTTATATTTAAATTCAATCTTAATTATATTCTATATAGGATTGGGTAGTTACATCATGAAAATAAACTTTAAAGTAAGAGGAAAATACAAAGAAAGGGGTGTGTAATCATATTGTGGGTCTAAATAATAATATATCTGTTCATATCGTCTATTTCAAAGCCCACTAAGTTCATAATTAGAGTGTGTTTTTTTACCTTGACACTCCTTCACCTACACATCACACCCCTGTTTTTTTTTTAAAACATTAATTACTACATTCGTTCCTAAATATAAGACCCCATTAAAAAATTGCGAGAATTAAGAAAATTGATTAAAGTATTAAATTTATTGACTATTTGTATATTTTTACAAATTTATTCTTAGGAAAGAGAAATAGTTAATGTGTATGTAAGTATTTATTATATATCGTAGAAAAAGATGTAACATAATTAGGGGTAAATTTGAAAAAAAAGTCATTAATGCACTTTAAAAGTTGAAGATGATCTTATAAAAATGGACAAAAAAAAAACTCAATAGGATCTTATAATTAGGGACGAAAGTAGTAATATTTTTTATTTTATTAGTATTAGTCTACTTGCCAAATTTTTCCAAGCAAAGGGAATGATCATATCTTGTTGTTTTGTGTGTATATCGACCGAACTCAACATGCTAACATAAGATGAAAGCCATACGATGCTCACTGCGACACAATTTCATTCAACCCACATTTCCTTATACTCTAGATGGCTGACATGTGGGTCCAACATCACGTGCAAGTATCTTCTTGAGTGGTGCATGCGGCAGTTTGAATATATACAGATTATTTCGAGGTCCCTCTTCCAAGTTGTTCCCATCTCTATTATCCACAGACAATTGGATGCCATTCTGACAGATTTTGAGAGTCGTCTAACATTGAAGAAGTATCAGAGTTAGGTAGTTAGATATGAGTGGTATGATATGGAGGGTTACATGACATGGTTATATAAAGTGTGACACCTTTACATGACACATAACACTTCTAGACGTCCACATAAGCTTGTCCATGAGGAGATCTTGGAGAATGAGCAAACACATGATGATCATACTATTAACATCTTGTTGATGTGTGAGACCATTATGCATGTTACAAACAATGGCATTGATTATGAACTGCTCGAGAGAGGTGGCGAGGAAGAGGTATAACTAGCACACGACATTCTTTATGAGGCACATAATGCCTTGGGTTAGTAAGGGTGTTAGGATTAGGTATACACAATAGAGTATTCATTTGATTGTATTTTGTTTAATTTTTAACTGACTTTGTGAACAATTGTTGTACTTTATATCCGATTTCTATGATATTCGGTTTTACTAAAGCTTTACATGGTTCTATAATATTCATTTTTATTATTCGCTGAAACAAATAACGATAATTTTAATCTAATATAAATTAGTTTCAATTGAAAATACTATAAATTTAAAAAACTGATTTGTCAAAAATCACCCAGGCAACACTTTGGATATACATCTTCGATTTATGTCCACACATGATTCACATATGTATCTCCGAACCAATTTTCTTGAAAAATGAAAGTATGATTTTCTAAGGTCGAAAAGACAAATTCAAATTTATCTTTAAGGTTAGTTTGAAGATGCATCTCCGAACTATATTTATAAAAAAATTAATAAGTTCATATATATATATATATATATATATATATATATATATATATATATATATATATATATATATATATATATATATATATATATAAGTTTATCCAAAAATATTTTTGGATTTTCATAGAGACATACTTGAAAGAAAACTGTACTTTGTACCCCCACTATTAGTCCTATACCCCTACAGTTTTGTAAAAATGCCACTTTTACCCTTAATATAATTTAACTATTTTACCTTTTCACTTTTACCATTCATAAAAAAGTCAAAAATTAACAGTCCAAAAAACTGATCTAGAACACATTTCGGAACACTTTTGGTAAGTATTCCGGTTTGTTCAAACATAAACCGGAACAGTTTAATGATGTATTCCGGAAATCACAAAAAGCATCAGTTTGTATAAGTGTTCTGGTATAAAGGACGAATTGTAAAACAAACCGGAACACATACGAAAAGAGTTCCGGAATTTTGGAATATAAACTGGAACACTTTGCAAATGTGTTCCGATTTGTAAGATGTGCAAACCGGAACACTTTGTTTATGTGTTCCGGTTTGTCAAAACTGTAAACCGGAACAGTTTTCTGAAGGGTTTCGGAACGCGTTTTTTTTCTAGTATGGAAATTTCAGTCCCAGTTTGCCAAAAAAACGAGTCATCCATAGATACGACGGATGTATTCACTACAACACAAACATTCGCTACACGAGAAGATGTTACTAGCTGGATCAAAGAAGTTGGATTAAGAAATAAAATCACCGTTATTACCAAGCGTTCAGACACTGAAACCGACAAGAGAGGAAGGAGGAACAAGATAATTTTTGGGTGTGATAAAGGGGGGAAGTACAAGGATAAAAGTCGAACTCAGAGTACAACTAAGAGATGTGGATGCCCGTTCAAAATTAGATCGACTCCGTCAAAAGATGGGTTTGGATGGAAGGTAAATGTAAAGTGTGGAGTTCATAATCATGGATTACCTGATAGGCTTGAAGGTCATGTGTTTGTTGGCAGGTTAACCTTAGATGAAAAATAACATGTTTTTTATTTAACAAAGAGATATGTTCCTCCTAGACACATCTTTACTTCCCTGCAAGAGAGGAATCCTGAAAATATCACTCGGATCACTCAAATATATAAGCAGAAGAGTGTGATACAAAAAGAGATAAGGGGTCCAAGAACTGAGATACAACATTTGCTAAAGCTAATTGAGGATGTATGGTTTGTCTACTGGAGTAGAAAGAGAGATGGCTCAGATATTGTGAGAGATTTTTTGGGCGCATCCAGACTTCATCAAGTTGCTGAATATTTTTCCTATTGTCTTAGTTATGGATAACACATATAAGACAAATAAATAAAGGCAATCTCTCTTTGAAATTGTTGGCATGACATCGACCGAGTTGACTTTTGCTGTTACATTTGCTTATATGGAGTCTGAGCAGATAGATAGTTTTTGTTGGGTCCTGAAGAAGCTGAAGAAATTGTTTGTGCAGAAAGATTTTCGTCCAAAAGTGATTTTGACCGACAGAGATCTAGCATTGATGAAAGCGGTGGAAATTGTGTTCCCTACTACACAAAATTTGCTATGTCGTTTTCATATTAACAAAAATGTTGGGATGCGATGCAAGCAATATATGGTGAAAGGAATGCAAGAGACCATTGACACATTATGGGAGGAAGTTGTATGGGCTAGTGATGAGGTTGAGTATGCTCAAAAGTAGGAACAACTTGAGCAAGCGTGTTTTAATTGTGCGGACTTTATTGATTATGTGAAAGACACATGGTTGATTCCACATAGACATAAATTTGTTGGAGCATGGATTGATAGAGTACTTCATTTGGGCAACACCACGACTAACCGATATGTATTTTATTTTATTGACATTTTTCCCTTTGACATCATCACCTTCACATGATCCTACTATTTGGTGTATAGGTTTAGTCAACGACAACCATTGGGTTCAGGTAATAATTTATATATCCGATAATAGTGTTTTCAATTATTATTTACTATACAAAGTGTTAGATTAATTGTTTTTATACTCATGTAAACATGAAAGATGGATTCCACTTACCCCCGGTGCCTAAAGATTTGAAGAAGTTTCGTCACCCGGATGCAACTGCATGAATGGGATCATTAGCGAGACGTTTGCAACTATGGGTACATCTTTCGCCAGTTTTACCTTCTTATATTCGCTTAGCATAAGCTTATCATAAAATTATATTTTGTGTAATGTAGAACTAAAGTGTTATGAAATGTAACAAAACATTACAACAACGCACCAACATTATTTTTATTCATCCAAATATTCGAATGAATCCAATGATAAATTAATGATAACATACACTAAAGAGAAATAACGCATAAATCCAATGATAACATAAATCCTAAAAATAAGTCATATAAATATTTGAAGACAAAGACAAATATTTAAAGAGTTACTAAAAATTACATAAATCATAAAATTAGTCTTACTTACATAAATGCAACGCGGCAAATAAATCCGCAAATTGCGGATCATCCTCTTCAGCAGCAAATTTTTGTAGGTGACGATGAATTAAAGCGGAGATACAGGCCAACTTAGGATCGGATGACCCTGCTGCAAACTGAGGAACTGACACCTCTCTTGGTTCATCAACCGGCGGTTGTACCGATCAAGGGTGTGACAATCGATAATACCAGTCCAAATAATTTGCCACAGTCTCAAAGAGAAATGTGACAGCTATTGTGTGACCAACTACGTCTACAACACTCTGGCCGTAACCAATCCAGTTAACATCCACATCTGCCTCAATAGTATCAGTGGGTGGACGTGGTATATACTAAATAAGACCAAACTGACGTAAACATTTGTCAGCCAAATATAAAACATAGGTACCTCCCCACAAAAGTCCCCCTCTAAAATAAGTAAGCTTGTCAAATGGACGAAACTGCCTATGATCCTCAAATGGACGCCACACCATGTCCATCGGTGTAAATCTATCGAGGATAACTCGCAATGCATCCACCTTCAACGCTCCCTGCTTGTAGGCCCATCTCATTGCTCTTGGCATTCCAACATTTTCACTTGGATGCCAGCTTTCCACTACTCTTCCAATTCCAGGAAAATACTCATGTATCCAACACTGTGATAATAAAAATTATAAATAACATTTTAGTAATATTTTTTACGTTACTAAACAATTAATAATAATTAAAAATTATCTAAGCAATTAATAATAATATAAATAATAAATGAATTACCTGAAGAAGAGTCTGATAACCAACAAGTTGTTTGGTGCCAAACACATATGCATCTCTAAGTGAATCATAACGTGTCACCAATGCAGCTGCCCCCCAACTGTATCTTCCAACACCCTCCAAGCCCGCAAAGATATATATATATATATATATATATATATATATATATATATATATATATATATATATATATTTGCTTCGACAATCATAAATGTCTTGTCGGCAAAAATGGTACAACCTACTAACATCATCGTAAGCCTCGTGATATGCCCGATAACTTATATGGGCAACAAATGTATCATACAACTATTCCAGCTTATAGTAGGCACCTTTGTTGCCACGAACTTGAGTCATGGCTTCTCTACGTGACACTCCTAAATATGCCACAACAAGCTCAGCAACAGTGTAACACCCCTTCTAAAATATCCTGCGAATATAATAATTAAATCACATGCAATAAGGGACGTCACAATTCATTTAAATAGAAAATATCAAACAGTTGTCATGCTGCACTGAAGAACTTTATTAAAAATAATTCAAAATCAATAACATGTTCTACACATCGGAAAATAGCATCAAAACCAGAATAAATTCAATTCATAATTATTCCAACATAAACCAAAAGAAAACAGAGTTTAAAACTATAACTCTAAAACAATCGTTCCCCAGTGTTACAATTACCAGAGCATGACACTGACACGCGGATAACTAAATAGCACAACTTAAAGTCATCCTCACTAGCTCCTAAGCGGCTAATACTTCAATCTGAAATCATCAAAGTAAGGGTGAGATTTCATCAACAATTAAAATGCATTATACGTTTCTAAAAATAATAAAACAGTTCAATACATTATTTCATCCTCATTAGCATAATCAGATTCAGTCTACAAATACAATTCATACAGTTCAATATGCACATAATGACAACAATAAGATTATAACACTAGAAACCATCCTATCATGTTATAATCCATATGCAATGCAGACTTTATGCATGTGGTACCAATCGTGAACTAAATTCACACCCTGTTCCGTTTACACCTTGGACACAACGTTAATCATCGATTCACCCATACACCACTAAGACACGAATCTAGCCTCACCACCACTAAACCACTGGGTATGGGTATTGACTCTGCAAGTCCAATTCCACACAATGAGAATTAACCACACCAGAATGCATATGCATGCACATCAAAAACATGCAACATTCAAATAATGGAATATGATATCACAACATCATTTCATACATATCCAACACCAACAAACATCACATGATAACAACACAATCATGAATAAACAACAGGAACAACACATAAGCATGTAATCCTCATTCCACCCGTCAGAACAATTCTAAACAATTCATCGTCATTTCTAGAATTACCTTAGTTTACCAAATCGGAAGAATCAACTCTTTTTAAAATAAATTCCATAAAATAGTATTTTCTTCATTTTATAAAATAGTATTTTTAATTTAGAGAGCGCTGCCCAAACGGCACTCGAATCGGAGTTACGATTTAGAAAATATGAGTTTTTAAAGTTTTAAGCATTTTTTAAATTAACACAGTGGTAACCAGTTCCTCCCAAGGAGAACCCGGTTTCCACATTGTTCAAAAACACGCTCCCTGATTTTACTATGGGGAACTCGGTTTCTCCAAACTGGGAACCGGTTCCCACTAAAAATGTTGGTTTTCTGTGTAAATTTTTAACTGGGAACCCGGTTCCTAGGAGTAACCGGTTCCCAATGTTCCAGAATTTCTTCCTCTATGCTTTTTATACCAGGAACCCGGTTCCTCCCACATGGGAACCGGTTCCTGCGACCTGCAGAACCAAAATTGCAGTTTGACAGTAGCATGTTATCCAACTCTTTTCCTTTTCAATTCCCATACGAATCATAGCAATAAGAACACCAAAATTCAACCAACACATACCAATACAATAACACTTAGCATAATTCATTCATACCAAATAATCTCATAGTATACTAACGGTTTTATTTCATACAATTCGACAGATTAGGGGTAATTCCTACAAACCTAGAATTCCTAATTCAAGTTTCCTAACATATTCAACCGTTCAATCGAATCCCAAAATCCATAAGGCATCATAATTGGATAAAATCACCCCTTACCTCGTGAGAATTCTTCGGATTCCGACGCCTTTGGCTTTTCCTCCTTCTTTCTCCTATTCTCAATCGTTCGTATGATGAAAACTCCAATTTCTCTCTTTTCCTCTTTTCCCCTTCTTTTATTCATTTTATTATTCTAAAATAATAATAATAGAATAATTAGTACTGTCGCACCCCAAAATTTACCCTCCGTTTATTTTCACAAAATTCGTGTGGCTCATTTATCAAGCTTTCCAAGAAAATATGGGACTTAACTCTGTTGACAATTAGTATAAGGGACTCTCGTATTCATTCGAGGTTGGTTTTCTTGGTCACTGTATTTTCCTCTGCCGGGCTTTAAGATTGTACACTCAGATGTTCGTCCTGTGCTTGTCATCATCTCTTTGGTTTCGGGAAAGAAAGGATGTACGGATTCAGAATGTGAATGACATGGTCATTCTCGAATGCCCTCGCATGTTCCGCCATCGGATTAAAAGTTGGGAGCAAAATCATCCGTTGGTTTATGATTACTTCATATATGCATTTTGTTGATGTTTTATCTACCAATGGGAGGTTGATTGAGAATCGGGATGAATATGCTTCCTCAAAAATATCATTGGCAAGGTCTGGATTTTAAAATTGGCTACTGTTGGCTTTGTTGTTTTGTTTAGAATGGTGGGCATTTCTAACTCAAATTTGAAAAGGAGGTTCAAGTTCTCGGGCCAATTAGGATGTTGGTTTCTGATTTAACAAGTTGGTCGTAAGTGTGAGTTCAAAGGAAATTTTGAATTCCACTTAAAGAACGATGCGAACTAGAATTATCGGGTTTTCGCAACAACTCGAATGTTCAAGATTATTAAATTCAAATTCTAAGTCCTAAGTTTGCACCAACTTTGGCAAGTTGAATTTTGAACACCACTCAGATGCGAATTTTTATTCAAATGTTCTAAAATGCATTACGAGTCCATTCAGAGTTTCTTGCAAGATTCGGGAAAATTTCGTTAAAATTTGTTTATTCGAAGATCAATACGAGAATTATTTCATTAACATTTCAAGACTATTACAAGTAGGGAACAATTATACTATGCATTCAAGTTGTGTGGTAATGTTTTGATTCATCTTAGCCATAAGGTATTTCAAACATTCTCAAAAATCTTGATTCATGACAAGGTGTATAGATTCATCCGTGTTTGATTTCGAGATATAATTCCCTACTTAGAAAGAAAGGAAACATTGTGATAATATTCGTTCAAGATTGAAGGATAAGACTTAAATCTCATTCATGATAAATTGTTCAAGATTTCAAGTTACAATTGTCGAATCCATAGAATCTGAATCGTCCAGGATGTATTTCTTTCATTTGTTCAATTTACAAGGAATATTATTCAAGCTTGTATTCATTTACATCAAGTTACAAAGAAGTACAATTCAAATTCTACAAGTTTCTTTTCTACAATTTCTACAATTTCTACGATTTCTACACGGAAAGTCTCGAGGTTTCTAATTGTTTTGGCTTTTTCTTCGAATTGCAAGCTTCTTAACTCCGCGGTTATCTTGAGTTATTCTCCGCCATCTTCTCTTCAAACTCAACATCCATTCAAAGTTTGATTGCAATTTTTACAAGAATTCTACAAGGTTTCTATCGTTTTCTCCACAAATTCCAAGCAACTTTCGTTCTTCTTCTATCAAGACATGTTGTCAGCTAAGTGGTTCTCACAGTTCGAAAACTTAAAGAGAGGAAGAAAGGATTATATCCAAAACTACACCATTCAAAATTTGTTGCATTCATTCATCAAGAATTCTACAAAGCTTCACAAGTTTGTTACATCAAAAAAGGATTATATCTTGGAGTTCAAGCTACCAATGGAGATTTGTCATGATTACAAAAAGAAAGTAGGCAAGCATCTTATACAAGAAAATAAATTCAAAGAGGAGATTGACTTGAATTTCAAAATCGTCAAATTACAAGAACATCTCAAGTTTTTCTTCCTATGCCTAAACTTTAACATCAATTCTACATGCTTGATTTCTTCATGTTGCAAGTTGGTTTTTCATTAAGTCTTCAAAGAAGCAAGTTCTTGATTTCTTCTTCCAAGCTTCATGCTATTGCCACGGATCCATCTTCTTTTCAAGCTTGCCAATTCTCGTTACATGAAATAAGAAACAAAAGAACATAAGTTAGAAGCATAAACATAAACAAAATGCGAGAAAATTGTCAAGATCGCTTCGCTTGTCAAAGCCTCATCATTAGGCGGTTAGGCGGAATCGGTTTTATTATCCAAGCCTCATAATCGAAGATTAATCATCGGCGCTTGGTTTGTTTACAAATCACGGGTTAAACCCGTTCACAAACAAACGCGACGGGCTGCAAGAGAACGAGCATCAAAGCGACAAATATATTTTCCGGACAGCATACAACGAGCATCAAAGCGACAAATATATTTTCCGGACAGCATACAACGAGCAAAAAAGCGACAGATTCAAGCATATAACGCGACATTTTCCGGGCAGCAGCAGTATAATATCAAGGCAACAAGGCAGCATAAATCAATCCAGCACTTTAATCCCACAGTGTGGTTTTCAAGTCAACATAACAGGGACAATTGAGAAGAAATCAGAGAAAAGAAACGGCGACAGTTTAAAATCCTGGACAGCAAGTATATCAGGCCAGCATACAGACATGGGAAGTTGAGAAAGAAAATGAGCCTCAAAAGTCAAAAGTTGACAAGAAATCATCACAAAAGCAAAGCTACCAGCAAGTATATCAGGCCAGCATACAGACATGGGAAGTTGAGAAAGAAAATGAGCCTCAAAAGTCAAAAGTTGACAAGCAATCATCACAGCCAGCTTTGAGCCCAGCAATAAGCCACAAGGGTCAATATTCAGAGCAGTAGAGTACAAACAGCATGGCCAAACAGAGTCAGAGCAGAAAAGCATGGTGTTAAGATACTGACACAAGCAATTGGGACAGGGACAAGCTAAGATCAGAGTGCATATCTGTTCAGGACAAGGCTAAGAGAAAAGAGAGCAGTATTGTTTTAAGAAGAGAGATAACACAAAACAAAAGAGGCAGAGAGAGTGTAGTATCTGTTCCTAACCATCACCAAAATCCCAGAAAAAACACAAAGACAGTTCAAAATACCAGAAAACATATAGACAAACAGCAAGCAATAAATCATCATTTTCCAACCTAAACACCTTCAGACATATATTTTTCAGAAATTACGTTCTGACAAGTAGAGAAAGAAGAAGAGAGAAAGAATCGGAACGAACTCACCCAGGCAAGCATGCACTGACGCGTCTCCAAGACCACTCGCCGGAATCGGTCAGGCTAGGGTTCCTTTGTCCCTTTCCATTCAATCTGTCAAAACAAACCAAACATTCAGAAAAATCAAAACAAATCGAAACATGCAAACAGGATCGCGGCAAGAGAAGAGAGGCCGATCGCGGTGAGAAAGAGAGATGAGAGATTTCCGTCGCGACGGAGAAGGAGAGAGGAAACAGAGAGTCCGGCGTCGAGAGAGATAAGGAGCGGCGCCGATGAGGGTCAGAGAGATAGAGAGAGGTCCGGCGAGTGAGGGTTTGAGGGAGCAAGTGAGAGAGATGACAGCGCCGTAAGAGAGAAGGAGAGAGTTTCTTTCCAATTTCTTTTTTTCTTTTCCCCTTTCAAAAAAATATAACCTAATTTGTTTTATTTTTTTTAGTTATGTTATGGTGAGGTGGCTGGTGGTGACAAGTGTCACCACCTTGTTTTTTTAAAAATAGATAAATTTTCTTTTACTTCCTTTTATTTAATTTCTTCATTTTAATTTAATTATAAAAAAAAGGAGGAAATGTTAATTAGAAATTTGTAAAAAAATGTAATGTTATGTCATGTGGACCATTGAAATATTTTCGAAGAAGAGGATCCGACGCACCCGAGTCGCCAGCAATATGACGTTTTTGCGGAGTATTCAAGTTCAGATGGATTTCTCTTCGCATCGTCCAGAATCACGACAATCCAGGCTATTTCTGAACTTAATCTATTTCAATTAATTTATTTTGTTGCAAATAATATTTCATTGCGATGTAATAAATAATTGTTGGATCTGATAGTTTTTGTTTGATGACTTATCGATTAAACTATTAGCCGATTTTTCATCAAACAGAAAAGATCATCTCTAATAATTATTTAAATTTCCGATTGTATTGTATGGTATTTTGCCTGTTTATTTATTCATTCAGCAATTATTCACCATTGTACACTGTGCACACAACGGAAATTAAAATCAATTCGATTTCATCCTGATTGGCTCATACGCCGATTTCTTAAAGGGTCTCATGGTTGGGGATGGGCATGGCCATCCTCACGAGGTTGGTTAAAGCCCTTGTTGCTTTAATCGATCATAACCCGAAAACAATATTGGTCTATATACCAATTACCATGCACCAGGGTCTCATGGTTGGGGATAGGAGCATCTATCCTCACGAGGTTAATTAAGTCCATATACTTGATTAATCATAACCCGCTTCCATTCCATCTCAGCACGCGCATCAGAATGCTTTCATAATTTAAAGTTCTAAACCTTGATCCAACGTCGAGTTTCTTTTCAAAACAATTTCATAAATACTCCACTTCTCCCTCCTCCCAAACATATGGTAGTCAGTCCAGTATCGACCCTCGACCGTATGTTTGGTGTCTTAATTGAATTAATCAAACGTGAACCATGCTTCACTTCACCTTTTCTTAAACAAAAGCTTTTGGGTAGAAAAAGATGATTCGGATGTTTCTGTCCACTCATCCGAGTAATTGGGGCGTTAGCCGTTGAACGCTTATGGTCCAATACTTGTCTCCCACATAAAAATAACTCAACTCATTCAAACTCCTTTCATCGCTCATATGCGATCATCAAACTCTTTTCGGATAAAGAGTGTGCAATAGTCGTTTCAAATACGAACGAGGACTTAAGCTTTTCAAACAAACAAACAAGTCCTAGTTCAAAGTATTTGAAATGTCTAAACGCACGATTTTTCTTATAAAATCAATACAACCAATTAAAACCTTTTTGAGAGGAACTACAGAGTTTTGACTTTCCCATTGCACAAGGGAATATGTAGGCCCGCGGTTCTGAAACCGTGCCAAACTCAAAATAATAATAATCAAATTTATTTTCTTTTATAACTTAGAGATTAGCGAATATACACACACGTAGAATTAAATGGGTCCCATCGAGTACGATGGATGTAAGGGGTGCTAATACCTTCCCCTTACATAACCGACTCCCGATTCCAATTTTTGGTCGCGTAGACCGTCTTATCCGTTTCTTTGGGGTTTTATCTATATTTCCCCGTTCCTTTTGGAATAAATAAAATTAGGTGGCGATTTCACTGTTTTCGAGAATTGAAAAGATTTTTGAAAATCGAGCCGCTTCAGTTGGCGACTTCACTGGGGACACTTGACTAAGCGTGTCAACCCTAGTTTGGTTCTTCGTATGTGTGTTTATTTCCGCTTTCTTTTCATCACTCTATTTGTGTGTTTAATTTCACTGCTCCTTCGCTTTAATTATTACCTTGTTGAGATATTATTGTGTGTGGGTATGATGGATGGGGCTATAGGAAAGGCCCACTACCAAGGCTATAGAACACATAAATTAGAGTGGTTGCGTAGTATTGATTTGCTAGACGGAAATGTCTTGTAAGTTGGTGCGAAGACCACACCTAGGGAGGTTCTTTCAAGACATTATCATGATTGCAAGTTATCTTTGCATTGACTATAGTGTTGTTAGAAGGGACTTTTCCCCTAGTTTTGACCTTTAAGGAAAACCTAACCTTTAGGCTTTAAGATTGCTCAAATGAGACGTTCTTGGATATATCATCTAATCACAAATTTATTTGCGATGAAAAAGATACACCCAAGTTGGGATCAATGATTTTGAGCACCCCGTTCAGATCCCAGTGTTGAGGGTTACGTTTGTTACATCGTTAGACCTGCTTTGTCTATTCGGTTAATACGTAACTCTCCCTCAAGCCAAATTCTCTTAAAGGAAAAAGAGTTGTAGCGTTGCAAGTATCTTTTGCAATGCACAAGAATTTGTGTTTGTTGTATCAAAAACCCTAAGAGCCACCCAGGGAGGGAATGTTGGGTAGACGTCGAAACCATGTCCGACCGTCCCTTTAAACCCTTGTCCGTCTAACTTTACATGTGATTATGCGCATAACATCGATGTGTATCGCATCACATTGCATTCTTACATGCACTATCATCGCATTCTTACATGCATTATCACCATCAGTGCATTCTTATATGCATTATCACTATCATCGCATTCTTACATGCATTATCACCATCAGTGCATTCTTATATGCATTATCACTATCATCGCATTCTTACATGCATTATCAACATGTTGCATTCTTACATGCATTACCATGTTGCATTCTTACATGCATTATCAACATGTTGCATTCTTACATGCATTACCATGTTGCATTCTTACATGCATTATCATCATTGCATTCTTACATGCATTACCTTTACATATCGTTTGCATTCTTTAACGCATGCATTTCATCTTCATCAGAAAGCTCATTTCATTTCTTCTGTCCAGAAATATCAAACTGTCTACTCGACGCACGTTCAGAACTTGAAGGATGTCTCAGAGGACTATAGACGAGCTTCAGCGTGGTCAGGAACTTTTGAAAGCAGAAGTTAAGCACTTGAAGGGTCAGATGAGTCTGGTCATGGATCTCTTGCAAGTTGTGTTGAAAAGAGAATGCAACACCACACCAATTTCCGCAAGTTTGGTTGCTGCTCTATCATCTGATATCTCTATGAGTCAAGGACATCCACATGTGGCGAACTCTCCAGTTCGAAATTCTCCTACTGAGTATCATCCTCGGCCTTCACCTTCGAGGATTCCTCGACAACAACAATTGCTTGCTCCCCGATCGAAGAAGAAGGAACCAAATCAACATAGTAATCCGCATTATCGTCGATACGCTCCACAGGATATTCAGCCAATCCCGATGTCATATTCTCAACTATTGCCTTACTTGATTCAGAGTGGTGTCGTGATACCAAGAGAGTTAAGGCCAGTACCAGGGGTTGCTAAGGCTTGGTTTGATGAGAAAGCTAGATGTGCTTTTCATGCTAACTCTGTAGGACACGAAACTGAGAATTGTACGGCCTTCAAATGCACAGTTCAAGAGTTAATTGATGATAAGATTCTGTTTTTCAAACAAAATGGATCGAGCTTGGACATCTTACTTGCAAGGTCTAATCATAGCAATTTTGGGGAACTTCCAAAACTCATTGGGACGATTGCTTGCCAAAAAGAAGTCGAGACTTTGAAGAGTAGTGATGATGTAGATCAGATGTTCACTTCAGAAAAGGTGGTAACCTTCAGCAAAGACATCTCAAGTTCTAGCAAAGGGAAGTCGGTTGCAGCACCAACTCATTATCCTCCATTACCATCTTTCGAATCTTTGCATCAACAACTTTTGTCTGATCTTCCTCAACTTCAGAGTCAGAACTCTCAAAATCAAACTGTGCCTCAGAATAATTTGGAAAGAAGGAATGCTCCTCTTGATCCAATTCCGGTGACCTACGGTCAACTTCTGCCATATCTGATTCAAAGTTCACTGGTGGTTCCCAAGTTTCTTAACCCACCAAAATTTTTCCCGTTTGGTTATGATCATAACGCGCGATGTGGATACCATGCTGGTACAGTAGGCCACTCAACAGAGGATTGCAGCGCCTACAAGGCCAAGGTTCAACAACTGATTGACCAGAAATACTTGACTATTCAAGGAGGAAATCATGCGTGAATGGCCCTACTCAAGTGAACGCCAAGACTACTGAAGTCGTCTGAATCATCAAGTCAAGACGGAGTTCAAGTCTCCTCAACAATGACAATCTTATTATTTCTTTACTGCATTTTCATATGTACCTTGTTTAATTGTTTAAACTTTGTTTGCATGTAGAAACTTGTTTGTTTTTATCTTAATGCAATGAATATGTTTGTCTTGAAGTAATTCATTCGTTGTCACTCAATCCATTTGTTATCACTCTTTAAATGATTTGCGAGCATTTTTGATACCAACGTTACCAATCCTTTCGCCTAGGCAAAGATTGGAGGGAGGATGACGATGATTGAAAAACGCCAGGTCTCTAGTCGTATGCTTTCGAGTAAGAACCGCTAATGATGTATGTGCCTTGTTTCAAATCCCAAACACGGAGTTATAAGGGAGATAAACCATCGTTAACCCCTTGAGCCTTGAAGTAGGAGTTTCTTTTCTGTTTAGAAGAACCCTCATTTTTCACCCAGGGGCGGGTAGTGTTCAGTTAATCTGATCGAGCGTTCAGAACTCATCAAGAGAGTGTGCATTTAAGGATACAACAATGGCTATCCTTCAAAAGGTTGAGAAAGGTCAAAACCACAGTAGTCGACCTCCATCTATCAATAGTGTGCATCAAAGGAGAATGATACCACATGGGTATCTTTCGCATCGAAGGTCAAGATGACGATACCATAACGCTTATCCCTAATCTACCTAAGGACTCAGACAGTCACCATCACTTCTAACAAATCAAAGGTTGTGCATGGATCCACAACTTGTTCAAAAAAGATGATGATGAATAGAAAAAGACAAAAAGCCCGCTAAGTCGGAACTTAGTAATAAGTCGCTTAGGCAAAAGTCAGGTAAGATCCCGAAATGCAAAGGATTCTCAACAAAGAACAAGTTGTGTGGTCAAATACCAAAGGCAAAATGTGAGTGACTGTCGTGTCCAAAAAACCTCGTATTGGTTCCTCAACCACCATAACTCCTCTCGAGAGATGAGTGCTCGATCGATAGTTGAATTTAGGATCAAGAACATCACGGAGAATGGGCGGCACCAAATATTTTGAGCCTAAAAATCCTTTTTCTAAAAACCGTGAACTGCACTACGCTACAACCCTCAAAAGTCCTAATTGAAGCATGGGTTAATTCAAAAGCATACGACGAAGAGATCGCCACGACTCCTACAAGTGTGCTAAGTATCCGTGGTGGTATCATGCTTTTATCTTTCAAAAAGAAAATTTTCAGTGTTGCACTCCAAAAGTGTTTCACTCACAAAAAAAAAAAATCATCATAATGTTTTCATACAAAACTTCAAGACGCATAAATGTTGCATTATATTGTCACAACAAACATTCTTCTACATGTAAAACATTTGTTTAACATTGAAGGAGTTCTCATAATGAACATCAGTGAAGGGTTTAACTTTGTCCAAAGAAGAAAGATTTGATCGTCTCTTTGTATCAAGGGGCAGGACGTCTAAGGACTCCTTTGAGCATATCGCGAGTTGTCTTCTCAAAATTCTGTCAATTTGGGGGCAATCAAATCGAAATTCAGCTCCTCGAATTTCCGCCAATCTAAGGGCAAATCTTTAAAGAGCAATCAGCAGGTGACTTGGTCTTTCTCAAAGAACAGTTAGCCTGAGACAACTGTCATTCCATGTTTCAGTCAACTTGAAGCAATCACCTCGAGACATGGGGGTCTCTCTAAGGCTGTCTACAGTGGGGCATTTCGCTTCGATCTTTTTTCGAGCTGATCGTTCAGTTCCAATCAATCTGAGACAATGACTTCGACGCGTGGAAGCCTTCAAAAACTCTCATTCCACCAAGATAGTTGCTCACTTGTTGTTGACCTAAAGCAGTTACTTCGTGGCGGTTAAAACCCTCTTAATTGGAGCAAGTGTTCGTTCCAGAATCAATCAGTCTGAAGCAATTACTTCGAGACGTAGGAGTCTCTCTAAAAGCTCGTCCTGGGGCAGATTTTCCCGATGCTCGCATAGGTCCTTATTCAGATGCAGTTGATTTGAGGAAAATATTCGAGATGTAGAAGTCTTTCCAAGACTCATCCAAGAGCAAGCTTGCTGAAAAGATTCATCTGAAGAAATTACTTCGAGACGTTGGGGTCTCTCCAATGTTCATCGTCGGGCATGTCGTCCATCTACGCAAAATCCGCCACTCTGAGGTTCGGTAAATCTAAGGAGGTTACTTTGAGATGTAGAAATACCTCCAGAGCTACTATCAAGGCATGATATTCCCATATCAGAATATCTGTTTCCTTTGAAGTATTGCGTCAGAGTACAGGATGTCGGGGCACTCCTTTTCGGGAAATATTTTTAGAAGGTCTACCAGACCGAGGCATATTGCGATTCTGAAGTGCAAAATCTAATGCAGCTGCATTCCCACGCATGGGGCACGTCTATAATTATCATTGTCTGATCAGCTCAGAAGTTTGCTATTCTTCGTTCTACAAGAATTAACATTGCAGCCCTTCCAGCGGCAATTCAATATTTGGAGCTTGGTCAATCATCTTGTTGTGCCATGTTCTTTTATCCATTGACCCCCAGTAGCGTCGGGCATTCAGTTTGATAACCAATGCATCGACCAATATATTCATGCATTCATTCATTCATGCATTCATATCATGTACCACATTCATTCATAAACCTCAGCCAGGACTCGGGTTATTCCAAGATCGGTTATTGATTGTTCTCAGCAGAATCATAATTTGAAGACTATTTTGAATGACAAATTCAGTTCTTCCGATCACAAGTTTGAAGGCTCAACCATAATTGATCTACAACGATGACGGTTCTCAAATCGAATCTATTCCAGAGTGATGGTTTCCCCCAAGCAAACTCTTGTATCAAACAGAACTTCTTTATAGAGTTTCTTTTGGGGTACCCCATTAAAAGCAGGAGACTTTTCTCAAACGACAACTTATTTCTCTCCCCATTGCCAGGAGAATGCTTGTGTGAAAGACAATCGACAATAATGTCAACTCCCCAATGAAGCCTCTTCCCCAGAGAATCGATTGATCATCCCCAGTGAACTCTTATGACAACAAGATCGTTCAATTGGATTCCCCAGTGATATTTTCCTTCTCCCGACAGTCAGGAAATCATGCATTAGAAAAAAGCATATCATGCATATCATATCATGCATATCATACTCATGCATTAGCTTCGGCTATCTGTGTTGCAGGTTTTTCAACTGAAACTGCAATTGTCCTCGTAAGGATCAAATGGAAGGTTTAGTTCTCAGACGACAAAATTATCCTCTATTCTCCAGTACAAGTGGTATACTTGCATGGATCTTAACAACTGATTTAATGTCTCCAGTCGAGATTTATTCCCCAGCGAAACGGTTGTCTCTTTCAGATGGACTCTAACGTCAGCAAAATTATTCAACCGGGAATCCCCAGTGAATTTTCCACTTGGTTTTCTTACGAAGTTTCTCCAGCGAAGTGTATTTCACTCCCCAAGTGAGTCTCCTTCAGAAAGGATTACTACAACATTATTCTTGGTATTTTCAAAGATTTCTTTCAGACAAGAATCTTCTCAACAAATACTATTGGCGGTGACTTCCACAGTATACTCCTCTGAGTTTTCTCAAGAAAATTACATCAAACTTCTGGTGCGTTTATTTCCCCAGTAAGTTATCAACTACTCAACAAATAAATATCCACTCGGCGGGATGTTTATTCAAATCTCAAGATATTTTCTCCCACTCAGACATTGATCTACATATCCACTTGCTGCAACGCATTGTCCATACAATGTCAGCAAATTGAAGCTCATTACCCTAGAAGCTTTTCGAGCGCAATGATTCTTCTATCAACGGTAAAGCTATCTCGCATACAAATTGAAGATCTTGTCAACTCGTGGTTGTTCAACATGTCCGTACATGTTCGGAAGATCTCTCATCGGTAAATGTCGGAAACAAGATTTACCGACTTCATAAACATCTATATCACCGGTGTCGGATATTATTATGTTTATCCCCATAGAATTGTATTCTGCGCTCGATTTTGTTCTCGGGTAACTCGGAAGTTACACGGTCAAAGACATTCAGCATGCCATGGCTCCTCGCACTTTTGTGCACCAACAATTCCGATATTTGTTCTAAGCCATCTATTCAGAGAACTCTTTGTTAAGTTCTCAATCCAGTCAATCAGAGAACTCTTTGTTAAGTTCTCAATCATCTGTTCAGAGGACTCTTTGTTAAGTTCTCAACCATGTCATTTCAATTTTGTTTAAAGGTCTCCAGATAGTCCTTAGTCAATCAGAGAACTCTTTGTTAAGTTCTCAATCATGTTATCAGAGAACTCTTTGTTAAGTTCTCAATCCAGTCAATCAGAGAACTCTTTGTTAAGTTCTCAATCATGTTATCAGAGAACTCTTTGTTAAGTTCTCAATCCAGTCAATCAGAGAACTCTTTGTTAAGTTCTCAATCATGTTTTCAGAGAACTCTTTGTTAAGTTCTCAATCGTGTCGTTTTTCAATTCTGTGTAAGGTCTCCAGGTAGTCCTTTGTTCAGAGAACTCTTTGTTAAGTTCTCAGTCGTGTCGTTTTTCAATTTTGTTTAAGGTCTCCAGGTAGTCCTTTGTTCAGAGAACTCTTTGTTAAGTTCTCAATCGTGTCGTTTTTCAATTCTGTGTAAGGTCTCCAGGTAGTCCTTTGTTCAGAGAACTCTTTGTTAAGTTCTCAGTCGTGTCGTTTTTCAATCTTGTTTAAGGTCTCCAGGTAGTCCTTTGTTCAGAGAACTCTTTGTTAAGTTCTCAGTCGTGTCGTTTTTCAATTTTGTTTAAGGTCTCCAGGTAGTCCTTTGTTCAGAGAACTCTTTGTTAAGTTCTCAGTCGTGTCGTTTTTCAATTTTGTTTAAGGCCTCCAGGTAGTCCTTAGTTCAGAGAACTCTTTGTTAAGTTCTCAGTCATGTCAAATTTCTCAGTATATTGTTTTTCTCATTCGCTTGAGAAGTTCGTTTCTCTTCTCATAGCATTTTCATTAAAATTATTGTAAAACTCATTTCGGTTACATGGTTATCCCCAGTGTTGTCGAAATCTCCTAGTTATTTCTCACCGTGTACTTTTGTGTTAAAGCATTCCGTTAATGCTTAGTAAATTCTCTCTTCAAGTGTTTTTCTTGGCTCCGTAACCAGGATAGGTTATCTGCTTTCTTTTGTGGCTCTGGTTTCAAATTTCAAATTTTTCTCTAGTATTCAATCCTCTTCCACCTTGAACGTTCAAAAGTTGTCAATCTTTCTCACTTACCAGGTCTAAGATGATTGAATAGGGGCAACTGTCGCACCCCAAAATTTACCCTCCGTTTATTTTCACAAAATTCGTGTGGCTCATTTATCAAGCTTTCCAAGAAAATATGGGACTTAACTCTGTTGACAATTAGTATAAGGGACTCTCGTATTCATTCGAGGTTGGTTTTCTTGGTCACTGTATTTTCCTCTGCCGGGCTTTAAGATTGTACACTCAGATGTTCGTCCTGTGCTTGTCATCATCTCTGTTGCTGGTTTCTGGGAAAGAAAGGATGTACGGATTCAGGAATGTGAATGACATGGTCATTCTCGAATGCGTCCTCGCATGTTCCGCTTGCATCGGATTAAAAAGTTGGGAGCAAAATCATCCGTTGGTTTATGATTAACAGTTTCTCATATGTGCGCATTTTGTTGATGTTTTATCTACCAATGGGAGGTTGATTGAGAATCGGGATGAATATGCTTCCTCAAAAATATCATTGGCAAGGTCTGGATTTTAAAATTGGCTACTGTTGGCTTTGTTGTTTTGTTTAGAATGGTGGGCATTTCTAACTCAAATTTGAAAAGGAGGTTCAAGTTCTCGGGCCAATTAGGATGTTGGTTTCTGATTTAACAAGTTGGTCGTAAGTGTGAGTTCAAAGGAAATTTTGAATTCCACTTAAAGAACGATGCGAACTAGAATTATCGGGTTTTCGCAACAACTCGAATGTTCAAGATTATTAAATTCAAATTCTAAGTCCTAAGTTTGCACCAACTTTGGCAAGTTGAATTTTGAACACCACTCAGATGCGAATTTTTATTCAAATGTTCTAAAATGCATTACGAGTCCATTCAGAGTTTCTTGCAAGATTCGGGAAAATTTCGTTAAAATTTGTTTATTCGAAGATCAATACGAGAATTATTTCATTAACATTTCAAGACTATTACAAGTAGGGAACAATTATACTATGCATTCAAGTTGTGTGGTAATGTTTTGATTCATCTTAGCCATAAGGTATTTCAAACATTCTCAAAAATCTTGATTCATGACAAGGTGTATAGATTCATCCGTGTTTGATTTCGAGATATAATTCCCTACTTAGAAAGAAAGGAAACATTGTGATAATATTCGTTCAAGATTGAAGGATAAGACTTAAATCTCATTCATGATAAATTGTTCAAGATTTCAAGTTACAATTGTCGAATCCATAGAATCTGAATCGTCCAGGATGTATTTCTTTCATTTGTTCAATTTACAAGGAATATTATTCAAGCTTGTATTCATTTACATCAAGTTACAAAGAAGTACAATACAAATTCTACAAGTTTCTACAGTTTCTACAATTTCTACAATTTCTACGATTTCTACACGGAAAGTCTCGAGGTTTCTAATTGTTTTGGCTTTTTCTTCGAATTGCAAGCTTCTTAACTCCGCGGTTATCTTGAGTTATTCTCCGCCATCTTCTCTTCAAACTCAACATCCATTCAAAGTTTGATTGCAATTTTTACAAGAATTCTACAAGGTTTCTATCGTTTTCTCCACAAATTCCAAGCAACTTTCGTTCTTCTTCTATCAAGACATGTTGTCAGCTAAGTGGTTCTCACAGTTCGAAAACTTAAAGAGAGGAAGAAAGGATTATATCCAAAACTACACCATTCAAAATTTGTTGCATTCATTCATCAAGAATTCTACAAAGCTTCACAAGTTTGTTACATCAAAAAAGGATTATATCTTGGAGTTCAAGCTACCAATGGAGATTTGTCATGATTACAAAAAGAAAGTAGGCAAGCATCTTATACAAGAAAATAAATTCAAAGAGGAGATTGACTTGAATTTCAAAATCGTCAAATTACAAGAACATCTCAAGTTTTTCTTCCTATGCCTAAACTTTAACATCAATTCTACATGCTTGATTTCTTCATGTTGCAAGTTGGTTTTTCATTAAGTCTTCAAAGAAGCAAGTTCTTGATTTCTTCTTCCAAGCTTCATGCTATTGCCACGGATCCATCTTCTTTTCAAGCTTGCCAATTCTCGTTACATGAAATAAGAAACAAAAGAACATAAGTTAGAAGCATAAACATAAACAAAATGCGAGAAAATTGTCAGAAGATCGTTTCTGTTTGTCAAAGCCTCATCATTAGGCGGTTAGGCGGGAATCAGGTTTTATTATCCAAGCCTCATAATCGAAGATTAATCATCGGCGTTTGGTTTGTTTACAAATCACGGGTTAAACCCGGTTCACAAACAAACGCGACGGGCTGCAAGAGAAACGAGCATCAAAGCGACAAATATATTTTCCGGACAGCATACAACGAGCATCAAAGCGACAAATATATTTTCCGGACAGCATACAACGAGCAAAAAAGCGACAGATTCAAGCATATAACGCGACATTTTCCGGGCAGCAGCAGTATAATATCAAGGCAACAAGGCAGCATAAATCAATCCAGCACTTTAATCCCACAGTGTGGTTTTCAAGTCAACATAACAGGGACAATTGAGAAGAAATCAGAGAAAAAGAAACGAAGCGACAGTTTAAAATCCTGGACAGCAAGTATATCAGGCCAGCATACAGACATGGGAAGTTGAGAAAGAAAATGAGCCTCAAAAGTCAAAAGTTGACAAGAAATCATCACAAAAGCAAAGCTACCAGCAAGTATATCAGGCCAGCATACAGACATGGGAAGTTGAGAAAGAAAATGAGCCTCAAAAGTCAAAAGTTGACAAGCAATCATCACAGCCAGCTTTGAGCCCAGCAATAAGCCACAAGGGTCAATATTCAGAGCAGTAGAGTACAAACAGCATGGCCAAACAGAGTCAGAGCAGAAAAAGCATGGTGTTAAGATACTGACACAAGCAATTGGGACAGGGACAAGCTAAGATCAGAGTGCATATCTGTTCAGGACAAGGCTAAGAGAAAAGAGAGCAGTATTGTTTTAAGAAGAGAAATAACACAAAACAAAAGAGGCAGAGAGAGTGTAGTATCTGTTCCTAACCATCACCAAAATCCCAGAAAAAAACACAAAGACAGTTCAAAATACCAGAAAACATATAGACAAACAGCAAGCAATAAATCATCATTTTCCAACCTAAACACCTTCAGACATATATTTTTCAGAAATTACGTTCTGACAAGTAGAGAAAGAAGAAGAGAGAAAGAATCGGAACGAACTCACCCAGGCAAGCATGCACTGACGCGTCTCCAAGACCACTCGCCGGAATCGGTCAGGCTAGGGTTCCTTTGTCCCTTTCCATTCAATCTGTCAAAACAAACCAAACATTCAGAAAAATCAAAACAAATCGAAACATGCAAACAGGATCGCGGCAAGAGAAGAGAGGCCGATCGCGGTGAGAAAGAGAGATGAGAGATTTCCGTCGCGACGGAGAAGGAGAGAGGAAACAGAGAGTCCGGCGTCGAGAGAGATAAGGAGCGGCGCCGATGAGGGTCAGAGAGATAGAGAGAGGTCCGGCGAGTGAGGGTTTGAGGGAGCAAGTGAGAGAGATGACAGCGCCGTAAGAGAGAAGGAGAGAGTTTCTTTCCAATTTCTTTTTTTCTTTTCCCCTTTCAAAAAAATATAACCTAATTTGTTTTATTTTTTTTAGTTATGTTATGGTGAGGTGGCTGGTGGTGACAAGTGTCACCACCTTGTTTTTTTAAAAATAGATAAATTTTCTTTTACTTCCTTTTATTTAATTTCTTCATTTTAATTTAATTATAAAAAAAAGGAGGAAATGTTAATTAGAAATTTGTAAAAAAATGTAATGTTATGTCATGTGGACCATTGAAATATTTTCGAAGAAGAGGATCCGACGCCGAGTCGCCAAAGAATATTTTGAGTATTCAAGTTCAGATGGATTTCTCTTCGCATCGTCCAGAATCACGACAATCCAGGCTATTTCTGAACTTAATCTATTTCAATTAATTTATTTTGTTGCAAATAATATTTCATTGCGATGTAATAAATAATTGTTGGATCTGATAGTTTTTGTTTGATGACTTATCGATTAAACTATTAGCCGATTTTTCATCAAACAGAAAAGATCATCTCTAATAATTATTTAAATTTCCGATTGTATTGTATGGTATTTTGCCTGTTTATTTATTCATTCAGCAATTATTCACCATTGTACACTGTGCACACAACGGAAATTAAAATCAATTCGATTTCATCCTGATTGGCTCATACGCCGATTTCTTAAAGGGTCTCATGGTTGGGGATGGCCATCCTCACGAGGTTAGTTAAAGCCCTTGTTGCTTTAATCGATCATAACCCGAAAACAATATTGGTCTATATACCAATTACCATGCACCAGGGTCTCATGGTTGGGGATAGGAGCATCTATCCTCACGAGGTTAATTAAGTCCATATACTTGATTAATCATAACCCGCTTCCATTCCATCTCAGGACGCGCATCAGAATGCTTTCATAATTTAAAGTTCTAAACCTTGATCCAACGTCGAGTTTCTTTTCAAAACAATTTCATAAATACTCCACTTCTCCTCCCAAACATATGGTAGTCACCGATTTCGACCGTATGTTTGGTGTCTTAATTGAATTAATCAAACGTGAACCATGCTTCACTTCACCTTTTCTTAAACAAAAGCTTTTGGGTAGAAAAAGATGATTCGGATGTTTCTGTCCACTCATCCGAGTAATTGGGGCGTTAGCCGTTGAACGCTTATGGTCCAATACTTGTCTCCCACATAAAAATAACTCAACTCATTCAAACTCCTTTCATCGCTCATATGCGATCATCAAACTCTTTTCGGATAAAGAGTGTGCGTCGTTTCAAATACGAACGAGGACTTAAGCTTTTCAAACAAACAAACAAGTCCTAGTTCAAAGTATTTGAAATGTCTAAACGCACGATTTTTCTTATAAAATCAATACAACCAATTAAAACCTTTTTGAGAGGAACTACAGAGTTTTGACTTTCCCATTGCACAAGGGAATATGTAGGCCCGCGGTTCTGAAACCGTGCCAAACTCAAAATAATAATAATCAAATTTATTTTCTTTTATAACTTAGAGATTAGCGAATATACACACACGTAGAATTAAATGGGTCCCATCGAGTACGATGGATGTAAGGGGTGCTAATACCTTCCCCTTACATAACCGACTCCCGATTCCAATTTTTGGTCGCGTAGACCGTCTTATCCGTTTCTTTGGGGTTTTATCTATATTTCCCCGTTCCTTTTGGAATAAATAAAATTAGGTGGCGATTTCACTGTTTTCGAGAATTGAAAAGATTTTTGAAAATCGAGCCGCTTCAAGTACGAGTAGAGTCTTTTACTCCTCACACCCTCCACTTCACACCTCACTCCCCGACACTTCCATTCTTATTTTAATTAATTAATTTCAAATAATCCGAAAATACCAATAATTAAATTTCTAATTAAATTAATAATTAAAATTCTAATTATTTAATAGTTGAATTATTTGGGGTGTCACAAGCAGCATCTTCAATGACATACTGGGGAGTCTAGAAAATACCTCTAATAGGGAGGTGAAGAAAACAAGATACGCCATCTAGAGTAATCGTCATCTCACCAAATGACATGTGAAATGACGATGTCTCAGAATGCCATCTCTCTACAAATGCAATGATCAAATTCGGGTCTATCTTTGTAATACTGGATCTTTGCAAATGTGCAAGACTCGAATTTGTCATCCACCTTTCTATCTCTCTAGGGAGTTGTAGGGGAACCCATTCCTTGAGTTTTTGGCCGTGTGCAGCACATTTTAATTTTTTTTAGGTCCTCTTTCCTGAAAAAAAATGTTGAAAAAAACTTAACATATTAATAAACTATGACAAAAATTAAATTAATTCATTTCACATTAAAATTTTCATTTACTTACCTCTCCATACCACAAGTATCGAGCACAGTGCTGCTCGTATCTAACTAATAGAGATAAATCTGATGGTCCACCCGAGAATCCCCTAGGCTCCTCCGAAAGATGTGACCCGGATCCAGATGCACCGTCGTTTCTACGAGGGAGGCGTCCGTCAGGGCCTAATCTTCGAGGCATTATGAAAAAAATAATGACATAAAAAATATTAAAATAAAAAAAACTGAAAAAAGGGCAAACCGGAACACTTGTGAAGAGTGTTTCGAAATGTATTTTGGAACATTTAGTAAGAGTGTTTCGGAATGCAGTTTCCCAATCCGGAACACTTTTACAAACTGTTCCGGTGTGTTCCTTGCAAACCAGAACACTTTCTAAAACTGTTTCAAAAAAATTACAACAAATCACCAAAACCGAAATACTTTTGAAAAGTGTTCCGGTTCATATTTTTTTCCGGAACACTTACTTAAACTATTTCGGTTTGTACTTCTGTAAACCGTAAGACTTTAAAGAACTGTTCCGAAATGCAATCTAGTGAGAGAGAATTCAGAACAATTTTGTAACGAAATGTGAAAAGTGAATTTTTTTAAATCTTATACTATTTATATGAGGCTATTTTAATAAAAAAATTACTGTAATAGGGATTCAGATTTAAAAATGGGGGTATCAACTTGAAAATAGAAATACTCTTTTTGTTTTCAATCTTCATCCCATCAAAGCCCACCAAGCCCACAATTGTCCAACTAACCCCAAAACGACAACCAAATCCACCGTTCTACAGCTTCTTCTCCACTGCGGGTTTCTCTTCTCTCTTCAGTGTCAACACACAACCCAAAATGCTTCAACCCCGTTCCCTCCGTCCCTTCATTTCAATCTCTTCACCCTCCTCCTCCTCCTCCTCAAACCCTAACCCTAACCCTAACAATAGAGAATCCATTTCTCGCTACAATGATTTCCCTTCCTCATCACCACCACCATCCTCCTCCTCCAGATCTCTCAAAAACCCTACCTCCTTCTCCCACAACTACCTCATTGCCATCTCCCTCATCCCCTCCGCCTTCTTCCTCCTCGACCTCGGCGGCTCCACCGTCGCCGCCACCCTCATCGTCGGCCTCATGATCTCCTACATCATCGACTCCCTCAATTTCAAACCCGCCTCCTTCTTCTCCTCTGGATCTCCCTCATCTTCTCCCAACTCTCCTTCTTCTTCACCGCCTCACCTTCTCTCTACTCCACTTTCAATTCCTCCCTAACCCTAACCATTCTGGCTTCCTTCCTCTGCGCTCACACCACCTTCCTCATCGGCATCTGGTCCTCTCTCCAATTCAAGTTCCTCCTCCTCGAAAACCCCACCGTCGTCGCCTCGCTCGAACGTCTCCTCTTCGCCTGCCTCCCTATTACCGCCTCCTCACTCTTCACATGGGCGGCCGTGGCCGCCGTCGGAATCGACAACTCCGCTTATTACTTAATGCTCTTTACTTCCTTTTTCTACTGGCTTTACTCTGTTCCGAGGCTTTCGTCATTTAAGATTAATCATCATGCCAGGTTTCACGGTGGTCAAGCTCCCAAAGATAGTTTCATACTTGGTCCTCTAGAGAGCTGCATTCACACTCTCTATTTGCTTTTTGTGCCGCTTTGTTTTCATCTCGCGACACATTACTCGGTTGTGTTGTCTTCGTATGCTTCCTTCTGTGACGTTGTTTTGCTTTTCTTTATTCCGTTTTTGTTTCAGCTTTATGCTTCTACTAGAGGTGCTCTCTGGTGGGTTTCTGAAAATGCTGCTCATTTGCATAGTATAAGGCTAGTGAATGGTTTTGTTGCTTTGGTTTTTGTTGTCGTTGCGTTGGAGGTTAGGGTTGTTTTTCATTCGTTTGGGAGGTATATTCAGGTTCCGCCACCGTTGAATTATGTTCTTGTTACTATTACTATGCTCGGTGGGGCGGCTGCCGGTGGGGCTTATTCTATGGGTATGGTTTCTGATGCGCTGAGCTCGGTTGCTTTCACTACTTCTGCTATTGTTGTCAGTGCTGCTGGAGCTGTTGTTGTTGGATACCCTGTACTGGTGAGTAGCTTTTGACTTATTTTTGTGATTTTATTGCTTCAGTGGAATCCATAGTGCTTTCTTTTTTGGAGTAGAGCTGTTTGATTCTATAGATGATTATATATTTGAATTATGGTTGGCTTTTATTCTTGGGTTAGTTAGAAAGAGATTTTTTAAGATAGGAATACTGATGGAATGGTCATGAATGAATCCTCTAAAATATTAAAAAATGTGTTGGAAAAATAGGAGCAATTTGGTTAGTTTTATGGTCTTCCTTGAGGCCCCTGTAAGAGACAGTGAGTGCGGAGTTGAAACTGATTATGAAAACATGCTAGGTAGTCAAGTAGATCTTTGAATGATAGTCAAAACTGTGACCGATTTATTTAAGACTGAGCTTTGTGGCGCAACTGCATGGTAGTAAAACTGTAGAAAGTAATTGAATTGTGTAATATGATGTTTGTTTCTGACCTGCAATCTGCTTTGTATTTATGAACATGACTACATGAATAGTTGGGAATAGTTGTGTTTCTTGTGAGTCACACATTAGTACATGATGAAGCTATCATGAGTGAACACATCCAGCGAGCTGCAATCTTCTAACAGAGTGTGGCCGAATTCAATAATAGGTACCTGTAGGTGTTCCAATCTCCTTAAACCCATCTTGCTTGTAGTTACTCACTCACTTAGTTAAACAATGACATCCTGTATTCTCCCAGCCTAAAATTAACCTGCTTCAAATGAGTAATACCACAGTTTTGCAACTTGAAAGTGTAGGGCTATGTCACTTAAGTGTAGTTCTTGAAAGAAAGACTTTTTTATTTCTTCAAAAAAATGCTGTCAATCAATTGAGGCTCTATGCTAAAGTTCATTACACTCTGCTTCATGTTATGTGCCTGATTAGATTTGTTATGTGTTGTAATATGTGGCATCTTTCTCTGTTAGGGACTTCAATGACCAAAACACCTGAGTCTCACGACTCTTCTCCAACCTCTGGAACATTCAACCATCTTCACCAGTTCCTTTGATAAGCACTCGCCTTTTTTCAGATCCCTTCAATCTTCTAATGTGTTAGGCAGCTAGAAAAAAAGGCTTATAAAACATAACTGAGAGCTATATATTGAATGGTTCAATTGTTGATGATGGCTTTGCTTAAATTGTTTTCTAGCTTCCGCTCAAGAATTGACAGTGCTGTAAAACGTCACCATTCACCATAATGGCACTATTTATTGCTTTGATATATAGAATTTTTTTAGCTTCACTTCAGAATTTTGTTGGTATAGGATAGGGGGCTTCAGAATTTTTAGCAAGCTAAGCCATTTAGCTTTATGGCCTTAAACTTTTTTAAGGTGAATTATTAAGGGTGAAGCTATGGAAGGTTATCGAAAATGTAAAGATGATGCAAGAAAAAAGCTTACAAATATGGAAGGTGAAAGAAGGGGTCCAGAATTCATAGAAATCAATGTTGAGAAAGAAACAAAGAGAGAGAGAAAGAGAAATGGATAGTCTCATGCATGAAGTCCATGTCTTCGAAGTATTAAAGAAAGATAAAAGAGAACACACCCTACCTGAATGAGTGGAACATCTTTTGATTTGGAAAAGTGGAGGATGGCGGCATTGATGAAGGTGATATTTGTTAGAGGTTGAAAAAGAGGGACTTGATTTGAGGTTATTTAGGTTATTTTAATCCATAACAGGGACAAATGCCACATATTATACTCGTAAATATGCAACTGGGTATTTAATGTGTCACATGAGCAGGTCTGTTAAGGTTAAGTAACTTGACTTATTTATTAAATTTCCCTTCTTTCAAAGACTAGATCTATAATGTCTTATACTCGAAGAGGCCAAAATGGTGGTTTATTCTTCTTTGATTCTTTTCCTTTTGAACCCTATTGCTTTGACGGTGTGACACTGTCTATGCAACCTCGTTTGTGCTGTCGTCTGGACTACACATCTTGAGTGTTACATCATTTGTGGTTGCGGAGCTTAAACTAAGCTGTTTCTTGTGGCCCATGGGGTTTACGTCTTTCCATGTTTCTGGTTTGTGCAGGATTCTCTCGGCCTTTGTGAGAGCTTGGACTGATTTCAGCCGTGATACTCGTTTGATGTTGTTTATCATTAGCTGTTTTTTTGGTTGTTGGTTCTTCATGTTGGGTGTCAGGATAATGTCATCTATTGTTCCTGGTACTTCTATTGCTCCTAGTGGTTATGTGTACCTGCTAGGCTAGTGCTACTGCTCCTCTTGTTACGGAAGTAACTATATATTTAAATGCTTTTTATGGTCATGATTTTAATGGAATTAAGCCTTATTTGTTCTTTACGATATGAATATTTATGTTTTTACGTTAGATTTTTAAGTAGACATAACCACTAATATCTTCTATCTAGTGTTGAGATCTCATAAATTTACATTTCTACTTTTGTCTGACTCAAGCTAGGAATTACTATTTTGTCAACTTTGTTGTAGAGAGTAATCAGAAACTGAAAACAAGATTTGCATGTTTCTTAGGATATTAGATGGTGATTTAAATGGAATTGATTAGATTAGCGTATAATTACAATTCCATCGTTCGTATATTTTAATGAAAAAAATGGTAAGAGACTGGTTTCATCCGATACCTCCTAAATTGTAGGAGGGAAAATGAAGGGTCTTTGGTTTGGGAATGGAACAAATTGCATCCAATAATGTTCATTTCTGTTCTGTCCTATTTCATACAATGCTGGCAATGTGATGTAGTTTCATACTCTCATTCTGTTCCAGTTTATTCTATCCCATTACCATTAATCTTACCATGGTATATATCTTCTCAATTTGTGCCACATTGCATTTTATTGCTACTCAATTGTGCAGTATCTAGTTTTATGTCCTCATCAACTTTTTTATTTCTTGATTTTCTGTCTACCGAGTGATTTCTTGATCCCATATCATTAAATATTCACCCCACTAAATAACTCTAAAACACTAATCAGGACATATCTGTATTGGTTGGCTGACTTCCTGGTGTTTTTCCTGAACTACTTGAATTTTTCGTTTACTGGCTTTGGTACATACACTGCTCATTTTGATGGTTAAATATTTAATTTCATTTACTCATATTAGTTCTCTCTCCCTCTCTCTTTCGTAGTTTCGCACTCTGATTGATCTAATATTTATCTTTGATTTGCAGTTCCTGCCCCTGCCTGCAGCTGCTGGCTTTTATTTGGCTCGATTTTTTGAAAAGAAGAGCTTAACTTCATACTTTGCTTTTGTTGTTCTTGGGAGCTTGATGGTCACATGGTTTGTGCTGCACAACTTCTGGGATTTAAATATTTGGTTGGCTGGCATGTCCCTTAAATCTTTTTGTAAGCTAATTATTGCAAATGCTGTCCTGGCTATGGCTATTCCTGGTTTAACTCTTCTGCCTTCCAAGATAAACTTTTTGTCTGAGATCAGTCTGATAAGTCATGCATTGCTCTTATGCCACATTGAAAGCCGATTTTTCAGTTACTCCAGCATTTACTATTATGGATTTGAAGATGTGGTGATGTATCCTAGCTATATGGTTGTGATGACAACTTTATTGGGTTTAGCTTTGGTGAGAAGGCTATATGCGGATCATCGAATTGGAGGAAAAGCTGTTTGGATTTTGACTTGCCTCTTTTCTTCAAAGCTTTCCATGTTGTTTATTGCATCTAAGTCTGTTGTATGGGTTTCAGCTGTCCTCTTGTTAGCTGTTTCCCCCCCTCTACTTCTTTATAGGTAATTTTTGCGAGTCTCTGGATTGTCAGTTTGAGGAGGGGTTCAACCGTAATTATGCCTCTGCACTTTATTGTTAGTCTCACTGTACTTCATTATTGTTGGATTTTGCAGGGATAAATCAAAAACAGGTTCTAGGATGAAACCATGGCAAGGTTATGTGCATGCCAGCATAGTTGCCTTATCTGTATGGTTTTGCCGTGAAACAATTTTTGAAGCCCTCCAGTGGTGGAACGGAAGGTCTCCTTCGGATGGTTTAATTTTGGGCTTCTGTACACTGTTGATTGGAGTGGCTTGTATTCCAATTGTTGCTATTCATTTCTCTCATGTTTTGGTATGTTTAATTATCCAATATATTGTTTTGCGATTTTTGGTTTTGGAGTATGGACTGTGGACTATTCGTTATCAAATGCAAACCTGTGTTCTCACATGCTAGTTAATTAAAAATTCATGTAAGATATTGAAAGACTGACATGCTTTTTGTTTATCCTGCAGTCTGCAAAAAGGTGTCTGGTGCTTGTAGTTGCAACTGGTCTACTTTTAATTTTGATGCAGCCACCTCTTCCTTTGTCACTGAGTTACCAGTCGGACCTTATCAAAACTGCCCGCCATTCTGCTGATGATATCTCGATTTATGGGTTTATAGCTGGGAAGCCTACCTGGCCATCTTGGCTTCTTATTATTGCTATTTTGCTTACTCTAGCATCCATTACATCTATCATACCCATTAAATATATTGTTGAACTAAGGACTGTTTACTCCATTGCTATGGGTCTTGCCCTTGGTATCTACATTGCAGCGGAATACTTTGTCTGGGCAGTAGTTCTGGATGTTCTGATTGTTGTCACTATGGTTTGTGCCTCTGTTTTTGTTATCTTCACTCATATGCCCTCTGCTTCAAGCACAAAGCTTTTACCCTGGGTATTTGCTTTACTTGTAGCTCTCTTTCCAGTTACTTATCTTTTGGAGGGCCAACTGAGAATTAAAAATATTCTCGAAGATAGTGAGATAGGAAATTTGGGCGAGGAGGAGAAGCAGCTTACAACATTGCTTGCTATTGAGGGTGCCAGAACATCTCTTCTTGGTTTATATGCAGCAATTTTCATGCTCATAGCGTTGGAAATAAAATATAAACTTACTTCAATTATGCGGGAAAAGGTTATTGAGTCAAGTGGAATTCGACATAGTCATTCTGGTCATAATGTATCGGCTAGTTCTCTGCCAAGAGCAAGATTCATGCAGCACCGCCGGGCTTCTACTGTTCCCTCCTTTACAATTAAGAAGATGGCTGCTGATGGAGCTTGGATGCCTTCTGTTGGCAATGTCGCCACAATATTATGCTTTGCTATATGCTTGGTCCTGAATGTTTACCTTACAGGTGGCTCAAACCGTTCTATATTTTTCCTGGCTCCTATCCTTCTGCTGCTCAACCAGGATTCAGATTTCATTGCTGGTTTTGGGGACAAACACAGATATTTTCCTGTGACTGTTGTTATCTCAGTCTACTTTGTTTTAACTGCCTTATATAGCATATGGGAAGATGTTTGGCAAGGTAATGCTGGTGGATGGGGTCTTCAAATCGGTGGGCCAGACTGGATTTTTATGGTGAAGAATTTGGCACTCCTTGTTCTTACGTTTCCCAGTCACATAATTTTCACGAGGTATGTATGGAGCCATTCGAAACAGAGTGACTCACCGCCATGGATAACTTTGCCCCTTAATCTGCTTCCTATTGCATGTACAGATGTTCTCAAGATTAAGATTTTGGGTATCTTAGGAGTTATATATTCACTGGCCCAGTATATAATTACTAGGCAACAATATATCTCTGGTCTCAAGTACATCTAAAACCACCATGTGTACTTTGTACTATATGTTGTCAATTTAGGTTATGATGCATGTGCTGACTATCCTGTTTAGATTTGTATGAGAAGTATATTTCGAAATACAGTTTTGTTATTGCTAATAGTCAATTTAATCTATCTTGAAAAATACAAACAAGTCCTTTTTGATAAATTAGTGTTTTTTTTTGGTTATTTCTAACTGAGGGTAGTTTAATGCATAACTAGCTAATTATGGTCATAAATCATGTACAATTTACCAAGAATAAACTTTCATAATGTGATGAATCAATGTTCATATTTCAGTGAAGAGACCTACTCACATCGTCGAATAAGACTGCTTTGCTAGATTGTCAACTTTATGTGAGTTTATTATAGAGTTAAACAAAAAAAATAAAGAAATATAGTCTAAAATATGTTTGATACCAATTTCCCACATCTTGTTCAACATGTATTTATCACAGCAAGGAAGTTCAGAGTGTTTTGCTGGACTCATTTGCTATGATTTTGCTTTTATCATTACCTGGATTGTAAAATAGTGGTGACCTGCACAAACTGGAAATAAATGAATATATTGATCAAAGTACTCTCTCTAAGATGGTTTATAGTAGAGTTTAAGCGGGCAAATCGAACTGAGCCATAACAAAACTTTATAATAACTAAAGCAAACCATTTTAGTTTTGTCAAGATTGAACTGAATCAATTATTTGTTGGTGTATGACTTCTAATTTTTAAATCGAATTGACCTGTTTGTAAAACCTATCGAATTAACCTGTTTGTAAAATATTTTTTTAACCAAACTGTTTGATATGCATTTTAAACTAACAATTACAATATTTTAAAATAAAACATTACTTTTTTATTTTATAATATATGTTGCTGATATGCATTTTTTAAATTAATATATTCATAATATAAGTTTTTAGATTCAAAACAATTCAAGATTTGACAAGATCTCCATTTTGTACATATAGAGTATACTTTAGTTAAATGGAGATAGAGACAAGATATGACAAGATCTTTGTTTACAAACTATTCGAGGGAGACTTTTCCCTCTATTTACATGTTAATAGATACCACACATTTGAAAATTGAAAATGTCTTTTTTATTTAGAGATGTATATTTAAACGCATCTAAAATCACATTGATTTTTGTATTTCTATTAGTTTTTTATTTTTCATAAAATTTGGTTAGGAGATATATCTCTTTATAATATTTGGGGTGTACTCAGAGATGTATCTCTGTAACACTCTACATTCATTTTTGGTGTTCTTATTTATTGAGTTGGTTTATTTAACAACTTAGTGACGATTCTGGAGATGCATCTTCAAAAATATCAAGAAATACCACCTTGCATGTTCTTGTCCCTCTTGATCAAAGAGAACTTCACCTTCAAAATCCTTAAAAAAGTTTCTTCAATTCTCAATCAAATTTTCAATACTAAAATATTATTTTTTGTATTTTATCACATTAAAAGGAGCAAAATAAACTGAAATTTAAGGTAAAATGCATTAATTCCATCTCTCATTCCTTGCAACAACATGTTTTTTGAATTGAAAATGTGAATGTTGAGTTCGAACAGGTATCTTCGAACTTATTTTATTTGTTCTAGAGATCCATCTCTGGATGTGCCTGATACTTTGAATTTTAAATATGTTTTTCTTTTATTATAGGTATTAAATATGGTACAATCGGGTATGTTTTTCAAAACTACTTCGAGGATGAATGTTAAATTCAATGAAGTGAAGGATTATGTTAAACCAAATGAAGTGAATGATGATGTTATATTGAGTGTTAGACCAATTGTTGTCGAGGTAGATGTTCGTGAACAACTTAAAAATAAACAAAAGTTTATTGTTTGTGAACATATGTTACAACGGATCCGCATGAAGGGCGAGAAATTGAGATTTGGTGTTATAATTGGAAGGTCTGACAACGGTTCTCATAGAAGAAGATAAGCATTTGTAACAATGAGATGCAAAAGAAGTGGCACGTACCAACTGTAACACCCAATTCTACCCAAAGTTTTATATGTAAAAATCAGAGTAATTTTAAAATTTCATAAATTAAATACTGAGGCGTTACACCATAAAAAACAACCCACTTTAAAACAGTTTACTTTAAAGTATAAATTTCGGATACATAGCATCGCAGGAAAACATAAATTGATTCATAGAAATCAAAACATCTCCTTCATTAAACTTCCTCATCAAAATCATATTTTTATGAATTATGGTTCTTATTCACAAAAGGAATAATAATAAAACAACAACAAGACGACATAAATATTTCCCCCGAGTGCTACGTATCGAGCGACACCGACTCGACTAACAGCAGCTATAGACTCCATCTTCATAACATGCACGTTACCAATATATAGGTAACGACAAAACAAGTAACGGGTGAGATACTCCAAAACATATAATTAAGGCATGATAAAATATATATAGTGTCAGAATTATAAAGGGTATAGATTAATAAGTGTGATTCCAACACAGAAACAAAAACTCACTTACTTTACTAGTCATCCTATTGTGTATAATCTACACTTTATCACCATAACCTCATCGGCATAAACCGTCGCAACAACACATAACCCTCCGTCACCACAAAATCGTCACAAACTAATACATCACAAATTAACACGGGAGTCTTAAACAACAACATCAACCAACAACATTAAATAATGCTAGTAACATAAGCAACATAACAAATCATCATAAATTGGCTAAAGCCCATCTTCGCTTTTGGCATAAAGCTCATCTTCGCTTTTGGCATAAAGCCCATCATCACAATATCATCACAAACATCATCACATCATATGTCATCGCAATTTAATATCATCCATCAATCGTCAAAGCCCAATGCCAAACAACTCAAACATAAACATAACCAACTCCATGAGACACGACTATGTTATGCATGTGGTACCCATCGCTTTGTCCGTAATTAGGGACACTTGGCATAAAGCCGATCTTCGCTCGGCATAAAAGCCATCATCGCTTGGCATAAAAGCCCTCTTCGCTTATGAAATGTATGTGACTCGACAATAAAACAACATCTTTGCTCACTCAAATTGGCATAAAGCCCACATCGCCATAATTTATCCAAAACAAAATAAATATATCATCGCATCATAATTGCATTATGCAAACATCACTAATAAATTCACCAAAAGTCATGCATTCACAAATCGGAAGCATATATTAACAACATCAATTTAATCATCACATTGCATATCAACAAGTATTCTTTAATAAATACACCGTCGTAAAACTTACGTTTATTAACACCGCATCGTTATCAATTGATTCACTAAATTCCGAAAACGGAAAAATAGTCAAAACATCAATAACCGTCGAAAGTAGTTCCTAATAACCGTATTAATCGTAATCGCCGACGAAATCGGATTGTCCATACGTACCTTAAATCCACTAAAACACCGTCCGATTCAATTTTACCGTAAATTGGCCTATTTCGGTCCGTCTCGTAAAAACTTGTAATTTCCAAAAACTAACCTCACCACTACGTTCTACACGTCGAACTTAGCTAGCACGTCAATTTTCATTGAATTCGGAGCAACTTGCTCCGTCGCCGAATTTACCGAAATCGGAAAATCGGAACCTAATCGGGTTCTAAATTTAATCGGCTATCTTATCCCCTAATTATATTTTATAGATACCAAGGGTTACTATGTGTATTGGAATTTTTGTAAAAAAAACAGAAGCTAATAGCAGGGAAATTATGCAGGAAGTTTGACAGAAAACAGCAAAACACAAGTTACAGCAAGACAGCAAACTTCCGTAATTTTCCAATTCCTTCCTCTAAGAAGGGGACGAACGTCCCTCAATATGCACATGGGCAGGAGGTGGGCGCCTCACCCCCCACGTAATGCCATCCATTCATTTTCAAAATACATGCGTTTTGGTTTTCTTATATTTATGTTTTTTTTTTGGTTTTTCATTCTTTTTCTTTCACAGTTAATAATTCTACTTTCCATCACCATTTATAATTTCATACACCCAACACTAACAACACTACACCATTTATAGTTTTACTTTCCTAATCCAACCCTTATAATCCACTTCATCAATCAATCAAACCCCTATAACCCAACTATTAATTTTTCCTCAATCTAAACTAATTCCACCAACCCCAACAACATGAGATGGAAATCAAATCCATTCAAACACCCAACTCAAAACCTCAACACCAATTTTCATCACAAATCCACAATATATGTATCAAAACCCTAACTATAGGAAGAGGAAGAATCAAACCCCTTACCTCTAGTTTGGATGATCCATGGTGATGCTACAAAGCTCAACCTCAAGCTTCCTCTCTTGCTCTCTTGTTCTTCTTCTTCTTCTTCTTCTTATTCTTCTTTCTAAAATCCTCTCTTCTTCCTCTCAAGTTTCTATGTTAGGTTGTTGTTGTTGGAAAAAGGAAAGAAAACAAAGGAATGAGTTTTATAATGGTGTTTCTACTAGCTTCCTTTCCATGTTTGGTTTTGTGTTTTTGAAATGGGAGGAAAACAAGGAGAAGTGTTTGGATGGAAAGAAAATAAGGAAAATGGTTTTATGATAACTAAGGTGTAAACCCAATCCTTCCTAATTAAACCTCACACTCCTAATTAATTAATATAATTAATTCAATCAATTAAAATAATTCCGGGGAATTTAAATATCGAATCCGAATAATATTTTATCGGACCGAACGGAACATCGCCAAATATATTAATAGATATATTAATTAATATAAATATTCTCGTCGCAAGATAAATATCGATCGGTAATTCGAAATATTGATATAATACAATATTAATAAAAACAGGGCGTTACAACTCTCCCCCACTTATAAACTTTTCGTCCTCGAAATTTCAACCCAAACGAACAAAACGTGACATTCCTACGCATTCGTCCACACAATCCTCGCGTCAATTAAACACAACATAAAATACACCAAACACAAGGGTATCTCCCCAACCACAACGTCTAGACAAGAACAACCATGCCAAGATGCAAAGCCCATACCATGCACTCGACAACCAACTAACACCAACAACTAAACAAGCCGTAAACACACCGGTTCACTCGAGAACCAAACAAACAAGATCGATACTATCCTAACGTTTCAGCCATAGAATTAGCCACACACTCGAACCGACACCTCGGAAACGAGTCACCAAAGATTGGAACATAAAGTCTTACAACACAACACCGTCACCTTCGCTAAAACGAAAACAACAAAATGGTTATACAAACCAAAACTGAAACAGTCAAAATAAGGTAAACCCACGCGTGCTACACAAACACGAAAGAGATGCCTTCAATCACGCCTAAGTTCGAACTTCAAAAATCACACTTGCCGTTACTGCTCTCATTCCAGCCAACCACAAGGTCACATCATCCTTGTAGATTACCAACACACAACCCTTGAAAAAAACAACAAGTTACACAAACATAACAGAACAACGATACACCACTCACTCTAGGCTTAAACAGACGACTTGCGACTATAACTCCCTAGTCCAAATCCAACAATCTTGCTTACTCGCTAGTCACTTCAATGCTCGATATCTAAACCATGCTGCTTCACTTCTATGCATAAGATGCCAACCGTAAAACAACTTGGTTAATTCCTCAGCTTCACAATTACTCAAAATGGATACGTTCAAAGCGTACACCCATCAAGACACCTCGCAACAGTCAATACACAGGCTTCTCATTCGAAACACCTTTCATAACTTTCCATCTTCCAAAGTGGTAACTCAACCCAAAACACTCTCTCACGAACCCTACTCATTAATGTCGCCTCATACTCCTGACTTACAACACAGGTTAAGCCTAGAACCATAACATCCTTTTTATGGGGTCCAACATGAACATCGTCGCAACCGACTTTAGTCACAAAAGAACACCTTCCTTTATAAAACATCAATTATCTTAAGGTACCCGTGGCTACCAAACCATCACAAAATTCTTTGCCGTCAAGACTTATCTTAGTCGTAATCTAATAATCCGCCGCGACTATTAGTGTCCAACAAAATCCATGTGTTAATAGTGAACAAATCCTTAATAACCTTCTGGTCTTAAACTCAACAATAGACGAAGTCTCTTATAGATCGTACTCAAACTTGAATTGTCTTTCACAATTCCAATATCCTCGTCGTTAACATCTGCACTTCTAAAATTTCAAATGAGCACAACCGCATCAAACTCTAACTCACGCGTCCGACAATTTCCTTATGAAAATCAAATCGTTCCAAGGTAGCAATACACTTTCCAACTCTATGTCGAAATACATCTTACGTCCAAAATGGAATATCACAATACGCCGCACAAGGTTCTTCAGTACAAAACAAAACCAAAATTAAAGCATTCGCTAAACTTTCCAATGGCTCAAACAAATTCGCTTACCATCGCGAAGTCCAAATAGCGACTCAACCATCTCAAGTCAAAGTACTCACGATCAAAACCAACTTATAAAAAGGATCTTCCGTCAAACTCACAAAGTTAACCATCCAAAACAAAGGAACTTCTAAGCTCTGAAATAACCCCTTAAAGTCTTCTACAAGATACAAAATAAATCTTCGCGGAATTGTCCAAAATATCACCGTCTAAGTCACTTACTTAAGGCACTCACGTCCAACAGTTCAAAATTCTATCTTTAGAATACTCGCCACGCACTGATCTAACTTCACTACTGATAACGTAAAGCTCGGATGCTTGCCACAGTTCCTTAACTTGATGTGAACCAAATACTATCCATGAACACGAAGTAACTCTTACAGCTACTCATGAGAGTACTGTCTGAACATTCCAAAATCACACCTGACGCATTAGTCACACTAATGACATCAACCAATTACTCGCCAGGACCATACACTATCCTAAAAGAATTGTCTAAACATCTTCAGCTTTCACACTAACTCGGGTAACTTTGGCTCTTCTCGAACAACACAACGGTAGCACTCCACGGTGACCCGCTCGAATAAGCAACTCTGCTCAAACCAATCCTCAAGTTGATTCTCCAACTCTAATCCTGAAGCAAACGTCCCTTAAGGATGCCTCGAATCACAACCAATTCCAGAAACTAAATCCATCAAAACTTCACCTCGCACCACGGCGGTAATTCACCCACATCTTCACAAAAGGCTTCAGAAGGATCACAACAAGAAGCTCGCTTGCCAAAATCTTGTTCCACACCAAAATCCAAATTCGCCTACAACTCGAGTAACCACGCACTACCTTGTGCCACACATCTGCTTCATACACTATTAAGTTGGCAAGACAAGTCTATCTCAACCAACACAATTCCCGACTACTATCAACAAGAGATTAAGGATGATCAGTCCCTCAATTTGTCAATAGAAAGTTGACAATCATGATGGTGACATAAACCATCTCTACCAACTACAACAACGTCTTCAAACTTACACTTCAAGTTACTAAAGTGTAACAGTGCTTGAGGCTCCAACTCCAAGCCCAAGCGCCACCAAGAAGTAAAACTTCTCCCCCACTTATTTCAAACTCATCTCTGCAGACAAACAATTTGAAACAAACAAGTACTGACAGTGTTTCACACACATGTCGCATACAACAGGATTAAACACACTAATAACTTGGTCGACAAACCGACCTGCTCTGATACCACTAATGTAACACCCAATTCTACCCAAAGTTTTATATGTAAAAATCAGAGTAATTTTAAAATTTCATAAATTAAATACCGAGGCGTTACACCATAAAAAACAACTCACTTTAAAACAGTTTACTTTAAAGTATAAATTTCGGATACATAGCATCGCAGGAAAACATAAATTGATTCATAGAAATCAAAACATCTCCTTCATTAAACTTCCTCATCAAAGTCATGTTTTTATGAATTATGGTTCTTATTCACAAAAGGAATAATAATAAAACAACAACAACAAGACGACATAAATATTTCCCCCCGAGTGCTACGTATCAGAGCGACACCGACTCGACTAACAACATCTATAGACTCCATCTTCATAACATGCACGTTACCAATATATAGGTAACGACAAAACAAGTAAAGGGTGAGATACTCCAAAACATATAATTAAGGCATGATAAAATATATATATAGTGTCAGAATTATAAAGGGTATCGATTAATAAGTGTAATTCCAACACAGAAACAAAAACTCACTTACTTTACTAGTCATCCTATTGTGTATAATCTACACTTTATCACCATAACCTCATCGGCATAAACCATCGCAACAACACATAACCCTCCGTCACCATGAAATCGTCACAAACTAATACATCACTAATTAACACGGGAGTCTTAAACAACAACATCAACCAACAACATTAAATAATGCTAGTAACATAAGCAACATAACAAATCATCATAAATTGGCTAAAGCCCATCTTCGCTTTTGGCATAAAGCCCATCTTCGCTTTTGGCATAAAGCCCATCATCACAATATCATCACAGACATCATCACATCATATGTCATCGCAATTTAATATCATCCATCAATCGTCAAAGCCCAATGCCAAACAACTCAAACATAAACATAACCAACTCCATGAGACACGACTATGTTATGCATGTGGTACCCATCGCTTTGTCCGTAATTAGGGACACTTGGCATAAAGCCGATCTTCGCTCGGCATAAAAGCCATCATCGATTGGCATAAAAGCCCTCTTCGCTTATGAAGTGTATGTGACTCGACAATAAAACAACATCTTCGCTCACTCAAATTGGCATAAAGCCCACATCGCCATAATTTATCCAAAACAAAATAAATATATCATCGCATCATAATTGCATTATGCAAACATCACTAATAAATTCACCAAAAGTCATGCATTCACAAATCGGAAGCATATATTAACAACATCAATTTAATCATCACATCGCATATCAACAAGTATTCTTTAATAAATACACCGTCGTAAAACTTACGTTTATTAACACCGCATCGTTATCAATTGATTCACTAAATTCCGAAAACGGAAAAAATAGTCAAAACATCAATAACCGTCGCGAAAGTAGTTCCTAATAACCGGTATTAATCGTAATCGTCGACGTCGAAATCGGATTGTCCATACGTACCTTAAATCCACTAAAACACCGTCCGATTCAATTTTACCGTAAATTGGCCTATTTCGGTCCGTCTCGTAAAAACTTGTAATTTCCAAAAACTAACCTCACCACTACGTTCTACACGTCGAACTTAGCTAGCACGTCAATTTTCATTGAATTCGGAGCAACTTGCTCCGTCGCCGAATTTACCGAAATCGGAAAATCGGAACCTAATCGGGTTCTAAATTTAATCGGCTATCTTATCCCCTAATTATATTTTATAGATACCAAGGGTTACTATGTGTATTGGAATTTTTGTAAAAAAAACAGAAGCTAATAGCAGGGAAATTATGCAGGAAGTTTGACACAGAAAACAGCAAAACACAAGTTACAGCAAGACAGCAAACTTCCGTAATTTTCCAATTCCTTCCTCTAAGAAGGGGACGAACGCCCCTCAATATGCACATGGGCAGGAGGTGGGCGCCTCACCCCCCTCCACGTAATGCCATCCATTCATTTTCAAAATACCTGCGTTTTGGTTTTCTTATATTTATGTTTTTTTTTTTTTGGTTTTTCATTCTTTTTCTTTCACAGTTAATAATTCTATTTTCCATCACCATTTATAATTTCATACACCCAACACTAACAACACTAACAACACTACAACATTTATAGTTTTACTTTCCTAATCCAACCCTTATAATCCACTTCAACAATCAATCAAAACCCTATAACCCAACTATTAATTTTTCCTCAATCTAAACTAATTCCACCAACCCCAACAACATGAGATGGAAATCAAATCCATTCAAACACCCAACTCAAAACCTCAACACCAATTTTCATCACAAATCCACAATATATGTATCAAAATCCTAACTATAGGAAGAGGAAGAATCAAACCCCTTACCTCTAGTTTGGATGATCCATGGTGATGCTACAAAGCTCAACCTCAAGCTTTCTCTCTTACTCTCTTGTTCTTCTTCTTCTTTCTAAAATCCTCTCTTCTTCCTCTCAAGTTTCTATGTTAGGTTGTTGTTGTTGGAAAAAGGAAAGAAAACAAAGGAATGGGTTTTATAATGGTGTTTCTACTTGCTTCCTTTCCATGTTTGGTTTTGTGTTTTTGAAATGGGAGGAAAACAAGGAGAAGTGTTTGGATGGAAAGAAAATAAGGAAAATGGTTTTATGATAACTAAGGTGTAAACCCAATCCTTCCTAATTAAACCTCACACTCCTAATTAATTAATATAATTAATTCAATCAATTAAAATAATTCCGGGGAATTTAAATATCGGATCCGAATAATATTTTATCGGACCGAACGGAACATCGCCAAATATATTAATAGATATATTAATTAATATAAATATTCTCGTCGCAAGATAAATATCGATCGGTAATTCGAAAATATTGATATAATACAATATTAATAAAAACAGGGCGTTACACCAACCACCAATTAGGAAATTAAAACGTGATGACACCGGATCGAGAAAATGTAAGTATCCATTTAAATTGCGTGAATACCATAAGGTGAATGATACATGAAAATTTAATATGGTTTATCGTATACATAATCATGTCTTGAGTTAGAAGCAAGCCGATCATCCCATTGTATGTCATCTTATTGCGGAGGAGAGGGAACATGTTGAAGACAATATGATATTAAACAAGATGGCTTCATAATCAGATTTTGTTCAACTTTATATTTGAAACCGGGATGTCTTACACCGAAAACATCACTGGAGTGGACAACATATTTAACAAAAGATGTTGAAACTTGGCTGTCACTTTCTAGAAAGGATGGAAAAGTTCTCCAAATTGAGCGACATTGAAAAAAATCAAATAAGGAAAGGTCAAAGAAGGAACCACAAATAGATTTAGGTAGGGATGTCAATCAGGCGGGACGAGGGCGGGGTATAATTCCCATATCAATCCCCACCTCGAATCTATTTCCCGTCTGCGTCTTGAGTCCCTACTACGAGAGGATTTTGTCCCCCATCCCCGCAGATCTCCGCGGATCCCCAAGGTTCATACGAAGATCCATAAACATGATTTCCTTTATTTATTATTTTAAACCAAATTAATAGTAAAAATTTCAACAATTAACCACAACAAAATTTAAAAATTATTCCTTATGATAAATATATTGTTTTAACAATATTTAATCTATAATATTGAGTGTCATAACCATCAAAATTTCGAACTTAAAAATTTTAAAATAATAATTTATATCTCACTTTTATTAACAATACATATATTTTATTTTTTTATAATATAAAAATTATATTTAATGACAAATAAGCCTGCATAAAAATTAAATATTATATATAAATTATGTTTATTATGGTATTTTAGGCGGGGAGAGGACTCCACGGGGCAGAGATATTTATGCCACTCCTGTCCTCGAAGGGCCTTCGGGGAGACTTTGTTCCCTATATCCATTCCTGTGGGGAAAAAGTTCCCCATCTTTGGGGCCGCAAACAGGGAATCTCCGTAGGGATCCCTGCTAATGGGGCAAGTTGACATCCCTAGATTTAGGCAGTGACACATGTTTTGATAAATATTAGTTTTTATCTAATGTAATTCAATTTTTTTCATGTAATATTCTCAATGATGTAGTCTCGATACAATTTGAGACATAATAATGTCTATTATACTTTAATGTTATAAAATTTGTGGGTAATTTCTGAACAATTTTGGATAATTTTTCTATTTTTAAATATATCACTGTATATTATACTGGTTATGTATGAGCAATATTATGAGGGAGTCTGTATATGCATCTCCGACACACCCCTTTTTAATTGTAAAAAAACAAAGCAAGGAGATTTTACGGATGTGCATCTCCGAAAATACTCTTATTTTGTAAATAATAGTGCGTGTCAGAATATGCATATTTGAAATTTTTCCTGACGAAATGATATGGTTTCTAAGATTCAAAGTGATCTAAAACTTCTATAAATAGAGGTTTTTCATTCCATGTTCTTTACGCAAACCAAAATGAGTACATATCCCCATATTGCATTTATGTATTTCAATGGCACAAATTCCGCCACTTCAATTTAGGGTCTCTGAGGACATTCTTCATGTCGATCTGAAATCCAAACTGAATACTCTCTTGTGATATATAGACAATTAAAGACTTGTCAAGATTGAATATCGTTCACACTGGATTGACGAAGAAGGGATGATACGATTCATCAACCTTGAACTGAAGACAAATGAGGATTTAAAGGTTATGTGGAGTACATTTTACCGTTACTCAACAAAGAGTCCGATTGAGGTGGATGCTACGATTGCAAGATCGACTAAAGTTATTCTAAGGATGTTGTAACGTCTTGAACCACCCGTTGGTAATGAAATGTAATGTTAAATTTACGTTCAACGATTATCTATGCAATGTTAAGTGTTTTAATGTTAATTTATGTTGATTTTGCAACGTTTTGCTATTATTTCTGGTTGTTTTTGTTTTGACCTAACATAGCATATTCCGGAGACACATCTTTGAAAAAAATCACAGAATATTGAATTAAGTGTTGTTATAGAGATGCATCTCCAAACTCAATCTATTATTGAAACGAAGATGCATCTTCAGACTAAATTTTAATAAAATAAGGAGGTATTAACAATTTAATTTGACACGCGTGTGAAAAATGAGCGTTCAGAGACTTATCTCCAAATTTTAGGAGGAAGTTGTAATTTTTCACCGTGGTGTTGAAGCATCCCATAGGATGGGATGCATATTCCTCAAATGTTATTAGGGGAGGAGCGTGGAGACTAGGAGAATATCTAAAGCAACATATAAAGTGTGTAAATATCTGTTTTATTACAAACTTTATCAAGACTAATTTAGTGGGATAAAATTTCGATGTTGAAAAAAAAGATAATACGATTGGCAAATTGATAAACCGCAAATGCACAGTTCAATTAGAGTAATAAAAATATATTGTTTTTCCGAGAATTTTTTGGAGTATTGAATTTTGCATATTTTCATTATTTAGTTAAAATTATGTAAATTCGATTTTGAATTGATTTTGATTGATTTAAATGGCAAAAATACTTATTTTGGTCCCTTAATTATACCACTTGGTTCAGTTTGGTCTCTTGTCTTTTTTTTCGTGTCAAATCGATCCTCTAACTTTTTAATAGATGCATATCAGCCCCTTCCATTTACTAGGTTAGTCAAAGACTAATAAATATCTACGTGATAACTCTTGTGACAGATTTAGCGTTGGAAAAACTGACGCTAAAAATTATTTGTGGAATTTAATTATTATTGTTCGTCTTCTTCCCCAAAATTTTGAAAGCGACGAAAGATATTATACAATGGAGGGAAGAAGATGAACAATAATAATTAAATTCCACAAATAATTTTAGCGTCAGTTTTTCCAATGCTAAGTCTGTCATAAGAGCTGCCACGTGGATATTTAACAGACTTTGACTAATGGAGTAAACAAAAAGGAATGATATGCATCAATTAAAAAGTTAAAGGACCAATTTGGCATAAAAAAAAGATAAGGGACCAAATTAAATCTACGTGTATAGTTTAGGGACCAAAATGAGTACCTTGCCGATTTAACTTTAATAAAAATAGGCCTTGAACTATGACTTCCTCCTATAACTCCTCACGTAAACTCCGATTTATCATATGTTATAAGAATTCATGTTCTTATATAAATGAATAGATGAAAATGACCACACCCCATTTTGGCACCGTATGATCTTGTCCTCAACCAATGAGTTATCAAATTTCATAGTGCAATTCATTCATTCAGGATCTTTTAAGATTTGATGTTTTTAAAAAGAAAATTTCTCTGATAAGTCATAGATACCTTTGTAACTCTAGTTTAACCGCTAATATTTTTAACTCGGATATCAGTCATATGCTTTCATTAAACGAGTGATTTCTAAAAGTATCTCTACTTTTATAGAGATATATACATGAGATCTATCTTTTAGATAATCCTTATTGTAACACCCCTTTCTAATCCCCAAATAATTTATAATATTATCAAAGTAAAATAGCATGTATACATATATAAGGGTGTCACATGTCGTTTTCCATACAATAGAAAACCAACAATACAAACATACATTCACATGGCCATAATTATAACACCTATTCAAAATTCATGCTTCATCAAATTATGCATATCACAACGAAATAATTCCTTTCTCAGATGATATTAAGGATTACATCCCATACTATAATCATAAGCCAACATAACCATCAATTCATAATACATAAGTCATATGAATCCAAAACATTGGACACGAAGGCCACTCAACATAATATCTCAAAATACAAATCAAACAAGAGAATATAAAAATATCTCTTCACAACAAACATGAGTTCAAATACTCCTATGTTACATGACCACAACATTGACTCATTACCTAAGGAACAAATAACCGAGCTAAACTCCTCAACTATCCCCGTGTGAAGCACCACTATCCTCAGAACTTGCACGATGTCACATAGAATATCATATAAAGTAAAAGGGTGAGAATTCAAATCATTATGAATATATATATATATATATATATATATATATATATATATAATATAAACAATGTATATAACACACTTACATACAAGGATTCATCACACTTTATATAATTGTCTATACAACATGGCATTACTACTTCAAGCACCAACATAATCATATCCAAGAATTTAAAGTATACCAATATACAACATCACAAATTATCACGAATCAAATCAATTTATTACATACAATACGCATTCCAAGCAATACATCACATAACAACAAATGTGAATCCAGTGCAATTCAATGCGACTCATGCATGTGGTACTATTGTGAACATCAAGCTCACCTCGCTCTCAATTCAATATCTAGAATTAGAGCCACATTTCCGATCCGGATAAGACCAAAGCCCATCAATATGAACATATAGTTCACCGCTTCTATTTCCACCCAAGGATCAAAGAAACCAATTGGAGATCCAATCTCCCCATGTATGCATGTGCAAAACAATTTAATCATATACAAATTAAGATTATCACCAAACTTGAATCATACCCCATATCACAATAATCCATCAAAATGAATTATTCCACCATTGCACAAACACACATATTTAATTTTCTTAGTGCACTCATTTATCATTTATCATCTTCACATATTCAAAAATAAAATTTAGCACACAAGCCGAAAAATGTTATCTTCAACAATCATCCAAACACAACATACACATACCAAAATCAAGTATCATGTATTTATAATTTCTGATTCAAAACCCATCCAAACTCTATTGAATAAATCATTAGAATACATGAAAATACATCATAAAACACAAGCATATAGGATCCCAAGTCAAAGAATAAAAAATATAAAATTTCACAATACAGACTGCGCTAAGCGCCGCTTTCCACGCTAAGCCCCGACTTATAGAAAATTCTGCGCTAAGCGCACCCGTACAGCGCTAAGCGCCCTCTGCGATTTTCAAAAAAATTATTCTTTTGACAACATTTCATCTCCCACAAAATTTCTATGCAATACCCATCCTAATCAGTCAATAATCACTATCTAAGGGTATCCTAACAGATTTCTAATCACGGGTCGTCAAATTTCAAGTAGAAAAACCATAGTTCTCCATAAATCATAACATTCAAAATTCATAGAAATTGAAATCAAAACCACCTAACATGTTACTATCCATTGAATACCAAACATACGCACAATAACAAGGATTCTCCCCCTTACCTCTTGAAGATTCTCTTCTTAGGGTTTCTTTCTCTTTTCCTCTTTCTCCTCTTCTCTTCGCTTCTTCTCTTCTTTTATTTTTCACTAAATGAGAGCTCTAACTCATGTTTTCTCATAACCCTTACTATCTAGTATTCCCTTATTGGGCTTAGTAACTTACACCCCCTTATTACTTCAATTTCTAATTATTAGGCCAAATTAGTTATTTCTATCATTAAAACACCTAATCACCCAAATAACACAATTAACACATAATCACACAATTAAATAATTAATTAATTATCATAATATATAATAATTAAATAAATAAATATTTAAATAGAATAGTTAATAAAAATCAGAATGTTTCAATTATAGCTCTAAATCTAAAGTAGAACTAGAAATTGGATTATATCATAGTACATACTTAATGGATACTTTTTTACTAGAATGTAAAAGGGCAGGAAATTGTAAATGGAATATGTAGAAAACTAGAATTTGTAAGAGAATCATTATGGGGATTATAATGCATTATATAGACTTAAACCTCATCAAAAGAGAACTAATTCGTAATAATAGGGGTTTAATGGCATAGTAAAATAGTATGAGAAGTGGAAAGAGCAGCGGCTGAAATGCCAAAATTGAAAAGTTGCCTTCAATCTCCTTTGAATCATGTTATTGGAGTGAGTTGTGAAACTTGAAACATAAGTCAACGTTAGGTATCCCCTCAGCACAACAATACGTGAATGACCTTGTGAGTGACGTTAAAACATATCGCGTTACTTGAAGAATGATTTTTCTATAGAAGTACAAACAATTCAACTATTTATAACTTCCAGACACATTTATAAGCAACATGAATATTTTATTTCGTGATCACTATTATAAGTAAAAGTTAATGATTAGTAAACTATTTAATGTTTTAATTCCTAATATATCCTTCTATTTCATTTTCAAACACTCCATTAAATTTAATAGAGAGAGCATTATAGTAAATTTAAAATATTAATTATACTCGATTGAGTTTCTTAATTACCGTAAAAATCATTTTTGTTACTTATAAATATGCCCGAAGAGTGTATTGTGTAAGCTTCAAAGAATAATCTTGGGTTACTTGAATGTCAAGTTAGCTAATTCCAAAGAATGGTATTAGTTATTTGAATGAAAAGTTAATTAATTGGGAGTCGGACTCAAGCCAAAGTAAGTCTATATTTTCTATTATGAGATGATAGTATCAGAAATTCAGTCTTTCGAAGTGAATATCAGTCTTCAGAAATTCTGATGAAATTTGAATTGAATATAAGTCTTCAGAAAATCTGACGAAATATGAAGTGAATTTAAGTCTTCAGAATATCTAGTGTAAATTAAAGTGAACCTAAATCTTAAGATAATCAGATGAAATTTGAAGTGAATATAAATCTAAAGAAAATCTGATGAAATTTGAAGGAAATATAATTTGTTTAAAAATTTGATGAAATATGAAGTGAATATAGGCTTCAGAAAATTAGGTGAAATTTGAAGTGAATATAAGTCTTCAGAAAATCAGGTGAAAATTGAAGTGAATATAAATCTTAAGATAATCTGATGAAATTTGAAGTGAATATATATCTTAAGAAAATCCGATGAAATTTGAAGGAAATATTAATCTTATTAAAATATGATAAAATTTGAAGTGAATAGAAGTCTTCAGAAAATTTGATGAAATTTGAAGTAAATATAAGTCTTCAGAAAATCTGATGAAATTTGTAGTGAATATAAGTCTTCAGAAAATCTGATGAAATTTTAATTAAATATAAGAGTCTTCAGAAAATCTAGTGAAAATTAAAGTGAACCTAAATCTTAAGATAATCTGATGAAATTTGAAGTGAATATAAATCTTAAGAAAATCTGATGAAATTTGAAGGAAATAATTTTTTTTAAAAAATCTGATGAAGTTTGAAGTGAACCTAAATCTTCAGAAAATCTGATGAAATTTGTAGTGAATATAAGTCTTCAGAAAATCTGATGAAATTTTAAGTGAATATAAGAGTCTTCAGAAAATCTAGTGAAAATTAAAATGAACCTAAATCTTAATATAATCTGATGAAAATTTGAAGTGAATATAAATATTAAGAAATTCTGATGAAATTTGAAGGAAATAATTTTTTTTTTAAAATCTGATGAAATTTGAAGTGATATAAGTCTTCAGAAAATATGGTGAAATTTGAAGTGAATATAAGTCGTCAGAAAATCCTATGAAAATTAAAGTGACCATAAATCTTAAGATAATCTGATAAAACTTATAAGTCATCAGAAAATCTTGTGAAAATTAAAGTGAACCTAATTCTTAAGATAATATGATGAAATTTGATGTGAATATAAATCTTAAGAAAATCTGATGAAATTTGAAGGAAACATACATTTTTAAAAAATATGATGAAATTAGAAGTGAATATAAGTCTTCAGAAAATATGGTAAAATTTGAAGTGAATATAAGTCTTCAGAAAATCTGATGAAAAGTGAAGTGAACATAAATCTTAAGATAATCTGATGAAATTTGAAGTGAATAGAAATCTCAAGAAAATCCAATAAAATTTGAAGGAAATATAAATCTTAAAAAAATATGATGAAATTTGAAGCGAATAGAAGTCTTCAAAAAATTGGATTAAATTTGAAGTGAATAGACGTCTTTAGAAAATCTGATGAAAATTGTAGTGAATTTAAGTATTCACAAAATCTGATGAAATTTTAAGTGAATATAAGAGTCTTCAGAAAATCTAGTGAAAATTAAAGTGAACCTAAATCTTAAGATAATCTGATGAAATTTGAAGTGAATATAAATTTTAAGAAAATCTGATGAAATTTGAAGGAAATATAAATTTTTAAAAAATATAATGAAATTTGAAGTGAATATAAGTCGTCAGAAAATCTGGTGAAATCTGAAGTGAATATAAGTCTTCAGAAAATCTGGTGAAAATTGAAGTGAACATAAATCTTAGGATAATCTGATGAAATTTGAAGTGAATGTAAATCTTAAGAAAATCTGATGAAAATTTGAAGGAAATAAAATCTTAAAAAAATCTGATGATATTTGAAGTGAATAGAAGTCTTTAGAAAATCTGATAAAATTTGAAGTGAATATAAATCTTCAAAAAATCTAATGACATTTTAAGTGAATATAAGACATCAAAAAATTTTGTGAAAATTAAAGTGAACCTAAATCTTAAGATAATCTGATGAAATTTGATGTGAATATAAATCTTATGAAAATCTGATGAAATTTGAAGGAAATATATTTTTTTTTTTAAAATCTGATGAAATTCGAAATGAAAAAGTCTTCAGAAAATATGGTGAAATTGGAGTGAATATAAGTCTTGAAAATCGTAAAAATGAAGGAACATAAATCTTAAGATAATCTGATGAAATTTGAAGTGAATATAAATCTTAAGAAAATTCGATGAAATTTGAAGGAAATATAAATTTTAAAAAAATATGAAGAAATTTGAAGGGAATAAAAGTCTTCAGAAAATCGATGAAATTGAAGTGAATATTCTTGATTCGATGAAATTTGAATTGAATATAAGTCTTCAGAAAATCTGACGAAATATGAAGTGAATTTAAGTCTTCAGAATATCTAGTGTAAATTAAAGTGAACCTAAATCTTAAGATAATCAGATGAAATTTGAAGTGAATATAAATCTAAAGAAAATCTGATGAAATTTGAAGGAAATATAATTTGTTTAAAAATTTGATGAAATATGAAGTGAATATAGGCTTCAGAAAATTAGGTGAAATTTGAAGTGAATATAAGTCTTCAGAAAATCAGGTGAAAATTGAAGTGAATATAAATCTTAAGATAATCTGATGAAATTTGAAGTGAATATATATCTTAAGAAAATCATGAAATTTGAAGGAAATATTAATCTTATTAAAATATGATAAAATTTGAAGTGAATAGAAGTCTTCAGAAAATTTGATGAAATTTGAAGTAAATATAAGTCTTCAGAAAATCTGATGAAATTTGTAGTGAATATAAGTCTTCAGAAAATCTGATGAAATTTTAATTAAATATAAGAGTCTTCAGAAAATCTAGTGAAAATTAAAGTGAACCTAAATCTTAAGATAATCTGATGAAATTTGAAGTGAATATAAATCTTAAGAAAATCTGATGAAATTTGAAGGAAATAATTTTTTTTAAAAAATCTGATGAAGTTTGAAGTGAACCTAAATCTTCAGAAAATCTGATGAAATTTGTAGTGAATATAAGTCTTCAGAAAATCTGATGAAATTTTAAGTGAATATAAGAGTCTTCAGAAAATCTAGTGAAAATTAAAATGAACCTAAATCTTAATATAATCTGATGAAAATTTGAAGTGAATATAAATATTAAGAAATTCGATGAAATTTGAAGGAAAATTTTTTTTTAAAATCGATGAAATTTGAAGTGATATAAGTCTTCAGAAAATATGGTGAAATTTGAAGTGAATATAAGTCGTCAGAAAATCCTATGAAAATTAAAGTGACCATAAATCTTAAGATAATCTGATAAAACTTATAAGTCATCAGAAAATCTTGTGAAAATTAAAGTGAACCTAATTCTTAAGATAATATGATGAAATTTGATGAATATAAATCTTAAGAAAATCGATGAAATTTGAAGGAAACATACATTTTTAAAAAATATGATGAAATTAGAAGTGAATATAAGTCTTCAGAAAATATGGTAAAATTTGAAGTGAATATAAGTCTTCAGAAAATCTGATGAAAAGTGAAGTGAACATAAATCTTAAGATAATCAATGAAATTTGAAGTGAATATAAATCTTAAGAAAATCCGATGAAATTTGAAGGAAATATAAATCTTAAAAAAATCTGATGAAATTTGAAGTGAATAGAAGTCTTCAAAAAATCTGATGAAATTTGAAGTGAATAGAAGTCTTCGAAATTAATGAAATTTGAAGGAATAAATTTTTAAAAATCATGAAATAGAAGTGAATATAAGTCTTCGAAAATCTAATGAAATATGAAGTGAATATAAGTCTTGAAAATGTGAAATTTGAAGCCATTATAAGTCTTCGAAACTGTGAAAATTGAAGTGAATATAAATCTTAAGATAATCGATGAAATTTGAAGTGAATAGAAATCTCAAGAAAATCCAATAAAATTTGAAGGAAATATAAATCTTAAAAAAATATGATGAAATTTGAAGTGAATAAGTCTTCAAAAATTGGATTAAATTTGAAGTGAATAGACGTCTTTAGAAAAATGAAAAAATTGTAGTGAATATAAGTCTTCAGAAAATCGATGAAATTTTAAGTGAATATAAGTCTTCAGAAAATCTAGTGAAAATTAAAGTGAACCTAAATCTTAAGATAATCTGATGAAATTTGAAGTGAATATAAATCTTAAGAAAATCTGATGAAATTTGAAGGAAATATAAATTTTAAAAAATATAATGAAATTTGAAGTGAATATAAGTCTTCAGAAAATCTGGTGAAATTTGAAGTGAATATAAGTCTTCAGAAAATCTGGTGAAAATTGAAGTGAACATAAATCTTAGGATAATCTGATGAAATTTGAAGTGAATGTAAATCTTAAGAAAATCTGATGAAAATTTGAAGGAAATACAAATCTTAAAAAAATCTGATGATATTTGAAGTGAATAGAAGTCTTTAGAAAATCTGATAAAATTTGAAGTGAATATAAATCTTCAAAAAATCTAATGACATTTTAAGTGAATATAAGACATCAAAAAATTTTGTGAAAATTAAAGTGAACCTAAATCTTAAGATAATCTGATGAAATTTGATGTGAATATAAATCTTATGAAAATCTGATGAAATTTGAAGGAAATATATTTTTTTTTTTAAAATCTGATGAAATTCGAAATGAAAAAGTCTTCAGAAAATATGGTGAAATTGGAAGTGAATATAAGTCTTCAGAAAATCTGGTAAAAAATGAAGGGAACATAAATCTTAAGATAATCTGATGAAATTTGAAGTGAATATAAATCTTAAGAAAATTCGATGAAATTTGAAGGAAATATAAATTTTAAAAAAATATGAAGAAATTTGAAGGGAATAAAAGTCTTCAGAAAATCTGATGAAATTCGAAGTGAATATCAGTCTTCAGAAATTCTGATGAAATTTGAATTGAATATAAGTCTTCAGAAAATCTGACGAAATATGAAGTGAATTTAAGTCTTCAGAATATCTAGTGTAAATTAAAGTGAACCTAAATCTTAAGATAATCAGATGAAATTTGAAGTGAATATAAATCTAAAGAAAATCTGATGAAATTTGAAGCAAATATAATTTGTTTAAAAATTTGATGAAATATGAAGTGAATATAGGCTTCAGAAAATTAGGTGAAATTTGAAGTGAATATAAGTCTTCAGAAAATCAGGTGAAAATTGAAGTGAATATAAATCTTAAGATAATCTGATGAAATTTGAAGTGAATATATATCTTAAGAAAATCCGATGAAATTTGAAGGAAATATTAATCTTATTAAAATATGATAAAATTTGAAGTGAATAGAAGTCTTCAGAAAATTTGATGAAATTTGAAGTAAATATAAGTCTTCAGAAAATCTGATGAAATTTGTAGTGAATATAAGTCTTAAAAATGATGAAATTTTAATTAAATATAAGTCTTCGAAATCTAGTGAAAATTAAAGTGAACCTAAATCTTAAGATAATCTGATGAAATTTGAAGTGAATATAAATCTTAAGAAAATCTGATGAAATTTGAAGGAAATAATTTTTTTTAAAAAATCTGATGAAGTTTGAAGTGAACCTAAATCTTCAGAAAATCTGATGAAATTTGTAGTGAATATAAGTCTTCAGAAAATCTGATGAAATTTTAAGTGAATATAAGAGTCTTCAGAAAATTTAGTGAAAATTAAAATGAACCTAAATCTTAATATAATCTGATGAAAATTTGAAGTGAATATAAATATTAAGAAATTCTGATGAAATTTGAAGGAAATAATTTTTTTTTTAAAATCTGATGAAATTTGAAGTGATATAAGTCTTCAGAAAATATGGTGAAATTTGAAGTGAATATAAGTCGTCAGAAAATCCTATGAAAATTAAAGTGACCATAAATCTTAAGATAATCTGATAAAACTTGAAGTGAATATAAATCTTAAGAAAATCATATGAAAATTAAAGGAAATATAAATCTTAAAAAAATATGATGAAATATGAAGTGAATTTAAGTCTTCGGAAAATCTGGTGAAATCTGAAGTGAATATAAGTCTTCAGAAATTCTGTTGAAAATTGAAGTGAACATAAATCTTAGGATAATCTGATGAAATTTGAAGTGAATGTATATCTTAAGAAAATCTGAGGAGAATTTGAAGGAAATATAAATCTTAAAAAAATCTGATGATATTTGAAGTGAATAGAAGTCTTTATAAAATCTGATGAAATTCGAAGTGAATATAAGTTATCAAAAAATTTAGTGAAATTTGAATTGAATATAAGTCTTTAGAAAATCTGTTTAAAATTGAAGTGAACATAAATCTTAAGATAATCTGATGAAATTTTAAGTGAATATATGTGTTCAGAAAAACTGATGAAATTTGAAGTGAATACAAGTCTTCAAAAAATTTGATGAAATTTGAAGTGAATAGAAGTTTTCTGATAATCTGATGAAATTAGAAGTGAATATGAGTCTTCAGAAAATCTGACGACATTTTCAATGAATATTAGTCTTTAGAAAATCTTGTCAAAATTAAAGTGAAGATAAATCTTAAGATAATCTGATGAAATTTGAAGTGAATGTAAATATTAAGAAAATCTGATGAGAATTTGAAGGAAATATAAATCTTAAACAAATCTGGTGATATTTGAAGTGAATAGAAGTCTTTAGAAAATCTGATGAAATTCGAATTGAATATAAGTCTTCAAAAAATATAGTGAAATTTGAATTGAATATAAGTCTTTAGAAAATCTATCTAAAATTGAAGTGAACATAAATCTTAAGATAATCTGATGAAATTTGAAGTTAATTTAGTCTTCAGAAAAACTAATGAAATTTGAAGTGAATATAAGTCTTCAAAAAGTTTGATGAAATTTGAAGTGAATAGAAGTTTTTTGATAATCTGATGAAATATGAAGTGAATATAAGTCTTCAGAAAATCTGAAGACATTTTAAATGAATATTAGTGTTCAGAAAATCTTTTCAAAATTAAAGTGAAGATAAATCTTAAGATAATCTGATGAAATTTGAAGTGAATGTAAATCTTAAGAAAATCTGCTGAAAATTTGAAGGATATGTAAATCTTAAAAAAATATGATGATATTTGAAGTGAATAGAAGTCTTTAGAAAATCTGATGAAATTTGAAATGAATATAAGTCTTCAAAAAATCTAGTGAAATTTTAATTGAATATGAGTCTTTAGAAAATCTGTTGAAAATTGAAGTGAACATAAATCTTAAGATAATCTGATGAAATCTGAAGTGAACAAATGTCTTCAGAAATAATCATGAAATTTGAAGTGACTATAAGTCTTCAGAAAATCTGAAGAAATTTAAAGTGAAAAGTAGTTTACTGAAAATCCGATGAAATTTGAAGTGAACATATGTCCTCAGAAAATCTGACGACATTTTAAATGAATATTAGTCATCAGAAAATCTTGTGAAAATTAAAGTGAACATAAATCTTAGGATAATTTGATGAAATTTGAAGTGAATGTAAATCTTAAGAAAATCAGATGAAAATTTGAAGGAAATATAAATCTTAAAAAATCTGATGATATTTGAAGAGAATAGAAGTATTTATAAAATATGATGAAATTTGAATTGAATATAAGTCTTCAGAAAATCTGATGACATTTTAAGTGAATATAAGTCATCAGAAAATCTTATGAAAATTAAAGTGAACCTAAATCTTAAGATAATCTAATGAAATTTGATGTGAATATAAATCTTAAAATCTGATGAAATTTGAAGAAAATATAAATTTTTAAAAAATCTGATGAAATTTGAAGTGAATATGTCTTCAGAAAATATATATAAGTCTTAAGAAAATATGGTAAAATTTGAAGTGAATATAAGTCCTCAGAAAATCTGGTGAAAATTGTAGTGAACATAAATCTTAGGATAATCTGATGAAATTTGAAGTGAATGTAAATCTTAAGAAAATCTGATGAACATTTGAAGGAAATATTAATCTTAAATAAATATAATGATATTTGAAGTGAATAGACGTCTTTAGAAAATCTGATGAAATTTGAAGTGGATATAAGTCTTCAAAAAATCCAGTGAAATTTGAATTGAGTATAAGTCCTTAGAAAATCTGTTGAAAATTGAAGTGAACATAAATCTTAAGATAATCTGATGATAATTGAAGCGAATATATGTCTTTAGAAAAACTGATGAAATTTGATGTGAATATAAGTCTTCGGAAAATCTGATGAAATTTGATGTGAATAGAAGTTTCTCTGAAAATCCGATGAAATTTGAAGTGAATATAAGTCTTCAGAAAATCTGACGACATTTTAAATGAATATTAGTCTTCACAAAATTTTGTGAAAAATAAAAGTGAACATAAATCTTAGGATAATCTGATGAAATTTGAAATGAATGTAAATCTTAAGAAAATCAGATGAAAATTTGAAGGAAATAGAAATCTTAAAAAAATCTGATGATATTTGAAGTGAATAGAAGTCTTTAGAAAATATGATGAAATTTGAAGTGAATATAAGTCTTAAGGAAACCTGATGTTATTTTAAGTGAATATAAGTCATCAGAAAATCGTATGAAAATTAAAGTGAACCTAAATCTTAAGATAATCTGACGAAATTTGATGTGAATATAAATCCTGAGAAAATCTGATGAAATTTGAAGGAAATATAAATTTTCCAAAAATCTGCTGAAATTTGAAGTGAATATAAGTCTTTAGAAAATATGGTGAAATTTGAAGTGAATATAAATCTTAAGAAAACCGGATATATTTGAAGGAAATATAATTTTTTAAATAATCTGATGAAATTTAAAGTGAATATAAGTCTGAAGAAAATATTATGAAGTTTGAAGTGAATATAACTCTTCATAAAATCTAGTGAAAATTAAAGTAAACATAAATCTTAAGATAATCTGATGAAATTTGAAGTGAATATAAATCTTAAGAAAATCTTATGAAAATTGAAGGAAATATAAACCTTAAAAAAATATGATGAAATTTAAAGTGAATATAAGTCTTCAGAAAATCTGGTGAAAATTGAAGTGAACATAAATCTTAAGATAATCTAATGAAATTTGAGTGAATATAAATCTTAAGAAAATCCGATGAAGTTTGAAGGAATTATAAATCTTAAAAAAATCTAATGAAATTTGAAGTGAATATAAGTCTTAAGAAAATTTGATGAAATTTGAAATGATTATAAGTCTTTAGAAAATCTGATGAAATTTTTAGTGAATATATAAGTCTTCAGAAAATCTGATGAAATTTTAAGTGAATATAAGTCTTCAGGAAATCTAGTGAAAATTGAAGTGAATATAAATCTAAAGAAAATCTGATGAAATTTGAAGGAAATATAAATTTTTAAAAAATCTGATAAAAATTTGAAGGATATATGAATCATAAAAAAATCTGATGATATTTGAAGTGAATAGAAGTCTTTAGAAAATATGGTGAAATTTGAAATGAATATAAGTCTTCAAAAAATCTAGTGAAATTTGAATTGAATATATGTCTTTAGAAAATCTGTTGAAAATTAAAGTGAACATAAATCTTAAGATAATCTGATGAAATCTAAAGCGAACAATTGTCTTCAGAAAAACTCATGAAATTTGAAGAGACTATAAGTCTTCAGAAAATCTGATGAAATTTTAAGTGAAAAGTAGTTTTCTGAAAATCCGATGAAATTTGAAGTGAATATAAGTCTTCAGAAAATCTGACGACATTTTAAATGAATATTAGTCTTCAGAAAATCTTGTGAAAATTAAAGTGAACACAAATCTTAGGATAATCTGATGAAATTTGAAGTGAATATAAATCTTATGAAAATCTGATGAAAATTTGAAGGAAATATAAATCTTAAAAAAATCTTATGATATTTGAAGAGAATAAAAGTATTTAGAAAATATAATGAAATTAGAAGTGAATATAAGTCTTCAGAAAATCTGATGGCATTTTAAGTGAATATAAGTTATCAGAAAATCTTATGAAAATTAAAGTGAACCTAAATCTTAAGATAATCTAATGAAATTTGATGTGAATATAAATCTTAAGAAAATCTGATGAAATTTGAAGGAAATATAAATTTTTTAAAAATCTGATGAAATTTGAAGTGAATATAAGTCTTCAGAAAATATGGTGAAATTTGAAGTGAATATAAGTCTTCCGAAAATCTGGTAAAAATTAAAGTGAACATCAATCTTAAGATAATCTGATGAAATTTGAAGTGAATATAAATCTTAAGAAAACCGGATATATTTGAAGGAAATATAATTTTTTAAATAATCTGATGAAATTTAAAGTGAATATAAGTCTGAAGAAAATATTGTGAAATTTGAAGTGAATATAACTCTTCATAAAATCTTGTGAAAATTAAAGTGAACATAAATCTTAAGATAATCTGATGAAATTTGAAGTGAATATAAATCTTAAGAAAATGTTATGAAAATTGAAGGAAATATAAACCTTAAAAAAATAAGATGAAATTTAAAGTGAATATAAGTCTTTAGAAAATCTGCTGAAATCTGAAGTGAATATAAGTCTTCAGAAAATCTGGTGAAAATTGAAGTGAACATAAATCTTAGGATAATCTGATGAATTTTGAAGTGAATATAAATCTTAAGAAAATCTGATGCAAATTTGGAGGATATATAAATATGATGATATTTGAAGTGAATAGAAGTCTTTAGAAAATCTGATGAAATTTGAAGTGGATATAAGTCTACAAAAAATCCAGTGAAATTAGAATTGAATATAAGTCTTTAGAAAATCTGTTGAAAATTGAAGTGAACATAAATCTTAAGATAATCTGATGAAATTTGAAGCAAATATATGTGTTCAGAAAAACTGATGAAATTTGAAGTGAATATAAGTCTTCAGAAAATCTGATGAAATTTGAAGGAAATAGAAGTTTTCTGAAAATCCAATGAAATTTGAAGTGAATATAAGTCTTCAGAAAATCTGACGACATTTTAAATGAATATTTGTCTTAAAAAAATCTTCTGAAAATAAAAGTGAACATAAATCTTAGGATAATCTGATGAAATTTAAAATGAATGCAAATCTTAAGAAAATCTGATGAAAATTTGAAGGAAATATAAATCTTAAAAAAATCTGATATTATTTGAAGTGAATAGAAGTCTTTAGATAATATGATGAATTTTAAGTGAATATAAATCTTAAGAAAATCGGATGAAATTTGAAGGAAATATAAATTTTTAAAAAATCCGATGAAATTTGTAGTGAATATAAGTCTTTAGAAAATATGCTGAAATTTGAAGTGAATATAATTCTTCAGATAATCAAGTGAAAATTGTAGTGAACATAAATCTTAAGATAATCTGATGAAATTTGAAGTCAATATAAATCTTAAGAAAATCTGATGAAATTTGAAGTGAATAGAATTCTTCAAGAAATTTGATGAAATTTGAAGTGAATATAAGTCTTCAAAAAATTTGATGAAATTTTTAGTGAATATAAGTCTTCAGAACATCTGATGAAATTTTAAGTGAATATAAGTCTTCAGAAAATCTATTGAAAATTAAAGTGAACCTAAATCTTAAGATAATTTGATGAAATTTGAAGTGAATGTAAATCTTAAGAAAATTCGATGAAATTTGAAGGAAATATAAACCTTATAATTTTTTGGATTAAATTTGAAGTGAAAAGAAGTCTTCAGAAAATCCTATGAAATTTGAAGTGAATATAAGTCTTCAGAAACTTTAGTGTAACGTATAGTGAACCTAAATCTTAAAATAATCTGATGAAAATTGAAGTGAATATAAATCTTAAGAATTGATGAAATTTGAAGGAAATATAAATTTTTAAAAAATCCGATGAAATATAACGTGAATATAAGTTTTCAAAAAATCTTGTGAAATTTGAAGTGAATATAAGTCTTCAGAAAATCTGGTGAAAATTGAAGTGAAAATAAATCTTAAGATAATCTGATTAAATTTGAAGTGAATATAAATCTTAAGAAAATCCGATGAAGTTTGAAGGAATTATAAATCTTAAAAAAATCTAATGAAATCTGAAGTGAATATAAGTCTTCAGAAAATTTGATGAAATTTGAAGTGATTATAAGTCTTCAGAAAATCTGATGAAATTTTTAGTGAATATATAAGTCTTCAGAAAATCTGATGAAATTTTAAGTGAATATAAGTCTTCAGGAAATCTAGTGAAAATTGAAGTGAATATAAATCTAAAGAAAATCTGATGAAATTTGAAGGACATATAAATTTTTAAAAAATCTGATAAAAATTTGAAGGATATATGAATCATAAAAAAATCTGATGATATTTGAAGTGAATAGAAGTCTTTAAAAAATATGGTGAAATTTGAAATGAATATAAGTCTTCAAAAAATCTACTGAAATTTGTATTGAATATATGTCTTTAGAAAATCTGTTGAAAATTGAAGTGAACATAAATCTTAAGATAATCTGATGAAATCTAAAGCGAACAAATGTCTTTAGAAAAACTCATGAAATTTGAAGAGACTATAAGACTTCAGAAAATCTGATGAAATTTTAAGTGAAAAGTAGTTTTCTGAAAATCCGATGAAATTTGAAGTGAATATAAGTCTTCAGAAAATCTGACGACATTTTAAATGAATATTACTCTTCAGAAAATCTTGTGAAAATTAAAGTGAACACAAATCTTAGGATAATCTGATGAAATTTGAAGTGAATATAAATCTTATGAAAATCTGATGAAAATTTGAAGGAAATATAAATCTTAAAAAAATCTTATGATATTTGAAGAGAATAAAAGTATTTAGAAAATATGATGAAATTAGAAGTGAATATAAGTCTTCAGAAAATCTGATGGCATTTTAAGTGAATATAAGTTATCAGAAAATCTTATGAAAATTAAAGTGAACCTAAATCTTAAGATGAACTAATGAAATTTGATGTGAATATAAATCTTAAGAAAATCTTATGAAATTTGAAGGAAATATAAATTTTTAAAAAATCTGATGAAATTTGAAGTGAATTTAAGTCTTCAGAAAATATGGTGAAATATGAAGTGAATATAAGTCTTCCGAAAATCTGGTAAAAATTGAAGTGAACATCAATCTTAAGATAATCTGATGAAATTTGAAGTGAATATAAGTTTTCGTAAAATCTAGTGAAAATTAAAGTGAAACTAAATCTTAAGATAATAATATGAAATTTGAAGTGAATATAAATCTTAAGAAAATCTGATGAAATTTGAAGGAAATATAGTTTTTTAAAATCTCATGAAATTTGAATTGAATATAAGTCTTAAAAAAATCTAGTGAAATTTGAATTGAATATAAGTTTTCAGAAAATCTGGTGAAAATTGAAGTGAACATAAATCTTAAGATAATATGATGAAATTTGAAGTGAATATAAGTCTTCAGAAAATTTGATGTCATTTTAAAGAAATATTAGTCTTCAGAAAATCTTATGAAAATAAAGTGAACATAAATCTTAGGGTAATCTGATGATATTTAAAGTGAATGTAAATCTTAGGAATATCTGATGAAATTTGAAGTGAATATATGTCTTCAGAAAATATAGTGGAAATTAAAGTGAACCTAAATCTTAAGATAATCTGATGAAATTTGAAGTGATTATAGATCTTAACAAAATCTGATGAAATTTGAAGGAAATATTTTTTTTATAAAATATGATGAAATTTGAATTGAATATAAGTCTTTTAAAAATCTAGTGAAATTTGAAATGAATATAAGTCTTCAGAAAATCTGGTGAAAATTGAAGTGAACATAAATCTTAAGATAATCTGATGAAATTTGAAGTGAATATATGTCTTCAGAAAAATTGATGAAATTTGAAGTGAATATAAGTCTTCAGAAAATATGATGAAATTTGAAGTGCATAGAAGTTTTCAGAAAATCTGAAGAAATTTGAAGTGAATATAAGTCTGATGAAAATCTGATGTCATTTTAAAGGAATATTAGTCTTTAGAAAATCTTGTTAAAATTAAAGTGAACATAAAGCTTAGGATAATCTGATGAAATTTGAAGTGAATGTAAATCTTAGGAAAATATGATGAAAATGTGAAGGAAATATAAATCTTAAAAAAATTGGTGATATTTGAAGTGAATATAAGTCTTTAGAAAATATGATGAAATTTTAAGTGAATATTACTCTTCAAAAAATCTGATGACATTTTAAGTGAATATAAGTCTTCAGAAAATCTTGTGAAAATTAAAGTGAACCTAAATCTTAAGATAATCTGATGAAACTTGAAGTGAATATAAATCTTATAAAAATTTGATGAAATTCGAAGGAAATATAATTTTTTTAAAAATCTCATCAAATTCAAAGTAAATATATGTCTTTAGAAAATCTGGTGAAATTTCAAGTGAATATAAGTCTTCAGAAAATCTGGTGAAAATTGAAGTGAACTTAAATCTTAAGATAATATGATGAAATTTGAAGTGAAAATAAGTCTTTATAAAATATGATGAAATTTGAATTGAATATAAGTTACCAGAAAATCAGATGAAATTTGAAGTGAAAGTCTTCAGAAAATCTAGTGAAAATTAAAGTGAACCTAAATCTTAAGAAAATCTGATGAAATTTGAAGGCAATATAAATTTTTAAAAAATCTTATGAAATTTGAAGTGAATATAAGTCTTCAAAACTCCTATGAAATTTGAATTGAATATAAGTCTTCCGAAAATCTGGTGAAAATTGAAGTGAACATAAATCTTAAGATAATCTGATGAAATTTGAAATGAATATAAATCTTAAGAAAATCCGATAAAATTTGAAGGAAATATAAATCTAAAAAAATATGATTACATTTGAAGTGAATATAATTCTTCAGAAAATCTTATGAAATTTGATGTGAATATAAGTTTTCAGAAAATATTATGAATTTTTAAGTTAATATATGTCTTCAGAAAATCTAGTGAAAATTAAAGTGAACCTAAATCGTAAGATAATCTGATGAAATTTACATTGAAAATATATCATAAGAAAATCTGATGAAATTTGAAGGATATGTATATATATTTTTAAATCCGATGAAATTTGAGTGAATATAAATCTTCGAAAAATCTAGTGAATTTTGAATTGAATATAAGCCTTTAAAAAATCTGATGAATATTGAAGTGAACATAAACCATAAGATAATCTGATGAAATTTGAAGTGCATATATGTCTTCAGAAAAACTGGTGAAATTTGAAGTGAATATAAGTCTTCAGAAAATCTGATGAAATTTGAAGTGAACATAAGTCTTCAGAAAATCTGATGAAAATTGAAGTGAACATAAATCCTAAGATAATCCGATGAAATTTGAAGTGAATATAAATCATAAGAAAATCCGATGAAATTTGAAGGAAATATAAATGTTAAAAAAATCTGATGAAATTTGAAGTGAATATAAGTCTTCAGAAAATATGGTGAAATTTGAAACGAATATAAGTCTTGAGAAAATCTGGTAAAAATTGAAGTGAACATAAATCTTAAGATAATCTAAAGAAATTTGAAGTGAATATAAATCTTAAGAAAATTTGAAGGAAAAATAAATCCTATAAAAATGTGATTAAATTTGAAGTGAATATAAGTCTTCAGAAAATGTAGTGAAAATTAAAGTGAACCTAAATCTTAAGATAATCTGGTGAAATTTGAAGTGAATATAAATCTTAAGAAAGTCTGAAGAAATTTGAAGGAAATATATATATTTTTTAAAATCTGATGTAATTTGAAGTGAATATAAGTCTTAGAAAACTCTAGTAAAATTTGAATTGAATATTAGTCTTTAAAAAATCTGATGAATATTGAACTGAACATAAATCTTAAGGTAATATGATGAAATTTGAAGTGAATATATGTCTTCAGAAAAATTGAAGTGAATATAAGTCTTCAGAAAATCTGATGAAATTTGAAGTGGATTGAAGTTTTCTTTAATTCTGATGAAATTTGAAGTGAATATAAGTCTTCAGAAAATCTGATGACATTTTAAATGAATATTAGTCATCAGAAAATTTTGTTAAAATTAAAGTGAACTTAAATCTTAGAATAATCTGATGAAATATGCTGTGATCATTAATCTTAAGAAAATCAGATGAAATTTGAAGGAAATATAAATTTTCAAAAAATATGATGAAATTTGAAGTGAATATAAGTCTTAAGAAAATATGGTGCAATTTGAAGTGAATATAACTGTTCAGAAAATCTGGTAAAAATTGAAATGAACATAAATCTGAAGATAATCTTATGAAATTTGAAGTGAATATAAATCTTAAGAAAATCTGATGAAATTTGAAGGAAATATAATATTTTTTAAAATCTGATGAAATTTGAAGTTAACATAAATCTTAACATAATATGATGAAATTTGAAGTGAATAGAAGTTTACTGAAAATCTGATGAAATTTGAAGTGAATATAAGTCTTCAGAAAATCTGATGACATTTTAAATGACTATAGGTCTTTAAAAAATCTAGTGAAATTTGAATTGAATATAAGGCTTCATAATATCTGGTGAAAATTGAAGTGAACATAAATCTTAAGATAATCTGATGAAATTTGAAGTAAATATAAATTTTTAAAAAATATGATGAAATTTGAAGTGAATATAAGTCTTCAGAAAATATGGTTAAAATTGAAGTGAACATAAATCTTAAGAAAATCTGATGAAATTTGAAGGAAATATATATATTTTTTAAATCTGATGAAATTTAAAGTGAATATAAGTCTTCGAAAAATCTAGTGAAATTTGAATTGAATATAAGTCTTTAAAAAATCTGATGAATATTGAAGTGAACATAAATCTTAAGATTATCTGATGAAATTTGAAGTGAATATATGTCTTCAGAAAAGCTGATGAAATTTGAAGTGAATATAAGTCTTCAGGAAATCTGATGAAATTTGAAGTGAATAGAAGTTTTCTGAAAATCTGATCTAATTTTAAGTGAATATAATTCTTCGGAAAATACGATGACATTTTAAAGGAATATTAGTCTTCAGAAAATACTGTGAAAATTAAAGTGAACATAAATCTTAGGATAATCTGATGAAATTTGATGTGAACATAAATCTTAAGAAAATCTGATGAAATTTGAAGGAAATATAAATTTTTAAAAATATGATGAAATTTGAAGTGAATATAAGTCTTTAGAAAATATGGTGAAATTTGAAGTGAATATAAGTCTTCAGAAAATCTAGTAAAAATTGAAGTGAATATAAATCTTAAGATAATCTGAAGAAATTTGAAGTGAATATTAATCTTAAGAAAATTCGATGAAATTTGAAGGAAAAATAAATCCTAAAAACATGTGATGAAATTTGAAGTGAATATAAGTCTTCAAAAAATCTAATGAAATTTGAAGTGAATATAAGTCTTCAGAAAATATATTGAAAATTAAAGTGAACCTAAATCTTAATATTATCATATGAAATTTGAAGTGAATATAGATCTTAATAAATCTGATGAAATTTGAAGGAAATACAATTTTTTTTTAAAATCTTATGAAATTTAAAGTGAATATAAGTCTTCGAAAAATCTAGTGAAATTTGAATTGAATATAAGTCTTTAAAAAATCTAATGAATATTGAAGTGAACATAAATATTAAGATAATATGATCAAATTTGAAGTGAATATAAGTCTTCAGAAAATATGGTTAAATTTGAAGTGAATATAAGTCTTCACAAAATCTGATGAAATTTGAAGTGAATTGAAGATTTCTTAAATTCTGATTAAATTTGAAGTGAATATAAGTCTTCAGAAAATCTAATGACATTTTAAATGAATATTAGTATTCAAAAAATCTTGTGAAAATTAAAGTGAACATAAATCTTAGAATAATCTGATGAAATTTGATATGAACATAAATCTTAAGAAAATCTGATGAAATATAAAGGAAATATAAATTTTTAAAAAATATGATGAAATTTGAAGTGAATATAAGTCTTTAGAAAATATGGTGAAATTTGAAGTGAATATAAGTCTTCTGAAAATCTGGTAAAAATTGAAGTCAACATAAATCTTAAGATAATCTAAAGAAATTTGAAGTGATTATAAATCTTAAGAAAATTCGATGAAATTTGACGGAAAAATAAATCCTAAAAAAATGTGATGAAATTTGAAGTAAATATAAGTCTTCAGAAAATCTGATGAAATTTGAAGTGAATATAAGTCTTCAGAAAATCTAGTGAAAATTAAAGTGAACCTGAATCTTAAGATAATCTGATGAAATTTGATTTGAATATAAATCTTACCAAAATCTGATGAAATTTGAAGGAATATAATTCTTTAAAATCTGAAATTTGAAGTAGAATATATCTTTCAAGAAAATCAAATGAAATTTGAAATAATAAAATTGGAATATAAATCTTAAGATAATCATTAAATCAGTGAATATAAATAATAAGAAAATCTGATGAAATTTGAAGGAAATATAATTGTTAAAAAAATATGATGAAATTTGAAGTGAATATAACTCTTCAGAAAATATGGTGAAATTTGAAACCAATATAAGTCTTCAGAAAATCTGGTAAAAATTGAAGTGAAAACAAGTCTTAAGATAATCTAAAGAAATTTGAAGTGAATATAAATCTTAAAAACATTTGATGAAATTTGAAGGAAAAATAAGTCCTAAAAACATGTGATTAAATTTGAAGTGAATATAAGTCTTCAGAAAATCTAGTGAAAATTAAAGTGAACTTAGATCTTAAGATAATTTGACGAAATTTGAAGTGAATATAAATCTTAAGAAAGTCTGAAGAAATTTGAAGGAAATATATATTTTTTTAAAATCTGATGAAATTTGAAGTGAATATAAGTCTTAGAAAAATCTAGTGAAATTTGAATTGAATATAAGTCTTTAAAAAATCTGATGAATATTGAAGTGAACATAAATCTTAAGGTAATATGTAGAAATTTGAAGTGAATACATGTCTTCAGAAAAACTGAAGAAATTTGAAGTGAATATAAGTCTTCAGAAAATCTGATGAAATTTGAAGTGAATTGAAGTTTTCTTTAATTCAGATGTAATTTGAAGTGAATATAAGTCTTGGAAAATCATGACATTTTAAATGAATATTAGTCATCAGAAAATTTTGTGAAAATTAAAGTGAACTTAAATCTTAGAATAATCTGATGAAATATGTTGTGATCATTAATCTTAAGAAAATCAGATGAAATTTGAAGGAAAATTTTCAAAAAATATGATGAAATTTGAAGTGAATATAAGTCTTAAGAAAATATGGTGCAATTTGAAGTGAATATAAGTGTTCAGAAGATCTGGTAAAAATTGAAATGAACATAAATCTGAAGATAATCTTATGAAATTTGAAGTGAATATAAATCTTAAGAAAATCTGATGAAATTTGAAGGAAATATAATATTTTTTAAAATCTGATGAAATTTGAAGTTAACATAAATCTTAACATAATATGATGAAATTATAGGTGTATATATGTCTTCAGAAAAACTGATGAAATTTGAAGTGAATATAAGTCTTCAGAAAATATGATGAAATTTGAAGTGAATAGAAGTTTACTGAAAATCTGATGAAATTTGAAGTGAATATAAGTCTTCAGAAAATCTGATGACATTTTAAATGAATATAAGTCTTTAAAAAATCTTGTGAAATTTGAATTGAATTTAAGTCTTCATAAAATCTGGTGAAAATTGAAGTGAACCTAAATCTTCAGATAATCTGATGAAATTTGAAGTAAATATAAATTTTTAAAAAATATGATGAAATTTGAAGTGAATATAAGTCTTCAGAAAATATTGTTAAAATTGAAGTGAACATAAATCTTAAGAAAATCTGATGAAATTTGAAGGAAATATAATTTTTTTTTTAAATCTGATGAAATTTGAAGTGAATATAAGTCTTCGAAAAATCTAGTGAAATTTGAATTGAATATAAGTCTTTAAAAAATTTGATGAATATTGAAGTGAACATAAATCTTAAGATAATCTGATGAAATTTGATGTGAATATATGTCTTCAGAAAAGCTGATGAAATTTGAAGTGAATATAAGTCTTCAGGAAATCTGATAAAATTTGAAGTGAATATTAGTCTTCAGAAAATTCTGTGAAAATTAAAGTGAACATAAATCTTAGGATAATCTGATGAAATTTGATGTGAACATAAATCTTAAGAAAATCTGAAGAAGTTTGAAGTGAATATTAATCTTAACAAAATTCGATGAAATTTGAAGGAAAAATAAATCCTAAAAAAATGTGATGAAATTTGAAGTGAATATAAGTCTTCAAAAAATCTGATGAAATTTGAAGTAAATATAAGTCTTCAGAAAATATATTGAAAATTAAAGTGAACCTAAATCTTAAGATTATCTTATGAAATTTGAAGTGAATATAGATCTTAAGGAAATTTGATGAAATTTGAAGGAAGTAAAATTTTTTTTTTAAAATCTTATGAAATTTAAAGTGAATATAAGTCTTAATAAAATCTAGTGAAATTTGAATTGAATATAAGTCTTTAAAATATCTGATGAATAGTAAAGAGAACATAAATATTAAGATAATATGATCAAATTTGAAATTAATATAAGTCTTCAGAAAATATGGTTAAATTTGAAGTGAATATAAGTCTTAAGAAAATCTGATAAAATTTGAAGTCAATTGAAGATTTCTTAAATTCTGATTAAATTTGAAGTGAATATAAGTCTTCAGAAAATCAAATGACATTTTAAATGAATATTAGTCTTCAGAAAATCTTGTTAAAATTAAAGTGAACATAAATCTTAGAATAATCTAATGAAATTTGATATGAACATTAATCTTAAGAAAATCTGATGAAATTTAAAGGAAATATAAATTTTTAAAAAATATGATGAAATTTGAAGTGAATATAAGTCTTTAGAAAATATGGTGAAAATTGAAGTGAACATAAATCTTAAGAAAATCTGATGAAATTTGAAGGAAATATAATTTTTTTTTCAAAATCTAATGAAATTTGAAGTGAATATAAGTCTTCGAAAAATCTAGTGAAATTTGAATTGAATAGAAGTTTTCTGAAAATCTTATGAAATTTGAACTGAATATAAGTCTTTAGAAAATCTGGTGAAATTTGAAGTGAACATTAGTCTTCAGAAAATCTGATGAAAATTGAAGTGAACATAAATCCTAAGATAATCCGATGAAATTTCAAGTGAATATAAATCATAAGAAAATCCGATGAAATTTGAAGGAAATATAAATGTTAAAAAAATCTGATGAAATTTGAAGTGAATATAAGTCTTTAGAAAATATGGTGATATTTGAAACAAATATAAGTCTTCAGAAAATCTGGTAAAAATTGAAGTGAACATAAATCTTAAGATAATTTAAAGAAATTTGAAGTGAATATAAATCTTAAGAAAATTTGATGAAATTTGAAGGAAAAATAATTCCTATAAAAATGTGGTTAAATTTGAAGTGAATATAAGTCTTCAGAAAATCTAGTGAAAATTAAAGTGAACCTAAATCTTAAGATAATCTGATGAAATTTGAAGTTAATATAAATCTTAAGAAAGTCTGAAGCAATTTGAAGGAAATATATATATTTTTAAAATCAGATGAAATTTGAAGTGAATATAAGTCGTAGAAAAATCTGGTGAAATTTGAATTGAATAAAAGTCTTTAAAAAATCTGATGAATATTGAAGTGAACATAAATCTTAAGATTATCTGATGAAATTTGAAGTGAATATGTCTTGGAAAATCGTGAAATTTGAAGTGAATATAAGTCTTCAGGAAATCTGATGAAATTTGAAGTGAATAGAAGTTTTCTGAAAATCTGATCTAATTTAAAGTGAATATAATTCTTCGGAAAATATGATGACATTTTAAAGGAATATTAGTCTTCAGAAAATCCGATGAAAATTAAAGTGAACATAAATCTTAGGATAATCTGATGAAATTTGATGTGAACATAAATCTGAAGAAAATCTGATGAAATTTGAAGGAAATATAAATTTTTTAAAAATATGGTGAAATTTGAAGTGAATATAAGTCTTTAGAAAGTATGGTGAAATTTGAAGTGAATATAAGTCTTCAGAAAATCTAGAAAAAATTGAAGTGAATATAAATCTTAAGATAATCTGAAGAAATTTGAAGTGAATATTAATCTTAAGAAAACTCGATGAAATTTAAAGGAAAAATAAATCCTTAAAAAATGTGATGAAATTTGAAGTGAATATAAGTCTTCAAAAAATCTGATGAAATTTGGAGTGAATATAAGTCTTCAGAAAATATATTGAAAATTAAAGTGAACCTAAATCTTTAGATTCTCTTATGAAATTTGAAGTGAATATAGATCTTAAGTAAATTTGATGAAATTTGAAGGAAATATAATTTTTTTTTATTTAAAATCTTATGAAATTTAAAGTGAATATAAGTCTTCGAAAAATCTAGTGAAATCTGAATTGAATATAAGCCTTTAAAAAATATGATGAATATTGAAGTGAACATAAATATTAAGATAATATGATCAAATTTGAAGTGAATATAAGTCTTCAGAAAATATGGTTAAATCTGAAGTGAATATAAGTCTTCAGAAAATCTGATGAAATTTGAATTGAATTGAAGATTTCTTAAATTCAGATTAAATTTCAAGTGATTATAAGTCTTCAAAAAATCTAATGATATTTTAAATGAATATTAGTCCTCAGAAAATCTGGTGAAAATTAAAGTGAACATAAATCTTAGAATAATCTGATGAAATTTGACATGAAGATTAATCTTAAGAAAATATGATGAAATTTAAAGGAAATATAAATTTTTAAAAAATATGATGAAATTTGAAGTGAATATAAGTCTTTAGAAAATAGGGTGAAATTTGAAGTGAATATAAGTCTTCTTAAAATCTGGGAAAAATTGAAGTGAACATAAATCTTAAGATAATCTGAAGAAATTTGAAGTGATTATAAATCTTATGAAAATTCGATGAAATTTGATGGAAAAATAAATCCTAAAAAAATGTAATGAAATTTGAAGTGAATACAAGTCTTCAGAAAATCTGATGAAATTTGAAGTGAATATAAGTCTTCAGAAAATCTAGTGAAAATTAAAGTGAACCTGAATCTTAAGATAATCTGGTGAAATTATAATTGAATATAAATCTTAAGAAAATCTGATGAAATTTGAAGAAAATATAATTTTTTTTTAAAAATCTGATGAAATTTGAAGTGAATAAAAGTCTTTGAAAACTCTAGTGAAATTTGAATTGAATATAAGTCTTTAAAAAGTTTGATGAATATTGAAGTGAACATAAATCTTAAGATAATCTGATGAAATGTGAAGTGAATATATGTCTTCAGAAAACTGATGAAATTTGAAGTGAATATAAGTATTAAGAAAATTTGATGAAATTTGAAGTGAACATAAGTCTTCAGAAAATATGATGACATTTTAAAGGAATATTAGTCTTTAAAAAATCTTGTGAAAATTAAAGTGAACATAAATCTTAAGATAATCTGATGAAATTTGATGTGAACATAAATCTTAAGAAAATCTGAGGAAATTGGAAGGAAATATAATTTTTTTTAAAATATGATGAAATTTGAAGTGAATATAAGTCTTCATAAAATCCGGTGAAAATTGAAGTGAACATAAATCTTAAGTTAATCCGATGAAATTTGAAGTGAATATATGTCTTCAGAAAATCTGATGAAATTTGAAGTGAACATAAGTTTTCAGAAAATATGATGAAATTTGAAGTGAATATAAGTCTTCAAAAAATCTTGTGAAAAATTAAAGTGAACCTAAATTTTAAGATAATCAGATGAAATTTGAAGAGAATATAAATCTTATGAAAATCTGATGAAATTTGTAGGAAATATAAATTTTTAAAAAATCTGATGAAATTTGAAGTGAATATATGTCTTCAAAAAATCTGGTGAAAATTGAAGTGAACATAAATCTTAAGATAATGTGATGAAGTTTGAAGTGAATATAAATGTTAAGAAAATCCGATGAAATTTGAAAGAAAAATAAATCTTAAAAAAATTTGATGAAATTTGAAGTGAATAGAAGTCTTTTAAAAATCTGATGAAATTTGAAGTGAATATAGGTCTTCAGAAAATTTGATGAAATTTGAAGTGAATATAAGTCTTCAAAAAATCTGATGAAATTTTAAGTGATTATGATTATTCAGAAAATCTAGTGAAAATTAAAGTGAACCTAAATCTTAAGATAATCTGATGAAATTTGAAGTGAATATAAATCTTAAGAAAATCAGATGAAATTTGAAGGAAATATAATGTTTTCTAAAATCTGATAAAATTTGATATGAATATTAGACTTCAAAAATCTAGTGAAATTTAAATTGAATATAAGTCTTTAGAAAATCTGGTGAAAATTGAAGTGAACATAAATCTTAAGATAATCTTATTAAATTTGAAGTGAATATAAATCTTAGGAAAATCTCATGAAATTTGAAGGAAATATAAATCTTAAAAAAATCTGATGAAATTTGAAGTGAATAGAAGTCTTCTGCAAATCTGATGAAATTTGAAGTGAATATAGGTCTTCAGATTATCTGATGAAATTTGAAGTGAATATAAGTCTTTAGAAAATCTTGTGAAAAATTAAAGTGAACCTAAATCTTAAGATAATCTGATGAAATTTGAAGTGAATATAAATCTTAAGATAATCTGATGAAATTTGTAGTAAATATAAATTTTTAAACACTCTGATGAAAATCTGGTGAAAATTGAAGTGAAAATAAATCTTAAGATAATCTGATGAAATTTGAAGTGAATATAAGTCTTCGGAAAATCTGATGAAATTTGAAGTGAATATAAGTCTTCAGAAAATCGATGAAATTTGAATATAAGTCTTACGAAAATTTAATGAAAATTTGAAGGAAATATAAATCTTAAAAATGAAGAAATTTAAAGTGAATATAAGTCTTTAGAAAATCTGGTCAAATTTAAGGGAATATATAAGTCTTCTTAATATCTGGTGAAAATTAAAGTGAACATAAATCTCAAGATAATCTGATTAAATATGAAGTTAATATAAGTATTAAGAAAATCTAATGAAAGTTTAATTGAACATAAACCTTAAAAAAATATGATGAAATTTGAAGTGAATATAATGTCTTGAAATATGAAATTAGAAGTGAATATAAGTCTTCAAAAAATTTGGGAAATTTGAAGTGAATATAGTCTTGAGAAAATCTAATGAAATTTGATGAATAAGTCTTCAAAAATCGATGAAATTTGAAGTGAATATAAGTCTTGAAAAATCGATGAAATTTTAAGTGAATATTAGTCTTAAAATCTTACTGAAAATTAAAGTGAACATATAAATCTTAAGATAAGCGATGAAATTTGTAGTGAATGTAAATCTTAAGAAAATCTGATGAAAATTTGAAGGAAATATAAATCTTAAGAAAATCTAATGAAATTTAAAGTGAATGTAAGTCTTTAGAAAATCTGGTCGAATTTAAAGTGAATATAAGTCTTCAGAAAATCTGGTGAAAGTTAAAGTTAACATAAATCTGAAGCTAATCTGATGAAATTTGAAGTGAATATAAATCTTAAGAAAATTCGATGAAATTTGAAGGAAATATAAATCTTAAAAAAATATGATGAAATTTGAAGTGAATACTAGGCTTCGGAAAATTTGATGAAATTTGAAGTGAATATAAGTGTTCGGAAATTCTGATGAAATTTGAAGTGAATATAAGTCTTTAGAAAATCTCATTAAATTTGAAGTGAATATAAGTCTTCATAAAATCTAGTGAAAATTAAAGTGAAGCTAAACCTTAAGTTAATCTGTTGATATTTGAAGTGAATATAAATCTTAAGAAAATCTGATGAAATTTAAAGGAAATATAAATTTTTTAAAAATCTGATTAAATTTGAAGTGAATAAAAGTATTTAGAAAATCTAATGAAAATTGAATTGAACATAAATCTTAAGATAATATGATGAAATTTGATGTGAATATATGTCTTCAGAAAATATGATGAAATTAGAAGTGAATATAAGTCTTCAGAATATTTGTTGAAATTTGAAGTGAACATAAGTCTTGAAAAAAGCTAATGAAATTTGAAGTGAATAGAAGTCTTCAAAAAACTGATGAAATTTGAAGTGAATATAAGTCTTCAGAAAATCCGATGACATTTTAATTGAATATAGTCTTGGGAAAATCTGTTGAAATTTAAGTGAACATAAATCTTAGGATAATCGTTGAAAATTGGATGTAATCTTAAGAAAATATGATGAAAATTTGAAAGAAATATAAATCTAAAAAAAACTGATGAAATTTAAAGTGAATATAAGTCTTTAGAAAATCTGATGAAATTTAAGTGAATATAAGTCTTCAGAAAATCTAGTGAAAATTAAAGTGAACCTAAATCTTAAGAAAATGGGTAGAAATTTGGGTGGTATAGGTTTGAAAATAAATTGAATTGGGGTGAATATAAGTCAATGATCTTAGTATGGTGAAATGTGAATGGTCAGATAATATGATGAAATTTAAGTGAATATGAAGTCCGATGAAATTTGAAAATAAAGTCTTAAAAAATCATTTTGAGTGAATTCATTCTTAGAAAATCAATGAATCAGAAGTGAAATTTGAGTGGATAAGAAGTCTTCAAAAATCGGATGAAATTTTAAGTGAATATAAGTCTTTAGAAATTTTAAGATAATCTGATGATATTTTTTAGTGAATATAAATCTTAAGAAAATCTGATGAAATTTTAAGGAAATATAATTTTTTTAAAAATCTGATTAAATTTGATGTGAATATAAGTATTAAGAAAATCTAATGAAAATTGAATTGAACATAAATCTTAAGATAATCGATGAAATGTTAGTGAATATATCTTGAATAGTCTTATGTAATTACAAGTGAATATAAGTCTGAGAAAATTTGAAGTGAATATAAGTCTTGAAGAATCTAATGAAATTTAGAGTGAATATAGTCTTCAAAAATCTGATGAAATTTGAAGTGAATATAAGTCTTCAGAAAATCCGATGACATTTTAATTGAATATTAGTCTTCAGAAAATCTGGTGAAAATTAAAGTGAACATAAATCTTAGGATAATCTGATGAAATTTGAAGTGAATGTAAATCTTAAGAAAATATGATGAAAATTTGAAAGAAATATAAATCTTAAAAAAACTTATGAAATTTAAAGTGAATATAAGTCTTTAGAAAATCTGATGAAATTTAAGTGAATATAAGTCTTCAGAAAATCTAGTGAAAATTAAAGTGAACCTAAATATTAAGAAAATCTGATGAAATTTAGGTAATATAAATTTTTTTAAAATTTGATGAAATTTGAAGTGAATATCAATCATCAGAAAATCTGGCGAAATTTGAATTGAATATAAGTCTTCCGAAAATATGGTGCAAATTGAAGTGAACATAAATCTTAAGATAATACGATGAAATTGAAGTGAAAATAAATCTTAACAAAATCCGATGAAATTTGAAGGAAATATAAATCTTAAAAAAATCTGATGACATTTGAAGTGAATTGAATTCTTAAGAAAATCCGATGAAATTTGAGGTGAACATAAGTCTTTAGAAAATCAGATGAAATTTGAAGTGAATAGAAGTCTTCAAAAAGTCAGATGAAATTTTAAGTGAATATAAGTCTTCGAAATTTTAAGATAATCTGATGATATTTTTTAGTGAATATAAATCTTAAGAAAATCTGATGAAATTTTAAGGAAATATAATTTTTTTAAAAATCTGATTAAATTTGATGTGAATATAAGTATTAAGAAAATCTAATGAAAATTTAATTGAACATAAATCTTAAGATAATCTGATGAAATTTAGTGAATATATGTCTTCAGATAGTCTTATGTAATTACAAGTGAATATAAGTCTACAGAAAATTTGAAGTGAATATAAGTCTTGAGAAAATCTAATGAAATTTGAAGTGAATAGAAGTCTTCAAAAAATCTGATGAAATTTGAAGTGAATATAAGTCTTCAGAAAATCTGATGACATTTTAAGTGAATATTAGTCTTCAGAAAATCTGGTGAAAATTAAAGTGAACATAAATCTTAGGATAATATGATGAAATTTGAAGTGAATGTAAATCTTAAGAAAATCTGATGAAAATTTGAAGGAAATATAAATCTTAAGAAAATCTGATGAAATTTAAAGTGAATGTAAGTCTTAAGAAAATCTATTCAAATTTAAAATGAATATAAGTTTTCAGAAAATCTGGTGAAAGTTAAAGGTAACATAAATCTGAAGATACTCTGATGAAATTTGAAGTGAATATAAATCTTTAGAAAATTTGATGAAATTTGAAAGAAATATAAATCTTAAAAAAATATGATGAAATTTGAAGTGAATACAAGGCTTCAGAAAATTTGATGAAATTTGAAGTGAATATAAGTCTTTGGAAAATCTGATGAAATTTGAAGTGATTATAAGTCTTTAGAAAATCTGATGAAATTTGAAGTGAATAAAAGTCTTCATAAAATCTAGTGAAAATTAAGTGAATAAACCTTAAATAATCATGAGTATTTGAATGAATATAAATCTTGAAATAGTGAAATTTGGAAAATATAAATTTTTAAAATAAGGATTAAATTTGAGTGAATAAATCTTTAGAAAATATAATGAAAATTGAATTGAACACAAATCTTAAGATAATATGATGAAATTTGAAGTGAATATATGTCTTCAGAAAATCTGATGAAATTAGAAGTGAATATAAGTCTTCAGAAAATTTGATGAAATTTGAAGTGAACATAAGTCTTGAAAAAATCTCATGAAATTTGAAGTGAATAGAAGTCTTCAAAAATCTAATGAAATTTGAAGTGAATCTAAGTCTTTACAAAATCCGATGACATTTTAAGTGAATATTAGTCTTTAGAAAATCTTGTGAAAATTAAAGTGAACATTAATCTTAGGATAATCTGATGAAATTTGAAGTTAATGTAAATCTTAAGAAAATATGATGAAAATTTAAAAGAAATATAACTCTTAAAAAAATCTGATGAAATTTAAAGTGAATATAAGTATTTAGAAAATCTGATGAAATTTAAGTGAATATAAGTCTTCAGAAAATCTAGTGAAAATTAAAGTGAACCTAAATCTTAAGAAATTCTTATGAAATTTAAACGTAATATACATTTTTTAAAAATCTGATGAAATTTGAAGTGAATATAAGTCTTCAGAAAATCTGGTGAAATTTGAATTGAATATAAGTCTTCTGAAAATCTGGTGCAAATAGAAGTGAACATAAATCTTAAGATAATATGATGAAATTGAAGTGAAAATAAATCTTAAGAAAATCTGATGAAATTTGAAGTGAAATATAAATTTTAAAAAAATCTGATGACATTTGAAGTGAATAGAATTCTTCGGAAAATTTGATGAAATTTGAGGTGAACATAAGTCTTTAGAAAATCTGATGAAATTTGAAGTGAATATAAGTCTTCAAAAAATCAGATGAAATTTTAAGTGAATATAAGTCTTCAGAAATTTTAAGTTAATAATCTCATGATATTTTTTAGTGAATATAAATCTTAAGAAAATCTGATGAAATTTTAAGGAAATATAAATTTTTTAAAAATCTGATTAAATTTGAAGTGAATATAAGTATTAAGAAAATCTAATGAAAATTGAATTGAACATAAATCTTAAGATAATCTGGTGAAATTTGAAGTGAATATATGTCTTCAGATAATCTTATGAAATTACAAGTGAATATAAGTCTTCAGAAAATTTGATGAAATTTGAAATGAATATAAGTTTTGAGAAAATCTAATGAAATTTGAAGTGAATAGAAGTTTTCAAAAAATCTAATGAAATTTGAAGTGAATATAAGTCTTCAGAAAATCTGATGTCATTTTAAGTGAATATTAGTGTCAAAAAGTCTTGTGAAAATTAAAGTGAACATAAATCTTAGGATAATCTGATGAAATTTGAAGTGAATGTAAATCTTAAGAAAATCTGAATGAAATATATATCTTAAAAAAATCTGATGAAATTTAAAGTGAATATATGTCCTTAGAAAATTTGGTCAAATTTAAAGTGAATATAAGTCTTCAGAAAATTTGGTGAAAATTAAAGTTAACATAAATCTTAAGATAATCTGTTGAAACTTGAAGTGATATAAATCTTAAGAAAATTCGATGAAATTTGAAGGAAATATAAATCATAAAAAAATCTGATGAAATATGTAGTGAATGGTAGTCTTCGAAAAAGCTGATGAAATTTGAGGTGAATATAAGTCTTCAGAAAATCTGATGAAATTTGAAGTGAATATAAGTCTTCTAAAAATCTGATTAAATTGTAAGTCAATAAAACTCATCAGAAAATCTGATGACATTTTAGGTGAATATTAGTCTTCAGAAAATCTTGTGAAAATTAAAGTGCACATAAATATTAGGGAATGTCAGGAGTGAAACTTGAAGTGAATATAAATCTTAAGAAAATCAGTGAAATTTGAAGAAATATAAATCTTAAAACTCTGATAAAAATTTAAAATGAATCAATCTTTGAAAATCAAATTTAAGTGAACATAAGTCTTCATAATATGGTGAAAATTAAGTGAACATAAATCTTAGAAGTTAACTTTGATGAAATTAGAAGTGAATATAAGATTCTTGAAATTCAATGAAATTTGAAGAAATATAAGTCTTGAAAAATGAGATGAAATTTGAGTGAATATAAGTCTTGAAACGATGAAATATGAAGTGAATATATGTCTTCAAAAATCTTGAAATTAATAGTGATATTAGTCTTCGAAAATCAGTGAAATTTGAAGTGAATATAATCTTCCAAAATATGATGAATAAATTGAAAATAGTCTTCAAAATATAGTGAAATTTGAAGTGATATAAGTCTTAGTCATGAAATTTGAAGTGAATATAAGTCTTTCGAATATCTGATGAAATTTGAAGTGAATATAAGCCTTCAGAAAATCTGATGAAATTTGAAGTGAATATAAGTCTTCCGAAAATCTAATGAAATTTGAAGTGAATAGAAGTCTTCAAAAATCTGATGAAATTTGAAGTGAATATAAGTCTTCAGAAAATCTAATGACATTTTAAGTGAATATTAGTCTTCAGAAAATCTTGTGAAAATTAAAGTGAACATAAATCTTAGGATAATCTGATGAAATTAGAAGTGAATTTAAATCTTAAGAAAATCTGATGAAAATTTGAAGGAAATGTAGATCTTAAAAAAATCTGATGAAATTTAAAGTGAATATAAGTCTTTAGAAAATCTGGTCAAACTTAAAGTGAATATAAGTCTTCAGAAAATCTGGTGAAAATTAAAGTTAACATAAATCTTAAGATAATCTGATGAAATTTGAAGTGAATATAAATCTTAAGAAAATTCAATGAAATTTGAAGGAAATATAAATCTGAAAAAATATGATGAAATTTGAAGTGAATACAAGTCTTCAGAAAATTTGGTGAAATTTGAAGTGTATATAAGTCTTCAGAAAATCTGATGATATTTGAAGTGAATATAAGTCTTTAGAAAATCTAATGAAATTTGAAGTGAATATAAGTCTTCAAAAAATCTAGTGAAATTTAAAGTGAACCTAAATCTTGAAATTCACAAAGCAAATTCATGATGTCACGAGAATGTTTACAACACCGTATCTGACAAATGTTAAATAATTCACATAGTAATTTAAACAGTAAAAGAACAATCAATTGTTTAATTGATTAATAGCAACTACACCTACATCTAGGTTACCAAGCAGGAGAAATCACTATAAAAGATTAATTAGGAATAAACCAACCAGTTTATCTCCTTCACTTAAGACTTACCCAATGCAATTTCTATCTAAATCCTACTTAGAGCTGAGTTCTACTCACTCCCCTCAATCACATTAGTGATATCAACCTATTGATTAATTGAATTGTGAAGACACTTCAATAAACATACTTCGATTTTGCTTCAAGCTTTAATCAAGACACAAAGACTCGTTGCTAAGCTTTAGTGATAAACAATATGATGATCCTAGTCCAAGGCACTTATCAAATGATTCTTGGCTCACAAGAATAACTAGAATACACAAATTAATGTATGCAATCTTTACACACGCAAAAGAGCATACAATTATAATCGTGGCTACAATAATATGAAGTAGTAAAGAGTCTTCAACTGGCCCATAATTATAGCTAAAGGTTAACTTAATTTAACCTAAAGACTTGGTCTTTAACAACCAATTTAAGGGTTAAACAAGGTTAACTTGAGCCGTGAGCATGAGATCCATAACATAATCCATAATAAAAGCAACAATAGCGAAATCCTGAAAAGTCCTAGGAAAATGAAATCTAAGAACAGTAAATGTTAAGAATATCTAACATTGTTCATACAAGTCATTCTTCTTGCAGATTTCTAGCATAACGTAACTCTCAGTGCAGGCTGTGCATATTATTCTTCTTCTGAAATTTATCTTGACTCTAATGTCATGACATCATCAAGACATTGATATAAACTAGTTTTACCAAAATTAAAATAATAAAACACACAAACTCCCTTTGGCAAATTTTTGGCTAAAATAAACTAAGCTATCAAGTCCAATGAAATAAAATAACTTGATCTAAATAATTAAGCTAAATAACTAAAGATAAATTCAACCCTTGATTCCCATAATTTCATCTCCCCCTTTTTAGCCACAAAGGGGCCATTACATATTCCCAGAATTCATGAAATGTAAAGTAGCAGAAGTTATAGTTATACAGCCAAGTCAATAAAATACAATCAGCCAGAACAAACAGAATAAAAAAACACCAGAACAATAAACACAAGCAGCAGTAGCAACAGGTGATCAATAATCAAGCACTTTCTTCTCTTGATGAAGCATTGTGGTAAGTAGCTTCCTCTGAACTGCTTTCAGCACCAACCTCATGCTCCTCTTCAGCATACTCATTCAAATCTTCAGCAACATCCTCATCTAGCCTTTCATCCTCAACCTCAGTGTCTTCTTTTTCCTGCTCCAAGGTAGAGATCAGCTCCTCAAGAGTTTGCTTTCTTGCTTCAAGCTCCCTGCAAGTCTCTTTCAGCATAGCAATGACATAAGCTTTTTGAGTATTAGCTTTAATTGTAGTGGAAGCCAGAGCGGATCTCTTTACAAACGTAATCACTACCCAAAAATATCGTGGATATTGATCTATGATAATACCACACAGGAGGGAGGGAAAGACTATGGGACCTTTAATTGCATAGCTGTCTGCATGCTTCAAGGTTTGCTCAAAGATATAGGTGCCATAGTCAAACTTTGTCTTGGTTCCAACAGCAAAAATAAATCTTCCTAGACCAATGGAGATGGTGGACTTGTGGTTTGGCGAGACGATTGGCTGCACCTACTGCAGGAATGGCAAACTTGACACTTAGTTTGCTAGCAACTTTTCCCTTTAAAGGGCCATTGTTTTACTTAGCAGTAATG